>CM045772.1:72562706-72883901 GCA_025200525.1 Camellia lanceoleosa | reverse complement strand
AAGTACCTAACTTCCTTGCAGCTTATGGCCATTTACCTGATGGAGTTTGGACATCGTTGGACCTTTAGCAAAAGTAACTTGCCCATGACAAAAGGTTCTTACGTTGTTGCCACGGTTATTTCCACTAAGTGGGTGGAGATTTGATGAGCCATAGCATGTATCAAGGGAAAGCTAACATGAAAAGGTTCATATGGAGGAATGTCATTACTTGGGTTGGCATCCCAAGGGTCTTACTCTCTGACAATGGCACCCAGATTTATGGGAAGATTTTCAAGAAGTTCTACTCTAACTTGAAATTGAGTTCAGAAACTTTACTCTAGTCTACCCGCAAGGCAACGGTTAAGCTGAACCGCCTACCAAGACGGCCGCCAATAAGATAAAAAAAATGGCTAGAAAAGGCCAATGGCAAATAGGTGAAAAAATTGCCAAATGTCTTATAGGCATACATAACTACACCAATCAATAAGAGATGCCCTACTCCTTCACCTATGGAATGGTGGCCATCATTCCCTTGAAGTTAATCTTTTACAATTGTTAGAAATCTTTGAACCAAGAACAATGATGAGGCCATCGCCCAAGCTCTTGACTGACAGAGAAACACGAGAGAGTCCACCATCATTCGTCTGGCAACCTACCAGAAGTTTCAATAAAAATGTGTTAGTTAGGCAATTTTAACCCGGGGATCTGGTGCTAGGAAAAGTCATTGATCATAAGAAGGCCCCTAGTGAAGGGAAGCTCGACCCTAACTAGGAAGGGCCCTACAAAATCACCTTAGTCTTGGGCAATGGAGCTTACTACTTGGCTGACCTAGTAGGCAAACCCATTCCTTGTCCTTGGAATGTTGCAACTTGAAGAAATACTATCAGTAATGTAATGACTTGAACATCTTTCGAATGTGTTACAATTTTCCAAGTACCAACGAAATCAACTCTTCTCTACGAATTGTATTCTTTTTCATATGCGTTGTACATATTTTTGCTTGCCAATTGAGCAAGAACGGGTTACGGGTCTTAACCTCATGACCTACAAGCTTGGCCCTTTGGTCAAAGTAGGGCCTAAGTGGTATAGCTTGGTGGACTTTGTGCCAAATATCGTTACTTGAAAGCATAGTACATGGTAACAACAAGCGCTTAACGAAGAGCTGAGTTACACTCTACGATGAGCTAAACTTGAATGAATCAAGTAAAGACCGAGCAACGCAATGCTCTGCCTAATCCACATAATACTTTTTTACAAGGTGTCGCCCACATTGGGGGCATACCATATTTTTTCAAATTTTTTCTTTTTAACTACTTTTTTCCAGGCATGAAGTTTGCTCTGTCCAAACAGATAGTTCGCTTGGCCTCGGAGTCTCTGCTTGGCTGTGGAGGCATGGGAATTTCTTTCTTTCAATTTTTTAAGACACGATCTGTAACAACCTTGACCTCCGTATCATTTTTACATATTATTTTATTGGCCATAATTTGCATGATTATGTGTTTACGTGACACTTATCTGTTTGTTTGTGAATTATATGTTTAATTGTCAACTTAGATTTTGAAATTGAAGGCCCAAGCAGATTCAGAAATCAAAATTGGTTAATTCAATAGGCTAATTGGGATTTTTAGAACCATATGGTAAGTTTAATTAAAATTTGATTCAAATCAAAATAATTAGAATAAAATAAGTATAGTTGATTAGACTTAAGCCAATTGTTTAGCCTTAATCACAATTAATTAGCTAAGCCTAATCCACCTATATATATATATATGTTAATGATGCTTTAGAATTCATTTTTGACATCAACTTGTGCTGAAAATTGAGAGCTAGAGAGGGAACTCAACATCTTAGAGAGAGAGAGAAGAAGAAGAAGAAGAAGAAGAATTCAAGAAAATTATGGAGAGATTGAAGAATTTAAGTTTATTTAAGTTCTAATTCAAGCTCTAAGTATGATCTTTACCTATAATTCATAAAGTTAAACCATGTCTGAAGATGAATTCACCAAATTGTAGGACCATTTGCATGTAATTGAAAGAAATGTGCATGAATTATCAAGAGTTTAGTGAGTTTGAGTGAAGTGTGTACATGTATGCTTATTTCTTCACTTTTGAACTTGGTTTTCTACCAATTCACACATGCATGGGACTTACATGAGTTATTTCTTAAGGTTCTTCATGATTTGCACTCAACATCTCATATAAACATGTTTTAAAAAGAAGAGAGAGGATTTCCTACATGCATGTCAAGAACATAATGTTTTGAGTTTTGTTTGAAGAATTTGAAGGGATTTGAGATCATGGTTTCATATTTTCCAACAATCCATGTTTTATAAAGTGTTTCTAAGCTTTTGAGACTAATCATACAAGTTTTGAACATGAAAGCAATGTTTTTGAACTTCAAACACAATTCTAGAAAACCCAAAATTCGTTCAATTTGCCCAAGTGAAGAATTTGTCACTCGAGCGAAAAACGAAGGCATTCAACACTTTTGTAGACATTTGACTATTGGCTCGAGTGACCAAACGTGCGCTTGAGCGAACCCACTTTTGTTCAGCACTTGGCTCAAGAAACCATCGAGCGTAAAATTTGAGCATCCAGTACTTTTGCAGTTAGGCCACCTTTGCTCAAGTGACCAAGTGTGCGCTCGAGTGAAGACCCTATTTTCAATAAGTTTTGATTAACACTCCTAAGTGCATATTTGCATCCTCATGCCCATTTAGGCATTCTTTTGCATCATTTGAACATCCTTAGTCATCGAACAAGATAGAGACACACGTAAGGGAAATGAATTAAGATATGTTACTTGTTGAGCGTGTGCTTCAATATGTATTTGTGTTATGTGCTTTGTGTAGGTGGTTAGCAAGAGATCTATTATGCAATGCCAACCTATTGTGAATAGTATCTTTGTAAAGATATGTTATTAAAATATATTTTGGCTTATCACAAGAGTGTTATTTTGAAATGTTATTTTGTTATGAATGAATGATGGTTTATTTGGAAATGGAATTGTGGCATCATTAGTATAGCCCTCGCCCGATGGTAACAATACCATGGCTTATGCTACATGGCCCTCGCCCTAGGGTAACAATACCGTGGCCTATGCTACATGGTCTTCACCTGGGGGTAACAATACCGTGGCTTATGCTATATGGCTCTCACAGGGGCAACAATACCATGGCCCTTCATTACAGAGATCTCGATATAAACCCATGTGATCCTTTGTGCACTAATGGATATACCACATATGAATATAATTTGTGAAATTTGATATGACAAGTACTCATTTATTATTTGTTTGAACTCATATGATATGATTTTGCACAATGATGGACATCATTCATTTGACCTCTTTATCTTGGTATCACTCCTTTGGGTTTTAGCTCACCCTCTTCCTCTATATATATGTAGGTGAGCAAATGGAACGTCAAGCATAGAGCAACCTCGAGTCCACCATTTTGTCGATTGTTTTAAAGTGCCTCCGTGATGGGCCAATCTTGGTCTCATGCGTCAAGTGTGTCAACCTTGTGCATCATGATGCTTTGTTTTATTTCTTTTGTTTAGTTTCTTTTGTTTTAGAACTTGAAATGAATGGATAATTTGTATAAGTGTGAAGAATCTTTGTAATATACTTTAGTATCCGTATTTTTGAAGGAGTTGAAGTTTTAAATTCATATGATTATCATATATACACCGCTCAATGGATGTGTTTATATCTTAATATTGCTTCCTTGATGCCTTTATTATTATTAATTATCAATTTTGTCTTTGCGGCTGGAGGTAATCTGGGATTACTAGTCGGTCACGGCCTAAATCTCTAGGGGCTAGTCCGGGTTGTGACATGAACCCTAGTCTGATTAATCAGATGCCCTGTGCGGTTTCAGAGCCTCTACTCGACTGGGGGGCATGAAAAGTTTTAATTCTTCAATTTTGTAATTCAATTTTATAAAGCACAGTCGATCGAATAGATGGCCTTCTTCTCTACAGAGCCCCTTCTCATTCAAGGGCAAACGTAACATATACATGCAAAAATTAAGGATAGAAGTTCAAAACTTACAAAAATTCAAGAAGAACACGTCATTACTACAATGCATCCATTACAAAAAGAGGAGCTCGGCCTTACAAAATAAACATGTCTAGCTAGTCGAACTTTAACACTTGCAAAAATAAAGTGATGTAATGCAAAATAAAGTTTAAAAAAAAAAAAGAAAAAAAAAAGACTATTAGTCCTTATCTCGGGGTTGCTCTAGCTTATTCGAAATAAGGCTTGGCAGACGAAGGAAATGGAGAAACGGAAGGGGTGGCCTCCAAAGTCTTAGCCTCTAAGGATGCCTTATTTGCTTTAGTATCCCTTACAGCAGCAACTATCAACGAAACAGGGATGTCCTTGAAAAGGGCAGAGGTTTTCTCAATCCCAGTACCACGAAGGGCCTCTGTCCAACCCTTGGCAAATAAACCATCTCTCAACTCCAACATCTATTGGGCATAATCCGCCTTGGCTTCATCCCAATCGTTCTGGTTGGCCTCTTTAATAAGCTTAGCTTGGTTAGCCTTCATCGCCTCCAGCTCGCCCTCCATTTTAGTCCTTCCCTATTCGACCTCTTTCTTGGTGTCCAGAGCCACCTTAGAAACTCTCTCAGCCTCCAACACCGCCTTTTCCTAAGCAATGGCTGGCGTTCTAGCAGCGGCGATCTCCTCCTCAGTTGACTTCAGCAAGGTCAGCGTCAACTAGCACCTTAAGTAGTTTGGTCATGATCTACTATTTGCTCCAGTGACGTTGTTCCATAACATGAAGTTGTTGGCCCAATTGTCAAAAACCACAATAAAACACTAGAAATTAATAGAGAAAATAGAGGAAAGCAATCAAATTAAGAAGAAAACACTTACGGTCACCATTTGAAGGGATTCCTATTTTTAGAGATTCGAGTCCACATTACTCTCAACCATAAGGGTAGAAGTAACACCTTGAGCAGATTGAAAGCCAACTCACGAAATTTGTCACATTATGGGTCATAGTGATAGGATGACCCTCGTGCTCCAAAGGCGGTAGCCACTCCTTAACCAAGTCACTCCTCAAAGCCCTCAACAACATCTTTTCCTTATCCCTCTTCCACTTGGATGCCTTTGCTTTAGTTTGAGTGGTGGTGGTAGGTAGAATAGGGTGAGAACCTCCTCGAATCTACATAGATTGCTCGAAAGTGAGACTCTTTGTTTGGCGGTTGTATATCACCAGCTGACCACTTGAAAGAACGAGGTGCATCAGTAAACTAGATTGCAAGGTCAAGCTTTTGGCGAATCATGGCTTCTTGCTCGTCAGGAAAAAGGTCTTCACTCGTAGTTCCGCTTGATGACCGAACAACGGCGAAAGTAGAAGCACCAGTGTTGTTGCAAGCTTGTTGCTTGACCAACCTTTCTAGGGACCCCTTAAGGTAATCAATTACGTGAACCCTCCTCTTGTTAAGCTTATGCTTGTAAGTGGTTACGTACTTACGTATCCAAGTAGCTCTGTCACGGCTCGGTTGGGGTACGGGAAGGCAATCTCAAGGTTGGCCGGATGTTCTTTGTTCATATGCCTCCTCGTTTGAGAAGCATCTGTCAAAGCCATTACAAAAGTTAGAACCAACATCAAAAGCATAAAAGTAAAACCTTAAGGACCAAAGCTAACTTAGACCACCCCCGTTACGCGACACTCATGTTAGTCGATCCTTTATGCCAGCTGGATACTCGAAGTTTCCTCCTATGATGAAGAAGTCTTTCGAAAGCTTATTGGCATCTGGGAGGCTTAGGATCATTTGGGGTACATTGGTCTGAATTTTAAGGTAGTAGGTGCCATCCGAGTTATAGGAGGTGTAACAATGGAGTATGTCCCATACTCTAAGCTAAAACCAAGCAATAGAGTAAGGGCTATGAAGCCACCTACAACCCTAAAAGTATTCATAAATATCTCCATAGAGTGGAGTTTGAAGTAGTGGAAAAACTTAAGCCACAAGGGGTCTATAGGAAACCGAACTTCCCCTTCTACTATGGATCCTACACGGTATCGGCAGTCAGTGAACGAAGTGTGTTTAAGCCCCCTGACACCAGAGTAATGTCTTTTGGAATATGGTACTTTTCTAAAAAAAAGGCTAGTTTGGATGATGTGTTTATTAGCCTTCTAAACTTACCCATCTCCTAAATCTAGAATACAAAATAAATAAAGGAGAGACGCAGGATCAAGAACTTACAATGCTGAAATTAGGGCATCAAACAAATGTCGGAGTCAAGCCAAACCTGCCATGAATTTCAAGGGAAATGATGAGGATACAAAAAGGAAAATCAAAACCCAACCAAGAAAACAGAAGAAGGAATTGAGTTACTGGGTGAAGCAAATTGGGTGAACTCACAATAACAAGCTGATGCTGCAAGCTACGAAACAATGACGACCACTAAACAATGAATGTCGTGTGAAGCCCACAACAGCAAGACCGACCTGCCAGAAGTTGAAACAAATTCAAAGACCACACTTGTTCAAACCAAGATTCATATCAAGTTGTAAGGAGAAATTGAAGGGTGTCTCTAACAATAGTGGAAAAATTCAAACACTTGCAAAAAAAAAAAATGATGAATTCATGGACTCACGAGATCAAAATAAAGTGGCCCCTACAATTAATGGTGAACAACCAAAATCAAGTCGAAGCCAAGAAACGAAGACAAAAACAGGTGATACGAGCTCGCCAACAGCAAGGTATCGGCGCTATGGCAACAACCCAGCGCCGGTGAAGAAAACATCAAAAAAAAAAAAAAAATCAACCATGAACCCGTCGGAAAGAATGGTGAGTCGGCGGCGGCAAGAAGCAAACTCACGGTGAAGCAGGACAAAGTTGTCACTGACGTGGGGTGGCTCCGACACGATGCTAATAGATGAACCCCGACGACAACGACGAGAGGGCTACTGGAGAATGAAGACAGCAATTGAGTTCCCGACTGGTTTTGGCCTTCAGTCTGAAAAAGTGGGTATGGCGGTTAGGAGATTTGGAAAAAGGATGTGGAAGGTAAAAAGAAAAAAATAAATGAATAAAATATTTCTTAATTTTACATATATTTTTTTTTTGAATTTCATCTCAATTCCCGAATCAAACCGATGAGCTGATTCATATGGAATACGGAAAGATAGCTGCAAATTTCAAAAAAAATAAAAATAAAAAATAAAACACCCCAACCAATGCCACGTGTCCGAAATAGCAAACAATCAAACCGATGAGCTGATTCATATCGAATAAGGAAAGATAGCTGCAAATTTAACAAAAAAAAAAAAAAAGAAAAAAGAAAAAAAACCCCAACCAATGCCACATGCCCGAAATTAGCAAACAAGTGGACAGTTTCGGCAGGACCGAGCTGCAGGATAATAGAAAACTGAACTCAGATGGGGGATCGAGCAAAGGAGTGGAGTTCATAAAGAACACCAAATGGGCAAAATAAATAAATGGGTAAACTACCAATGCGTATTTTGGAGACTTATTACTCGATAGGTTCTACTTTGGAGACTTATTAAATTAAGTCCTATTTGATAAATTTATTAAGTGATAAAGATAAATTTATCAATCTTTTTTTTTTTTACGAATAATTTTATAGTGATAAATTTATCAGCCTCTTTCTTTTTATGAATAAATTTTAGTGATAAAGTTATCACTCTCTTATTTTATAATGTTAAATTTATTAGTTAGGACCTGTAGGTAAATAAGTCTAGTTAATAGGACTAATTGGTAAGTACCCCTAAATAAATTAAGGGTAAATTATATGTACCTCTCTCGAAATTTAACTAAATTACAGATATTCTTGAAGTTTCAGAAATTACAGATATTCTTTTGAGGTTTATATTTTCATAAAAAATTGTTCCCCTGAAGTTTATATTTTCATAACAATTTGTCCTCTAATTTGTTATGCAAATAGTACCTTTAGAGGAATATCTGTAATTTTTTAAATCTCAAGGAATATCTATAATTTTGTTAAATTTCAAGGGAATATATGTAATTTGTCCATAAATTAAAAAAAAAAGAAAGCTGGGTGGGCCGAACAAAGGCATACCCAAAACCAATCAAAAAAGACCGAGCTATATGGAGGGCCGAAGTAACGAATTTAAACAAAAAGAAATGCAAGGCCGAGCAGTACCTAAAGGTGGACCAAGATGATGAAATAATGGACCGAGCAAAGACCACCAAAATTGTGCAAGGTAGAGCTATGGTGGGTCCGACCAACCATGCAATTTGTAACATATCAATATAATGTAAATCCATTTCAATAAGGCACAACAAATCAAAGTGTAAAGTCGTGGCCTAAGCAAACATTCAAGATGTTTCTTTTTAGAGGCCATGTACAAGTTTCTTTTGAAGGCCATGCACAAAAGACCGAACAAATGAAGAAGTAAAGAGCTAAGTGGATTTTTTGAGCTCACCTAGAATGTCCGTGCAAGATCAATTATTTGAATTGGCGAACATCTCAATTACAAGTCAAGATGTGGCAACCAAAATTACCTTCATACTAGCTTAGCCTACTCAAAAATTGTGAGTGGGTTGAGATGCTCATAATATATATATATATATGGTTGTCTTCTTGTAAACTTAAGGGCTGAGATCCATCTATAAGCATGAAGGTTGGAGTACACTTTCGAATAAATTAGGTTGAGATACAACAAATGACTTCTACCCAACAAATTTGAGTGCAATCTAGGGGGCAAATGAAGAGAAACAATTATTCAAGTCCATTTGTATGAGGCCTAGTTTGGCAAGAAGAAGGTCTCCACTCTGAAGAAGGTCCCCACACCTAGCCTAAAAAGAAGAAGGTCCCCAGTCTAAAGTGGGCTCTTTACTCCACTCTAAAGTGGGCTCCTTACTCCACTACGAGGAGTATCTAATACGTGGAATGAACGCATGACACTCGCGAATAACAGAACTACTTGAGTGCTAGAAGAATCATTGTTATCCTTCAATGATTAACGACAAAGATGCAGGTAGCAGCGGAGGCGCTTGGTGAACAAGTAAGACCTTCCTTATAAAAGGCAACCTGATCCTCCTTCATATGGAGGAAAAAACGAATTCTCTCTTATCTTTATACACTCTCTTCTTCTTTACTCTTTCTTTACCAAATACTGGTACTGAACCCATTGTCGGAGAGGTTTCCAACCAAACCCTTGTCAAACAGCCTAACCATCAGTTTCTTGTGCATGCCTTCACCCATCGGTAAACCAGAGCTTGTCTACGAAGCTCCATCTCTCTCTATTGTGGAAAACCAATTCGCACAATAACCAAATCACAAAATATCGTAACAATAATCACAAAATGAGTAACCAACCACTAATTGGTATCACAAAAATGTTCCAAATATTTCGAAACCACAAATATTGTAACCAAGTTACATAGTTTCATAACATAACTACAAAATGCAAAATCTCCCACTAATTGGTACAACAAAAATATCCAAAATTTTTAGAAATCATAAATGTCGTAACTAAGCTGCAAAGTTTTGTAGTATTAATTACAAAATAAGTAATCTCCCACTAATTAACCTAACAAAATTGTCCATAATTTTTAACACCATAACGTCAAAACTAAACACAAAATTTTATAATATTAACCACAAATAAATACCATCAACAAATTTTGTGTGATACAAACCAACTTGATGATCTTAGAGCATCCTTACCAGCCTACTTATATTTTACCCTAAAATATTATTAAGAAATTCATTCCCTGCTTTAGAAATCACTTTTTCATTTACTTCTCCCAACAAACTCTCTATTCTTTCTCTATTTTATAAAAATAATCTTTTTAATTACTTTTAAATTTATATTTTTGACATAATAAAATAATGAAAACACATGCCAACCAATTCTGCAATTTCACAGCAAAAAGAAAAGAGAAAAAAAGATTAATGCTATTGAACAAGCCGTATTGGAGAAAAGTAGCATAGTAACATCAATGGCAAAGATGCTTTGCAATGTGGACATGACTATAAGTTACCTCAAGCACAAACAAATTCTTGCCTCACCTTTCTAAGAATGAAGACAACGCAATGAGGCCTCCTTGTGACACGAGGCAATGGATTATTAAGGTCTTGCTTATCAAGAAAAGTTAATCATTAGTCTTTGTAGCAAGACCATTTGTTACTTGAATATCTGGAGGGTTGGGAACATACGCCATGGCTTGACTCTTGGTAGTTGTTCTTTGGTACAATTAGATCCATAACACCCTGAGGAGGAGGAAGGAGTTTGATTGTCGTAGTTAGTGCACTTTCAACTACGATGCAAAGAAGAGCACTCGATTTTGAGGATGATAGCTCGATAATGTTAACTACCATCTCCATTGATTTCTCATAGAGAGACTTGTTACTTCTGCCCCTGCTGTTCATGTCTAGGCTAACTATGGGCTATAGGCTTCACTGGAACAAAGACATTCAATTAAATAGAGGTGAGGTCATCTGTCAAGACGTCCAATCTCTTGTTTGAGCTGCTGTGTTCACTTGCTCTGCTGTAGCTATGTTCGCCTTTAACCAAATAAAATAAAAATTTATTAAATATGAGAGAGTTACAATAATTCTTTATAAATAGAGAATTCTTATAGCAACACTTATATTTAGAGAATTGAATAAGGATTTAGCTGAAAAAGAATTTCTGAAGAATTAATCGTAAGGGAGCTGCTGCGGTAGAGCTGTGGGAAAGTTCTTATATCTTATGTCTAAACAGCTTATAGCTTATAACTTTCAGTTTAAGCTGATTTCCAACTTATTCTTAAAGCATCTCCTGCCCCACTCAAAGAATAAGCTGATTTCTGACTTCTAAAAAGCTATAAGCTTATAAGATAAACCAAACACATCAAAATAACTTAAATTAAACTGAAAAGTAAAATAAACTGTAATTAAACTCTGCCAAACAAGCAGATTGTCCATAAAGTAAATGAGATCAGCTTCTCTCTCCTATTACAAAATCTGATCCCTCGAGGTGACTCTCCTTTGGTCATTCTCATCAACACACACAATTCTCTAATGTCCATTCCGTTACCAAATCTATAAACAATCAAATTCCACATTTTACATTTATAAAATTATTAAATCCAAGCGTGTTGGAACAATCTTACGTATAAATATAATAACTTGAAATAAAATCAAACAAAATAAATAAATAACATACGATTTATTTATCGAATCGAATAAAAATTAAGACCAAGTCGAGTGTGTGACACTGTCCTTAAAACAGATTAAGCGCTATGGTACTTACGGTTGAGTGGCGTCTATCTCCTAGAATACAATGATCTTCACAAATTGTAGTAGTACTCCAAACAATTTGTTGGTAACCAAACCTGTGTTCTAACTCTCTAAATATTTATTCCTAAAACTAAATATGAGGAATAATGCACTAAAAGAAATGGACAGCAAAGTAGACAATCTGCAGATTGATATTTTGGAACCCAAAAACTGCTGGAATAAGGCTCAATTTATAGGCAAAATATACACAGCCCGAACAGGTGCAACAAAAGAATGAACAGATGCTGACCGTTAGCTAATGAACACATTTATTCAAACTTTTTGGAAAAAGTAACCGTTGGGTCAAACACAAGTTTTCAACTAATTTGAAGGCCGTTGGTGGAACAAATATCAAACTGTTGAAAACTTTTGTTTATTAATTAAACCATTTAATATATATATATATATATATAACTATATATATATTAAATTATTGAAATAGTTTAATTAATAAAGAAAGATGTACAAATTTTAGGAAACTACTTAGGAACCTAAAATTTAAATTTAGAATCAAATTAAATTCTCACAATTACAAATTTTAGGAAACCACTTAGGAACCCAAAATTTGAATTTAGAATTAAATTAAATTCCCACAACAATTTTTATTGAAAAAATTCAAATGAATTTTATCAAAAAATTAATGTTAGACTCGAAACACGACGTCAACTTCCCATTCACTCATAAATGGTTTTGACGTTCTGTCTTCACCTCTTCGGACCCACTCCAAACAACGTTTGGGACCCACTCAAAATTGGGCTAAAAAATATGCCTATATTAAACCATTTTCCAACAATCCCCCACATGAATGGAATTTGATGGAGAGAAAATGCAACAATATGATCTATTACAGAGAGTACAGAAATTGATAATATTCTGCAAATGATAGGTAGCTTTTGGCTTTGAACCTTCCCTTGTGAGACACTATAGGATTTACTAACTAACCAGTGAACATGATGTCTTGAACTGTTCAGCCGTTTGTGTAAACCAAGACAATAGAACTCACACAGTATATTCCCAGACACAGTTTAGTTCTCACTATTGTGTTCATTTTGGCCCTGAACAACCTGGTCTTCATGAGTGCTCTAGAGAATTTGTAGCCCTTCACAAATCTCACAGAACCGGCCCAGTTCACACTCACATAGGTGATTCTTATGAAGAGTATCCTACCATGCTCCACTAGGTTTACCTAGATATAAGAATCATTAAAATTTACTTAACCTTTAACGCTGCAGACATCACTTATTTCATCATAGAAATGGGTAGGAGTTAGACTCCACAGTGATCCTTCTGAGTCAATCACAACTCGGTTGTCCCTTTGAACCTAGATCTTGGGATCTCTAGTCAACTAGGTTGGGTTGCCGTTGTGGTAACTCTTATTTAATAGGCTTAAGTCCCATTCCCCTCGATGAATTCTCAACTAACTCTCTTGCTAACCCTTTGGTTAGTGGATCCGCTATATTGTCTTTAGACTTAACATATTCTATGGAAATAATTCCATTAGAGAGTAGTTGTCTTACGGTGTTATGTCGACGACAAATGTGTCGTGACTTACCGTTATACATATGACTCTGTGCTCTACCAATTGCTGATTGACTATCACAATGTATGCATATAGCAGGCACTGGTTTTGGCCATATTAGAATATCTTCAAGAAAGTGGCGAAGTTATTCTGCCTCTTCCCCTGCTTTGTCTAACGCTATGAATTCAGATTCCATAGTAGACCTAGCAATACAAGTCTGCTTGGAAGATTTCCAAGATACTTACCACCAAGAGTAAAGACATACCCACTAGTGGACTTTGAGTCTCTTGCATCCGATATCCAATTTGCATCACAAGATCCTTCAAATCTTCTTTGGATATCTAGTATAATTAAGCCCAATGTTACGAGTAAATCGGAGATATCTAAGAACCCTTACAATTGCTTTCCAGTGTTCTACTCCCGGATTACTCGTATATCTACTTAATTTACTTACTGCATAAGCTATATCTGGGCGAGTGTAGTTCATCAAGTACATTAAGCTTCCAATAATTTGGGCATACTCTAATTGAGAAATACTTTCCTGTATATTCTTAGAAAGATACAAATTAACATCTACAGGAGTTCTAGCAAGATGATCATCATCTTTGCTGAATTTGTCAAGTATTTTTTCAATGTAATGAGATTGTGACAAAGTATAACCTTCTGATGTTTTGGTAATTTTCATACCAAGAATTACATCAGCAATACCCATGTCCTTCATGTCAAAATATTTATTCAACATTTTCTTAGTAGTTTTAATCATGTCATTATTACTACCTATGATGAGCATGTCATCTACATAAAGACATACAATGACATAACCTTTGTCTGTGTTTTTAATATAAACACATTTGTCACGCTCATTAATTTTAAAACTATTTGACATCATTGCCTTGTCAAATTTCTCATGCCATTGCTTTGGGGCTTGTTTTAAACCATATAATGATTTAACCAATTTACACACTTTCTTTTCTTTCCCTGGAACAGAAAAACCCATACAGTTGTTCCATGTAAATTTCTTCATTTAACTCACCATTTAAGAAAGCGGTTTTAACATCCATTTGATGAATTTCTAGATTGTATAGAGATGCTATGGCAATTAGCATTGTAATGGATGTTATTCTTGTAATGGTGAGTATGTGTCAAAGTAATCTAGACATTCTTTCATCTAAAACCTTTGACTACAAGTCTTGCCACGTATTTGTCGATTGATCCATCTGCTTTCAGTCTTCTTTTGAAAATCCACTTGTACCCAAGAGGTTTACAACACGGTGGCAAGTCCACTAATTCCCAAGTGTGATTTTTGCAAGATGGATTCAACTTCCTTGATGACTTCTTTCCATAAAGGAGCTTCAGGACTGGACATAGCCTCTTTAAAGGTTAAAGGCTCATTTTCTAACAAATATGTTAGAAAATCTGGACCAAATGATTTTGAAGTTCTAGCACGTTTACTACGCCTAGGTTCTTCTTCCTCATTTTGATCTAACTCTTGTGTCTTGATCATGTTCTTGATCCTGACTAGTAATGGCATCATGAGATCTTTTATTGTTACTAGTCTCTTGTCCAGTCTTCTTTGGAAATACATGTTCAAAGAATGATGCATTCCTTGACTCAATAATAGTATTTACATGCATTTCGGTATGTTCTGATTTATGAATCAAAAACCGATATGCACTACTATTCTTAGCATAACCAATGAAAATGCAATCAATGGTCTTAGGACCTATCTTAGTCTTTTAGGACTAGGAATAGCCACTTTAGCCAAACACCCCACACTTTTAAGTATTTGTAGGATGGTACTCTTCCATGCCACAATTCATAAGGTGTTTGATTTACTTTCTTTCGGTATTTTATTTAAAATATAATTAGCGAAAGTATTGCTTCCCCACAAGTTACGAGGTAATCCAGGCCTGATTAACATGGCATTCATCATTTCTTTTAAAGTCCTATTTTTCCTTTCACAATTCCATTTCTTTGAAGTGAGTAAGAGCGATGGTTTGATGAATTATTCCATGTTCTTTACAAAATTCACCAAAATGTGATTCATATTCACCACCTCTATCACTTCTAAGTTTCTTGATTTTCTTACCAAGTTGATTTTCAACTTCATTCTTATATTGAATGAAAGTTTCCAAAACTTCATCCTTGTTTCGAATTAAATAAATATAACTATGTCTAGTATAGTCATCTATAAAAGTGATTACATACTTTTTTCCACCTCTGGTTTGAATTGATTTAAAATCACAAATGTCACTATGAATTAATTCAAGTGGTTCCGTACTTCTTTCAATTGAATGAAAAGAAGTTTTAGATAATTTTGCCTCAACACAAATTTCACATTTATGATTTGAATCAATTTCAAATTTAGGTAAACATTCCATATTAATTAATCTACGCAAAGATCCATAATTAACATGTCCTAGTCTACCATGCCATAAATTTGAAGACTCAAGCAAGTAAGAAGAAGATGTAGTATTATTAATAACAGAGGGTACAACAGTCATTACATTTAACTTGAAAAGGCCATCAGACATGTAACTTTTTCCTACATACATCCCGTTTTTGGTAACTACAAACTTGTCACTTTCAAAAACTAGCTTAAACCCATTCTTACTCAACAAAGATCCGGAAACTAAATTCTTGCGAATGTCCCAGACATGCAAAGACATTGTTGAGAGTGAGTTCCTTTCCTGATGTCATCTTGAGTACAATCTTTCCTTATCCTTCAACTTTGGAAGTTGAGGAGTTGCCCATAAAGAGTTGTTCACCATTGTCCACTGAAGAATAAGATGTGAACATCTTTTTGTCGACACAAATATGGCGAGTAGCACCAGTGTCCACCGACCATTCTTTAGGATTTCTGACAAGATTTGTCTCGAAAACAACTGTAGAAAGATTTATGACATCTACACCATTGGAAATTATATCCATTTCGGTTATATCGGCTTTTGGAACCTTCTTACATGTTCTTCCTTTGCCTTTGCAAAATCAAACTCTTGAGAACTTCTCGATTTTTACCATGAGTTCTTGTACGATCCTAACATAAGGAGAGGTTGGCGTAATGGCAATCACCATACCAGTATTGGTTTGAACATTAGATTGACCAGTTTTAGTAGCCATAAATTCTAAATTATAAATTATAAAATAAAATTATAATTAGAACTTTATACTACACAAAAAACTAAAAACCACAGAATTTTAAATTCTGTAAAAATAAAAGAAACAAGAATTGTAATTTTTATTCCCAATTAATTTGAAAATAAAATAAAATTTTATTTAAACAAATTAAACCAAAACTACAGAAATAAATTCTGTTAAAATAAAAGAAACAAAATAAAATGTAACTTTTATTTTCAATTAATTTGGAAATAAAATAAAATGAAATTTTATATAACCAAATTAATTCCACACAGAAAACTAATCCAAATTCACAGAATTAAATTCTGTAAAAATAAAAGAAACAAGAATGGAACTTTTATTTTCCGATTTATTTGAAAATAAAATAAAATTTTATTTAAACAAATTAATTCCACACAGAAAATTAAATTCTGTAAAATAAAAGAAATAAAAATATAACTTTTATTTTTCAATTAATTTGGAAATAAAATAAAATTCTATTTAACCAAATTAATTTCACACAAAAATTTAAATCTCTTGTTACACTCCAAAAATTAAAATCTCGAAAGCAATTTTAATTAATGAAAACTCAGAAAATAATTTCTAAAACCCAAAAATAATTTCTGAAAAAATTTCACAAAAATATATTCTGAATTGTTAATAACACCAGTATCGTACTACTAGTTGTTGTCAAAGAAAAGAGACAGTATATTACTACTATCTATCAAATAGTATATAATCACTATTTGTTTTTCCAACCAGAATATTATTTTGTAAATTCACAGAAAATAATTTTCTTTCGAAATTATTTACGAAAAATGAAAAAAGGAAACAAACGAAAAATTCTGTAAACAGAATAATTCGAATTTGTCTTAAGATTGTTGGAACAATATTCTGTATAAATATAATAATTTGAAATAAAATCAAACAAAATAAATAAATAACATACCAGATTTATTTATCGAACCGAATAAAAATTAAGACCAAGTCGAGTGTGTGACACTCTATCCTTAAGACAGATTCGCCCCGCTATGGTACTTACGGTTGAGTGGCGTCTATCTCCTAGAATACAATGATCTTCACAAATTGTAGTAGTACTCCAAACAATTTGTTCGGCGAACCAAACCTGTGTTCTAACTCTCTAAATATTTATTCTTAAAACTAAATATGAGGAATAATGCACTAAAAGAAATGGACAGCAAAGTAGACAATCTGCAGATTGATATTTCGGAACCCAAAAACTGCTGGAATAAGGCTCAATTTATAGACAAAATATACACAGCCCGAACAGGTGCAACAAAAGAATGAACAGATGCTGACCGTTAGCTAATGAACACATTTATTCAAACTTTTTGGAAAAAGTAACCGTTGGGTCAAACACAAGTTTTCAACTAATTTGAAGGCCGTTGGTGGAACAAATATCAAACTGTTGAAAACTTTTGTTTATTAATTAAACCATTTAATATATATATAAAACTATATATATATTAAATTATTGAAATAGTTTAATTAATAAAGAAAGAGATACAAATTTTAAGAAATTACTTAGGAACCCAAAATTTAAATTTAAAATTAAATTAAATTCTTACCATTACAAATTTTAAGAAACCACGTAAGAACCCAAAATTTGAATTTAGAATTAAATTAAATTCCCATAACAATTTTTATTGAAAAAATTCAAATAAATTTTATCAAAAAATTAATGTTAGACTCGAAACACGACGTCAACTTCACATTCAATGATTTTGACGTTCTATCTTCACCTCTTCAGACCCACTCCAAACAACGTTTGAGACCCACTCAAAATTAGGCTAAAAAATATGCTAATATTAAACCATTTTCCAACAAAACGAACAATAACAATGGCGGATCTACAATCTCCGGGGCCGCCTCGCTCCACCGCCGACCTCTTCGGAGACCCAATCGACTCCCACCCAGTATGGTTCAAGCAATCCTCCTTCCTCCAACCCAACTTCGATTCCGAGTCCTATATCGCCGATCTCAGGACCTTCGTCCCCTTCGAAACCCTCCGATCCGAGCTCCATTCACATCTCTCCTCTCTCAAACACGAGCTCGTCGACCTCATCAACCGGGACTACGCCGATTTTGTCAGCCTGAGTACCAAGCTCGTCGACGTTGACGGCGCCGTCGTCCGAATGCGCGCCCCCCTCTCCGAGATTCGCGAGAAGATCCTCGTCTTCGGCTCCGCCGTCGAGGCCTCGCTCCTCGCTCTGCAGACTGGTTTGCGGCAGCGAGCTGAGGCCTCCGCCGCCAGGGAGGTCTTGGAGTTGTTGCTCGACACGTTTCATGTTGTGTCCAAGGTATGTATGTATGTATGCATTCATTTCACATTACTTTCCGTCTGGTTCTTGAGAAAATGTAGTGATAAAACTATATATATATTTTTGAAGAATATGGATTTTCTTGTCTCTGTTGAAAATATGTGAGCTTAATACACAATTGACTTGCATTTAGGTTGAAGTTTTGTATATTAGATTCTGAAATGAATAATAGAATTCAAGTCCTGTTTTGATTGCAGAGCCAAAGTAGGAAAATTACCAAATTAGAATTGGAGGAGGGGGGTTCTTAGGATTTGATAGTTATGTTATGACCTCAAAAATCAGAAAACAGAATTCAAGTTTGTTCAGCTTGCGAATTTGTGGCACCGTAGTAGAATCATTTTTACCAATGGCATGTCGTGTGCCTAAGTGCGAAAAGACCGTGCAAGCTTTGTTATGCCGAAACCTAAATGTTAAGTCAGCAACACTAATATTTGTTTGAGTTGAAGGTGTTATTTTCAGGGGTCCTAATTGTGAAGGTAATTTCTGTTAGGAATTGAATGATACACCTAACTTGGATCAGTGAGACACAAAATACAAATAAGAACTTGAGCAAGAAAGGGAAAATCAAGCACACAGAGGTTACAATGATTTACGTGGTATGGGTACTTTTATCATGCTCGACACATGACGAGTCCTTCGGGCATCACATCATCGCCATTACACCCCCATGTTGCAGACTTCCAAGCTATGATGCACGGACGTGGACATAGGACACGATATGGACATGATGACACGCAATTTTTCAAAAAATGAGAGACACGACATGCTGGGGACACATTTAATATATATAATTTTATTTATTTATTATATGTCTAAAATAAAAAGAAAATTATTAATTCTTATACAATTACAATAATAATAAAATTAATAAACACATTTTTTTAAATTTTTTTAATAAAAAATGAGTTTTTTAAATAAAAATAATTTATTCTATGAATTTTAGGTTTGACAAAAAATAAGGATAAAAAAAAAAGAAAAAAGAAAAAACAACAGAGGGAGAGAGAAACGGAAATCAAGAAAAAGAGAAACAATAGAGAAGAGAGAGAGAGTGAAATCAAAAAGGCAGAGAGAGAGAGAGTTAGAAAAGGCAGAGACGAAAGGAAGGAGAGGAGGAAGAAAATGAAGAGAAGAAGAAGAAGAACAGAGAAGATGGAGACAGAGACGAAGAGAAGAAGGAGAAGAAGAAGAGAGAAGATAAAGAATCATACCTCAACTTCTTCGATTGATTTGAACAGGTTAGGCTCCTTCCTCTCCCTCGATCTCTTTCTCTGTCTCCTTTCCTCCCTCAATCTCTTTCTCTCTTTCTCTGTCTCCTCTGCAACAGTTAGGGCTTCTTCGATCCACTCACGCGTGTCCGGAAAGTGTCCCGGAGTGTCCATGGTGTGTCCGACTGGGAAATTTCAAAAAAAAAGGGGGACACATTAGAGAGAGTGTCGGACACATGTCTACTGCGTGTCCGACGCGTGTCCATCGCGTGTCTGTGTCTGACACTCGTACGTAGGGCCTGGGGACGTGTCGGTGCTTCATAGCTTCCAAGGGACCATGATCAATTGGGATTACATGCCTAGCCTAAGCGGGGGCATGTACACCACCAAGTATGGAGCGCTTCAAGATAAATGAGTTAGGCCCTCGAACTTACCTACGCTCTCACTTGGGCCCTTGGCTCACCTATGTGCTTGTTCAGGTCCTTGCCCTACATATGCTTACTTGGCGGCCTAAGGCTAGGCCCTTGGACCACCTTAATGTGCACTCATTCTACTTAAGCACTTGATTGCCTAGGCTGGTAGTAGGGCCTAGGCACCCCCGCTTGGGATTATTGGAGGATTGTGGATTGGACGCTAAAACTATGGGATCATCAAGTTTTTCCTTGGTCGTCTTCCTCTCAAGACAGCTCTACCTTGACCTGGTTTGGAGGGAGGCGATGTTGACCTTACACCCACGCCTCTGCCTGCATGGTATGTTGCCCAAAAATATCATACCTGCTAGCTACAGATGGCAGGAGGGATGATATCAGCTCTTTGTCGAGTTGAGGAGAGCTCACCACCTATCCAACATGTTGCTTGGGCTCCAATACTATGGAGTTTATCTAACATATTGCATATGCAACAACTCACGTCATCACACAACACCACATCTATCACAACAAATAAACCCTAAGTGTTCAAGGTCTCTTATTGCCACCCTCTCTATCTCTGAACCTGCCTTGGTCTTCTACTCTTCATCTCCGGTGATCTCGAGCCATTGAAATTGATGTAGGACAGCGCTGTTAGGGGCAGTTTTGGGGCTGTGAAAACACTGAAATTTAGGAAAGAAAGAAAGGAAGTAAGAAAGAAAGAAGAAGAAGAAGAAGAAGAAGAAGAAGATGGATCTAAGAATCACTCCTAGAATCCTGTAGGCATCACACTTAGGGTGAGGGTTGGATCACACAAACCCAAAAGAGGCTTAAAAGCTCTGAAAATTCTATAAAATATCAATTTTATTGAATTAGAAGTATTACATGACTTTATATAAACTTAGAGACTTCCTTTTCCAACTAAGACTCCAAAATAGGAAACTACTAATATTTTGACTTCCAAAACCTATCTAAAACCAAATAAGAAACATAAATAAAAACTAATTAAATAACTTGACCCACAAGGCAACCCATGAACGGCCCACAAACCCATGTCAACTAATATTAAGATTACCAAAATACCGTTGACCTAAAAATCCTAGAAACTATAAAATAGGACTATAATAATATTAGAAATATAATTATATATGAATTCTATCAGCGTTTCTTTGAAATCATGCCAATGTCTAAATATTACCGCTTCTTTGAATTTAACCTTCCTTGAACTTCTTATATTCTCCATCAGAAATGCTCTCCATCTTCCCACAAGTCCATAACTAACAACCTCTAACCTCTCTTACCCACACGTGGTTCATTCCAAAACTAGGGTTACGTCCACAGCTACTATAGTTTTACTATGATC
The DNA here is from genome assembly GCA_025200525.1 of Camellia lanceoleosa. NCBI lineage: Eukaryota > Viridiplantae > Streptophyta > Magnoliopsida > Ericales > Theaceae > Camellia > Camellia lanceoleosa. Next base: position 72,862,699 of record CM045772.1, on the reverse strand, counting down.
AGAAAATTACAAGATACAAAGATATCATAGTTGTCTCCCCCTCAACTATAAAAATACACAAAAATTAAGGTAACGAGAAACGAGTGCAGAAATACCGAAATACCCTTGCTTCAAAATTTGTATCAATCGAGTGGTCAATGATTAGTATTTATCAGGATACACACTATTCCAACAATTTCTAATATTCAAAATTCAAGGTTTTTATTTTATAATTTATTTTTATTTTTATTTTTTCAACCTACAGTTTCATATCAATAAGAAGATCCTTCTCTCTCGCTAAATTTTTTTTAATGGTAAAATTAAATTCATTACACAAAGGGGAATGCATCCGCTGGACCCTGTACATAACCCCCCCCCCCCCCCCCACAAAAAAAAAAAGAAAAAAAAAGAAAAAAGAAAAAAAGAAATTACATTTGCAAGCTTTATGCTTCAATTTTAGTAATTCTAGGAATCCATTAGTTTATTTACATTGTATTGTGGTGACTTTATATATCTATTTTAAAATGCAGGTTGAGAAACTGATAAAGGAGCTGCCTAGTGTGCCTGCTGATTGGTCCAATGGCGATGTAAATTTTGCAGAGAAGGATCTGGATCACTTAAGCAACGGATTCTCCGTACAACACATTGAAAATGAAACAAATATTAGGGAGACTCAAAGCATGCTTTTGGATAGAATTGCCAGCGAAATGAATCGGTTGAAGTTCTACATCACTCACGCACAGGTCTATCTTGCTCTTGCACTCATGTCTACCCCATTAGCTTTCTCACATTTGTGTTATAATATTTTCAGCAGCAATCTTATCCCATTTATTACATTTGTTTAATCTTTTATGTGGCAATAATGTTATTAAACTATCTTCGCTGATGATATAGTTCTCTATATGTATTTAAAACCTTATGTTTCTGTGACTCATGAGTCATCCATCTGTAAGTCTTTACTCTTTATGACTGTTTCATCTTGGAACTGAAACTTATACTGAATCAAGAATATTTCAAAGTCCACTATCTGGTGTTGTTCAGTAGCCTTACCAGGTTGATGTGAGCAGAATTTTTGATTTAATGAGATATTGAATAGGCTATGCTTGTTTGTGCTGTGGCCATTGTTCTCTTCATCTCTCTTCTCCTTTGTTCATCTCTTTTTTCCCCTACAGTGTGCTACATCAATGAGTCATTTTTTCGTCCATGATGGTCTAAGAAGTTGAGACATTAGCTTTATCAGGGATGGAAGTAGTCATTCTGCAGAAAAGAATGTGGATCTAGCAAGCAAGGAGAGAAATTATTTGTGATGTAGTTCACACGTAATCCATTGTATGCACTTCTGACATTCCCTTGTGGGAATTGAAATAGGAAAGGATGCAAATGGCGGAAACAATGTTTTCTTAAAAAGTATGAGAACCATATTAACCAACTTTCAGAGAAGATCCTAGAATATGCATCACTGTGAGCAGGGCCGGCTCTGAGGTAAGGTGGGCAAAGCCGCCACCTTGGGCCCCCAAATTCTGTCTAAAAAATAAGACCCCGAAATAATTCCGATCTTAAGTTATGTTTAATTATTTTGGTCTTAAGTTATGTTTGGGTTATTAAAATTAAGTTGAATAGAGTGATCATTCTATCATAATGTCTATTTTCACGTTTGGTTTACTAAAAAAGATTATAAACAAAATCATCGTTCACCATTGTGAGGAAATAGTAATAATTTTATAAAGAGATTAAGGAATGACTATTTCATTCAATCTAATTTCATTCATTCCAATTTCATTTTAGTGAACCAAACACTACATTATAGTATTAGTGGTTTAGAAATGAAGGTTTAAACAAACAATTGGATTGGTGAATTATTTAAAAATAATGGATGGTTGTTTGCCAAATGTATGAATTATTTATAGAATATTGTTTGACTATATGAATTACAATTGCTTCAGAAATAAATTTTTTAAAGTTGAAGTTAATCAAATTTTACAATTTAATTTACTACGTTAGGAAAAAGTGTGAATAAATTATAGTGTTAACAATTGAAAATGTTCGAAATTTATCTCAATAATTATGATTTATGTCAATAATTATGTGTACCATATGCAACAAATTTATAGAAGATGCAGGTAAAAAATAAAAATAAATTGAAGATTGATACTATTTTATCAATATATATATATATTTTAAAATATGTATGAGAGCGAGGGCCCCATCTTCTGAGTTCGCCTTAGGCCCCCAGAAAGTCAAGGCTGATCCTGTGAGGTATATAAACTGAAAGTGTTGCACATCTACTTTTAACATGTACTCCTGCGTGAAAGTTATGCTCCACAGTCTCTTACCTAAAGATCCTATAAATTATTGTCTAACGGTTGAAAGTCAATTGGTAATTAGTACTCTGTTCCATCCAAAGTTTAAACCCTTAGTTACAAACTGAACTAAAACTTAACATTGATGCCAAACTAAGACAATAAAAGTCAATTGCAGACTTATATTTGGGACAATAGAAAACAATCAGTGAACTTAACAATATTAAAGATAGTATGTAAATGTTTCAGAAAGTAAAAATTTAAAGGTTTGCATTTGGGTTGGTTTTGGATTATCATCATCATCGTTATTTTATTTCATCTTTCTTGGTAGGTGCTCTTGGATTGATTGTCAGTCACATGTTAATCCAGTTATTACTTGCCTGAAACCCAGAAGCAGGGTTTTTCCTTGCAAAATAAAATTTCCGAGAGCTATTTGGGGGTCAAAAAAAAAAATAAAATTGAAAATTGTTGAATTTCATATACAAGAGCTAAGAAGTTTCAAGATCAAGGAGTTCATTTGTTTTTGTTTCCTCTAGACTCAACTTTGTTTGTCATCTGTGTATTTTCAATGATATTGTAGTACAATTCCCATCTTAATTTCCTTTCCAGTCATGAAACAGGTTTTCTATTTATGGTGATCTTGGTATTGTCAACCAAAAACCATTGTTTTGGTGATAGAAGGGCTGGTAGGAACGTAATCTGTTCAGTATGGTCGGTTTTAGGTAAAAAATTACACCGAACCGATAATGTCGGTTTTATTATTTTGAACAGTGATACATGCCGCTTCTCCCATCAAACCGCACTAAACCAAACTGATTGAAACGGTTCGGTTTGGTGCGGTTTAATCGGTCTTGGCTTTTTCAAACTTGAGCCACTTTTAAATATAATCACTAATCTATATAAAAATATTAAATTAGTTATTTGTCTACCATTTCAAACATATCCAATCCATCCATTTAATGCATACTTTTCAATTCCTAAATTAACAAAAATAAAAACAAAAAAAAAATTTAAAAATACTAAGGCTTTAAGAATAATGAGTTAGAGTTAAGATTATATATAATAAGAGTTTACAAACTTAGGTTATAAAGATGCTAAGGTTAATTAATTAAGGTTAATAATTTATTATACTTACTAATATCATTATATTATTAGATTATATATATATATTATAAATAAAATGTATGTTGAAGCGGCCAGTTTCGGTTTAGATCGGTGCACAATGTGCTTAAACCGATACCGATACCGATACTGAATCGAAAACCGAAAAAAATCAAATTTAAAAACTGCATAGACTGATTCTTGTTAAAAAGCAGACACAATATAGCCTATTTGGTCCAGTTCAATCGGTTTGGTTGGTTTTTTCGGTTTTTCTCACATCCCTAAGGGCTGGTTTGTTTTCAGCTTGTCTGTCTATTTCACCATGCTGGCAATTTGTACAACTTTGCTTTGGTGGTAATCTACACTCCTCGAAAGCAACTATTTTGTTTTTGGAAACTTGTGTCTCTTTTTGTAGGAGGGAATGGAAACAAATTTGATTTGTTGTATGCCACAAATGCTTAATGGTTGAGATAATACTTTTCCAATCAGACTGGCTAATTGGAGTGAAACATTGCATGTTCAATTTGGGAATGTAGTATGGCTTGAATTGTGGTTCATCAATTCCTTTATTGGCATGGATAATTATTTATTTTATTCATTTGTGCTTGAGCTGGTTTTGTGCATGCATTGAGTTGACATTGCCTGATGTGAAGAATCAATGACCTGTGAATGGTTGTATTAATAATTTACACCGTTTCCTTTTCTATATTACGGCAGTACAGAACTTGCCTTTTATTGAGAACATGGAGAAGAGGATACAAAATGCTAGCCTATTATTGGATGCTAGCTTGGGGCACTGTTTTATAGATGGACTGGAACACAGGGATGCAAATGTCATATTCAATTGTTTACGGGCATATGCAGCTATTGATAACACCAGGAGTGCTGAAGAAATTTTTCGCTCAACTGTTGTGGCACCATTGATTCAGAAAATTATTCCACACAGTTCATCGGGGGTGGTTGGTGGGGGGGCATCAGGAGATGAACTTGAAGAGGATTATAAACAAATCAAGCAATATATATAGAGAAAGATTGCAAATTTTTACTTGAAATTTCCTCTACAGGTATGCAATAATGCAAACAACATAATATACATTTCAACTATTGCATTCTATTTGAACCTTCTATTAAAGGTGATACTTTGTCTTTCATGCAAACACAAACTAATGACGTTATCATGCTTTTCTTTTGAGTAGTGTCTCTCGATATATGAATCTTTGTTGGTTTAATCACCGATATTTGTTTTGCTCCAAGGCTCACATTTATAACGGATCCTTTATCAGAGAATCATATTTTCTAGGGTAAATTACACATACACTTGTTGAGGTTTTCTTAAAATACGAATTGCCCCTTGTGGTCATGGAAATTACATTCCGTCCCTTCAAGTTTCTAATTGCATAACAAATGACCCATTTTATTAATAAATTGTTAAGTCAATTAATAGTTTTTAATAATGTCAAAAATATATTTAAATTAACAATTTATTTAATTTTATTATTGTATAAGAGAATAGTTAAGAATTTCATTTTTTTTGTTAATCCTGTTAAATAAAAAATTCTGAAAATGGGGTATTTGTAATTTCTAAAACCATAAGGGGCAATTCATATTTTAAGTGAACTTCAGGGGATGTATTTGTAATTTACCCTAGTTTTTATTTGTGTTATTAAAGGCGTGCCTAGGACCAAGGCGCAGTCAGTGCGCTTTGGAACATCTCAAGCCAACCAATGTAAAACAAACCCCATAAAGGCACATGAAGTGTGCTCTTTAGGCTTAAGCTTAACGTGCAAGACTTGTACGTTTTTTTTATAAAAATGTTTGTTTATTACAATTACAAGCATTGATTTCACTTAATATTATTATTTTTTTGTTTACATGCGACTAGAAGGGATTAAACTCCAAAACATACATTACATCCCGACACTTTTCGAGTCCTAAGGTTTCTCTTAAACCAAATTAACAGTTGGTGCTTCAGTGAGCTGCCTATCGCTTTTAATAAACTGGTTTCTATTTTAATAGCTTCTTGCTTAGTCATCTGGCCATTTTGTGTTGCATCTTGACTGCCCTGGATCTTTTGTAAATAAAGCATGGATGGCTTTATGTTCTTCCAAATATTCCTTTTGTTCCCTTTTTATTTGATGGATTTGATAATTACACCAATGAGCAAAACCCTTTCTCTGTCCATTCATCCTTTTTCTTCTTCATTCATCGTTTTCTTTCTTAATCTTCCCTTCATTTGGATGATAGATCCAATCCATATAAAGAAAATTGGATTTCTGCAGCATATTCTGAAATGACAAATGGGATGCTCTTACATTTGACTTAATGTTAATTTGCTAGTTTTTTCCCCCCCATATTTATGAAATTGTTGTACTGTTTGATGTATGCAGAAAATTCAGGTTTACATGTTTTTAGCTTCCTTTCCAATTCAATCCTTATAGAGGTTCTCTCAGCAATCCAAAAGGGAAGACCATGGGCCTTTTCACCTGGAAGACCTACAGAATTTCTGAAAAATTACAAATCAAGCCTAGATTTCTTGGCTCATTTAGAAGGTAGAGTTTTTTTTCTTTTCTTTTATTTTCTTCTTCTTCTTCTTCTTCTTCTTCATTTTTTTATTTTTATTTATATTTATTTTTTATTTTTTATTTTGAGTCTGGATTTAGAAGATAGTTGCAAGACTTACTTCTGTACTGTCTGTATTTACATTTTTGACTGCTAATGATCACCTTGTTTTGTGCTTATATGTTGTTAATTCCTGTTTATAACATCCATTTGTCATGTAAGGCTATTGCCCATCCAGATCTGCTGTTACCAAATTTCGAGCTGAGGCTGTCTACATTGAGTTCATGAAGCAGTGGAATGTTGGAGTCTATTTCTCATTGAGGTACTCAATGCTGTTATTTGGTGTTTCTTGTTAATATCAAAACTGTGTAAATTACAATTTAGCGCTGCAATTGTACTCCTCTACTCCCCCAAAAGGAAAGAAGAAAGGAGGAAAGAGGAAAGACATGACTGACTGACTGATATAATTTAAATTTACCTCAGGTTCCAGGAAATAGCTGGGGCTTTAGATTCTGCACTTGCAGGTGCTAGTCTTGTCCCAATTCAAACCTCACACTCAGAGAGAAGAAATTCTCAAGATTTAACATTAAAACCAAGTGTTACTCTTTTGGAATGCTTGAAGTCCTGCTGGAGAGAAGATGTTGTTGTTCTTTCTTGCTCTGACTAGTTCTTTCGCTTGTCTTCACAGCTTCTTTCTCGGTGAGTTTGTATTTGGAACTTTGCAGTTGCATTTTCCATGTGTTGGACTAATTTGCTGACATGTTGAAATATGTGACTACATTATGCTTATAGGTACTCCAATTGGTTGTCATCTGGATTGGCTGCTCGCAAAGCTGGTAATGCAGGTTCCAATCCTGGTTCTGAATGGGCTATTTCTGCTGTTCCAGATGATTTTGTTTATGTATGTATCGTTTCTTGATTTTACCATAATATACTTTCTTCCGTTGGAATGAGCTTATTCATGGTCTTCTTCTTTCCTGATTTTTCTCTGTAGACATTTTGCCAATGACAGTATTGTTTTGTTGGTTGATATTATTTGTTATTGGCAAATCATTTTAGGGCTGAAGATCATTTGATGCAAAAATATTCATGAGATCAATATCTTTTTGGTATTCAAACTGTGAATCATGCAAATGAAAATTCTTCAGCTATAGTAGAAAAAGTTACTTCTATGCTGGCACAAAATTAGAGATATACTTCATGACTTGCACCTAATCTATTCTAACAAATAAAGTAACATGATAAGGTCTTGGAAAATACTAGACTATCTAGTGACTTTGGTAGACAGTCAAAGGATGTATCTTCCAGTTCCAGAGAAAGCATGTGGCAGAAGCGACTGTTCATTTGTTTTCAGGATATGATTGTGATAAGCATATGTCAAAGCTGAACCTAGCAAATTATCTTATTGCTTCAGCCTGATGATGTGGCCTACAAATGGAAATATACGAGGGGCTGTGATGCATATGATTATATGTTCTTTATACGGTTGTTACAATCCCGATCTGTTACGATTGGTTTTAGAAAAATAATTTTTGATTGTGTAGAAAATCCCTTGGAGATAGGTGTTACATGGTATTGGGTGGAACTTAATCCCAAAAGCTAGCTATTGAGGCGAGGGTGCCTTCACGCTTATATGCTTAACATTACTTTAGTACTTCGGCAATGTGGGACTTCGCTTCATAGTAGGATCACACAATTTTGGTGGCTGGATATTATGGATCATGCAATTCCAATTTGGGTCCTGTTCTTACCTTATCCATTTTTCAGGCCTTGTCTTGTTTACTATGTTGGCTTTTTGTTATTTTTTGTTTGTAGCCTAAATACTCATTTTAAACTAGGTCCAAACAAAATAAAAATTAAGTGAAGTTAAATCAAATAGACTCAAAAACAAATTAGGGCAATTGGCATTCATACGTCACTGTGATCTGGGAAACTAAAGAGCTAAAAGAACATGGATACAATCCAATCATCTCCATCTCCCTCTCTAACCTACTCCTCTCTCTCTCTCTCTCTCTCTCATTCCATAATCTTGCATAACCTTTCATTTCATTGCTTTTCCTCTGCCTTTTTTTTTGTTTTATCCATTTAATCAAATAGCCTTAGATCTATTTAATTTTTTTTTTTTAATTCTCTCTTTTCTTTTTGTTCCTTCGATTTCTTAGAGTATCATTTTCATGTTTATATTTGCTTTTCTTCTTTTTCTTCACAATTGTACATTAACGACAAAGTTTGACGCCTTTTCCGGCTCTTTACCTTTTTCCTTTTCACGAATCAAAATATTTTTTCTTTTTTTTTTTTTACAAAATTCGTTTTTTCTTTGTTGTTCTTTGTTTAATTTATTGCTACTTCAAAATGCAATTACCTCAGATTTTTCTTTTACTGTGTATAAAGGTCTATTTTTCTTTTATTTCTCTCTCTTGTCAATCTATTTCTAAATCAAGCTCTGTTTATTTATTTTTCACCTTTTCTTTTTTGCCATTGACCTCCAATGTAAATGTACCCCCAAAAAAAGCATAAAAAAGGTTCTATTACAAAGCTCTTCTTCTCCACCTCTAATTTTTTTTTTCATGAAATGCAAAACTTTTACATCAAGGTCCGTATTATATAATGTTTATATTTATTTGGTTTATTTTTTTCCATAATATTTTCTACTTTGTGTGTGTGTGTGTGTGTAATTTAGGCTCATTCTGTGTCTACTAAAAAAATTTAATTCATGATGTAATTATTATGAATTTTTCTTTTCTTTTTTGGGTAGGATCTTATGATCCACCATCCAATCACGTAAACTCCTCCAACGATGGACGTACAAAAAGAGCTCTCTCTCTCTGAGATGATAGCCTCTTCTGAGTTTGTTAGTTGATCTTTAGCTTTTTAGTCCAATTACACTTTAAATATACTCAGTTGTATCCTTGTAGTGATAGTTTCTTGGTGATCAAACCCTTGATTTCTGTTTGCGAACAAGTAGTAGTCACCTTATATTGCATTCTGTGTTTTTCAACTAGTCTTTACTCGTTGCCTTGGGTGTTCTTGTTATGGTCAAACCCCTGATTGCCTTTTGGCAATCAACTGTAATCACCTTATATTATATCACGTCCTGTGCTTCAATATTCCTATACATGCGGCTGCCTCATAGGCATTGCTTGTTGCTAATTAAACCTGACTGCCATATTGTGAGCTGCAAGGTCGCAGATGCAAATTAATGGCATTTTGGTGTTAACTTTATATTACCCAGTTTTGTGCTAGTGTTAGTATGGATCCATCTACTCCTCTCGGCAACAATATTGTTGTTAATTTTATTCACACAAATTAAAGCTTGCCTTAGGTTGAGCCACACAATTATGATTAATTGGGTTATAATTGGCATAAATCCTTGTCTCGACTTTCATTTCCATTGACTTTTATGTCCAGATATTATGCAATTATTTTATTTTATTTTTTACCGTCTCCTGGATTATGGTGTTCTATAAGAGCTCTTATTTTTGCATACTTTGACAAGCCCCATTTTATGTGCTGCCTTATTTAAAGGTCTTACACATCTTTGTGACGAGAAATGTTGGCAGCCTAATTGATGCCATATTCGGTAGATAATTATGCTTAGCTGCATGTTAATGGATTTCATGTGTTGCAGATAATTCATGATTTAAATTGTCTGGTAGCGGAGATTTGCGGTGATTTCTTGCGACATGTAATTGGGCTTCTAAGTTCATGCTCCACTGAAGTACTTGAGCTTGTAGAGCAAAGCATTTTACAGGGTGCAAAATCTCTGAAGGATCTTATACCTATAGTGATGAATTCAACAATAGAAGCAGTAGTTAAGAAGTCTGTTGAGGTAAGCTACATACTTTGTAGAAGGTTCTGTTTTAATTATTATGCAATGAAAAATATATGGAGGCATGCTATGAAGATCTGATTCTTTTTGTTAAATGTGGGAATGCTGTGAAGACCTGGCAATTCTACTTGGGTTCTTCCAAAGTTGTCATTGATCATCCATGTTTCTGCACCCTAATTTTTCTTTAATATATTTTGTTCAAAAATATTTTAGGACTTGAAACAATTGAAGGGAATAACTGCGACTTACAGGATGACTAATAAGCCTCTTCCTGTTAGGCATTCACCATACGTGTCAGGTGTACTGCATCCTTTAAAGGTAAGTAGTCTACGTTGTATATTTTATATCACTTTTTTCTCAGTTTTGAATGTGAGATTTATTTGTGTGGATGCCTCTAGTTCAATGGCAAATGATGTTACCATTTATTTTTCTACAAATGCATGGATCCTTCCATCGGAAAGCATCATTTTGCTTCCTTCAGCTGCACTGTTGTAATTTAAATGATGCAACCTTGATGTCAGACTTCTGTAATGTTTTATTATAAAGTGATTTACTTGGTTATAGAAGCATGGCACTGTAATTTGGATACAATTACTGTGGTGTCATGCCCTTATACAATGGTCCCATTTGGTATCACCCATAAGCTAGCTTTTTAGATCATTAGCTTAAAAGAATTAAAATAAGTAATAAATCTGTTTAGTACAACTTTTGATAATCTGTTAAAAAGTCGAACCTGTATGGATAAGTAAGCTATCACATAGCTTTTTGGTTGTGTAAAAATATCCAGAATGCCTTCAAAAGTTATAATCAGGGCCATTAGTTTAAAAAAACAAGGAGTTGTAGCTTAAAAAAGCTCACTTTTTTGGCCAAATAAGTTATTTTTTAAAATTGCAACCAAACACCATTAGTTTATGTTTTTAAGAAAATAAGCTGAATAAGTTGAAGTGTAAGTGTTACCAAACGGGGCTAATAGCTATTGGAGTCATGGTCTAGAGGGTAGGATTTTATGATACTGATACTGGATAATGGCCAGCACCTTTTGGTTTTGGGAAGTAAAAGCTGTTTATTACTATCTTAAGTGGACAAGTGCCTAGAGTTTGGAGTGCGCTGCTTGCAAGGTTCTGAAAAGCGGTTGCGGTCGTCGTAACGGTGGCCGTGGCACGGTTGCGGTTGCGGGGTGTAAAAGCCATAGTGTAACGGTTGTGGTAACCGGAACTGTGAATTTTTTTATTTTTCACACAATTTGGAAAAAACTTACCGATACGCATATTTTTTTTCCATGATCATATTTATTGGGTTAAAAATAAATATTGATCAATTTTTGTAAATTTTTAAGTATGATCTAATATATTTCATATTTTTAAATCACTATAAACTGAGTTTTTACATTTTATTTTAATAATTAATGACTTTATATTGTACAAAAAATCAATCACTAACTATTATATATAAGATAAACAATGACAAAAGTAAGAGAATAAATAAGAGCGTAAATATATATATACATATTTTAACCAAGCTAAATAGCTAATGACCACACTTATTATTATTTTCAAACAATATATAGATAGACACATAAACAAAATGGTTGAGTGATAGCAGCTGAATAGAATAACATAGGTCTTACAGCTTCAACAAATCAATAACTTGTTCTTCATCTTCCCTCTTCTCTCTCTATCTCTTGCTCCTCCATTTTCTCTCTTTATCTTCCCTCTTCTCTCTATCCCTCTTCCCCCATTTTCAGCTTTTTTTTGTGTGTTTTTTCGAAAGAAACAGTTTGGAACCGTTACGTAACGGTGCGTAACAGGCCGTTACGGCTGTTACGGCACCGTTACGACCGCTACGGCAGCCGCTACGGCCGACACACCTGTGAATCTCAATCACACTGCAAAAGCGGCCGTAACGGGTGGCGGTAACCGCCAAAACCGTTACGTAACAGTTGCGGCCGCTTTTTAAAACCTTGGCTGCTTGACTTGGATAATAGTTCCAAGGCATAAATGTATAATGTCTCACATATTTGTTTATTTTGATTCATCGTGCTAAGAAACACATGATACACAGCTGTGATGGAGGGTACAAAATATGGGTGAACAAGTTGATGGTTTAGACAACTTTCAAGAGAAATAATTACTGTATTAATTCCTTCATTCTATTCATAATGGATCTTGCTGTCAAATTTAAATCAAACTTTTCTTTTTCAAAATTGATACTCCCTCTGACAATTACAGATTTGTGAGATTTGTGGACAATGTGAATTACTTATATTACAGTTGACCCCATTAATATGAGAAAATGACACTGGCCTCCTCTTTTAAATTCACTCAACACTTTACCCCTTGCTGTTAAGCATATGGATGGAAAATGATGAAATCATTATTTTTAACAATAAAATACCCAATTTACCATTGATTATCCATGTGGGTACAATTCGATACCCATTTTTAAGTTGTCTAAACCGTCAACTTAAAAATAGGATATCATTATATTCTCTCATTTTTCTCTCACCACTACCACACAACACCACTACTTTTGCCTCCATCACTGCCACAGCACCACACCCCACCATTCAACAGCTCCACCACCTCGATAGCTATCTCCATGGCACCACCAGTGCCAAACCCACTGTCACACCCTGAAATTATAGACAAAGATTGGACATTTAAGCATACAAGAAATAAGAACATAAATTGAAATGGAAGAAAGAAGGATAAGTCGATAATTACATGATGGAAGTCTAAGAGTTTCGCGCTCTGAATTCATACATTATCACACCCACAATAAAAGGATACGAAAAGGTACACATGCCACCATATTCATGTTCTTACATAACATGAATATGGAACATGTATCCTACATCAACTACACCATCAAAAGAAGTCAACTGCCCTAAGGCTTTACACAAAATGAGAGGGTATTCCCTCCATCAATTAAGTGTTCGAAAGTATATACTAAATTAATTACATCAAAAGGGCCTAAGCCGATTACACAAAAATCATAAAAACAAGGGTTACACTAGCTCAACGACTCTTCAAGTCATGAATGAGATGGTGGCATGCCATCTGAATCTGAAAAGTTTGTCTACAAAGGGTGAACCAAAGCAATATGCATAAATATTGAACATGATCATGATGCAAGTCATACATATAATAGTTTCAATGAGAGTTTGGCATACACAACATAATTGAACATACACAACATTCTCGAAATTCAACACAATCAATTATCTTCATTGAATTAAACCATCAACATATACATAATGAATCCTAGGCTAGTCTCTGCCAGTGGTACTCAACTAGTATCCACCAAAACTCCCCCACTTAACCGGTTGCTAGCCAGAGGCACGTAGTACCTATTCTTGCGCGGGTTTTTAGTCTTTCACATGGACACTCTCGCCACCTTAATTCTCAAATTCATACTACCCGGATTCATTATTCAAACCAAAGATAATTCCACAATTCAATATCATCAGTAGATAAATAACAAGATGAATTTCTCCATAAATCCCAAGAATAACTCGTTGCACAAACATTCAACTTAAATTTTTTTTTTTTAACATTCAATAGCAGTCTCACAATTTAAAGACAAGGCATCCAAATCAAAGTTATATGATTTTCTTAACTCAAGAAAATCTTCAATACCAACATTTTTACAATCATTTCAATATTTAGAGAATAATAAGATCAAATCTAACCCCATACTTACAAACAATTAAGAGTTCTAAGTTTTTCACCTTTTGAAACCAATATGAGAAAGACATAGGGTTTTTTTTCCTAGAAAAGTTGGGGCTTTTCTTTGCCCCTTGTCAACTTCATTATTTACTTTACCTCTCAAATATTTATTGAAGAATTGTAGAGATAGGACACAATTTTGTTTTCAAGAAAACCCTCCCTCACGCATATGAGAAAAACATTTGACATTTTAACACAAATTCTTACCACACATCAACAAATAAACACATATTGAACCAAAGCTAGAAACCCCTACCTCTATCTCGAGAAGAGAAGAAAGCCCTAGAGCGCTAGGTTGCCCAAAATCAAGATTTTTTTGGTAGCTAGGAAGCCCTTGACTTGTTCTTCAATTTGCCTCAAGAACTATGCTCAAAATCTTGCCCTAACTAGATGAAATCTAACCTTGGATAGAAGTTTTGGGGGAGTGTAGAAAGAAGGAAGAGAAGATTTGGTGCAGAGAGGTAAGTTAAAAGAAATGAGAGAGAAAGGAGTTTTGGGGTCAAATTTGATGAAAATGGGTCAATTTTCAAAGTTGAAAACACATTTTGCCGCATGTGCGGGACCCAAAGCCGCACATGCGGAATGTGCCTGCCGCACATGTGGGGCCTAAGGTCACACCTGTGGAAATTCTCCCAGAATTCTCCACCTTCATTGCATGGATCTGCACGTGCGGGAATACCCACTGCACGTGCAGTGGCACCTGTTAGATTCAGAAAATTGTGAAGGTTTCTACGCCTCAAGTTTATGTCCCGGGATTCAACCATCAACAATCAAAATCCATTTAAGAGTAAAACGTCCCCAATTTCTACAACGGTTATAACAATAACAAGACATAGTTTAATGCATCAATGATCTTGAACTGTGTCGATGAACCCGTGTTTGTGTGTTAAACTAGAATCTAATACTCGTGGTATTACAACTACCACCGTCCCTCTCTTTCTTCTCCACCTCTATCATATCTCACCCCACCCACCGACATGGCCACCATCACATACAAACCTGCCACTACCGGATCAACACCTATGCCATCGATGCTCATACTCTTGTTGCGATTAACGTCTAGTCTTGTATCCATTGATGTTGTGAAAGTGCAAACCAATGCAGATCATTGAAGTCACCAAATTGCTAGAATTTTGGGGATTTTTTTTGGGTTTCAAATGATGGTCAGTGTCATTTCTTTGAAACACCTTGAAAATCAAGGATCTATGGGGGTTCCTATATATAGTAGTCACGGTCATAGTGGTAGCAGAAAGTTGATTGGTGAAAGAGATTGTGATTTTAAAATCAAGGATCTATGAGTTTGCGATTTTAAGGGAGAGAAAGAGAGACAGAGTGATGTCTGAGAGATTGAAGAGGGAGAGTGAGAAAGGAGTTGGCAGTGGGGTTGGTAGGGCCGAGGACATTTTTGCCATTTCATGTCACCCGTTAATAGAGAACGTTTGAGACCCATTTGGTGAGGTGAGTCTCGTTTCTTCATACTAAGGTTAACTGTAATTTGGACAATTTTCAGTAGAGGTCAGTGTAGTTTGCCCCAATTTTTTTTAGGATAAGTAATCCGTGGTTGCCGAAAAAATCTGATTGAAGTTAAGTTGAAGTTGTTTTCCAAACTACGCATGTCTGGTTTTTAACAAACAAACTCTTCAAAAAGGGTTCCCATTGCAGATGTGATACCCTTCTTTGAACAATTGATTTCCTTTCATTAACATATGAAAAGTTCTTTAGTAATTTTATTTATAGCCCTCGCAGTGTGTGCACCCTTATTCGCATGCTCATGATCTTCCTTTTAATTAATTTTTGCATGTTCAGCCCCTCTTTGGAAACTTTTTGCTATAGAAAAGAAATTTTTATTACGTTTGTGGATATCTTAACCCTCTATATAGTGTGCACTTGTGTGGCCATATTTATCAACTTGATTACTTTGAGATATTGAAACATGTGTTGAAACACTCCCTGTTTCCAGGCCTTTTTGGACAGAGAGCGAGCTAACACGTATTTGACAAGGGATATTAGGGATGAACTCTTACATGGTGCTGCTTTTGAGATAACTGGTCACTATCATGAATTAGTTGCGGATCTTGTTGGTTTGGTTAGTATGAATATCACAATATCTACTCTTCTGAGATTTACTTTTTTTGTCAGTAATCTTTTATCTTAGACAATCTTGATTTAAGAGCTTTCAAACATGTTGACCAGGCAAAGAAAACGGACTCTTCACTTCAGAGAATTCGTCAGGGTGCACAAAGGCGAGGTGGAGTAAGCTCTGATGTCTCTGAAAATAATGTGTCCAATACTGATAAGATCTGTATGCAATTATTTCTTGATATTCAGGTTAGCCTCATCCTTGTACAAATCTTAGTGTGTGGCTGTGCGCACATGCACATTCCTGTTCGTGTTTTTGTGTTCAAGTCTTGGAGTCATCAATGGGTGGTTGATTGGAAGATTTTTCACAGTTGTGATTTTATTTTCTGCTTTTTTTAAAAAATTTATTTATTTATTTTCAAGACTTGTGATTATATTTTGGCTATTCGTTTTATTAAACAGGAATATGGGCGCAACCTCTCTGCGCTTGGGGTTGAAGCGGCAAAAATTCCTGCATACAGTTCCTTGTGGCAGTGTGTTGCCCCAACAGACGGTCAAAATACAATTAGTTTCTAGTTTTTGGCTTTCAGCATACCACCACCAAGGATGCATTTGGCTGCTGTTTACCTTGCGCAATGGGGGAAAGAAGGCATTTTGGCAGCGGCCAGCAAGTGGGCATAGTAACATAGAAATACCATTTTTTATTTTTTTCGCTCAATTTTTATTCTATTGTAGGTGTTTTTTGTTGTGTAATAGTTTTTTTATTTTTTAATTTTATTTTATTGACATACGTGCTTTTCCAGTAGCTCATCTTACAGGGTGAAATACAGAGTTCTGTATATTTTAGATAATTCTTAGTTGGTTGCGAATAATAATAAAAATCAGAATAGTTAAGTATTCTTTCAACAAACCTTCATGGATAGAATATTATTCACTTTGTTTGGTTTTGATTGATTTTTTTAAAATTAAAATTAAAATTTTTATTTTTAGTGATTTTTTATTTTTTAGTATTTTAAGTAAATTTTTTACTTTTTTTTTGAGCGATAAATTTTTTACTTTCTAAATGTACATAATCTAAATATATTTAGAAACTAAAATATCTGTAAAAAAATATTTAAAAATTCAATATATGCAAAAAAATATTAAAGTGTGTTGAATTTTAAAATATTTTTTCATAGATGTTATACTTTTAAGTGTAGTTAGGTTAGGCGTATTTAAAAAATTAATTTTTTCTTAAAATATTAAATTTTTTTATTAAAAATAAAAAAATAAAAAATAAAAAGTTCAATTTTTTGAAACCAAATGATTACTTTGCAGCAGAGCCTTTAAGGAGATATTGCTTTCATCTATTCTCACTAAAATTATTTTATATTATTATTATTATTGTTATTATTATGTAATTTTTGTACAAATTATTATGGCTGAGCAGAAAAATTAAACAATATATAAACTGGTTTGATCTAGATTAAATTGCACGGTTTGGTTTGGTTTTTTCAATTCACAGTTTGGTGTCGGCCTTTTAAATAGGCTAACCGGATTTTATGATTTGGTTCGTGATTTTATAGTTATGAATTTAAATTATATATATAATTTGTTATTGAATATAAATATTAAAATATTTTATTAGTATCAAATATATATATATATATATAAATTATAACTTTTTACTATTATAAGTATATTTTTGTATGGTGATAGAATTAGTTTTAAACAATCATATAAGCAATTTTAAGTTGTGAATAATATTTTGTGATTTATATTATGAATAATTATAATATTTTTAAAATTTGCGGTTCTAAACCAAATTGAACCATAGTTTAGAGGTTTGGTTCGGATTGGTTCTAAGATTTTCATAAATTGGTTTGGTTTCAAATATAATAGAACCACAGATAATATATTGGTCTTGGTTTGTAGTTAAACTTATCAATCTGAATCAATTATCAAAGGGAAATTCTATTTGCCTAACATAGTAACTCTCCGGCCCTGTTTGTTTGGAGTTATAGCAAGGGGATTAGGATTACTAATACCTTGGGACTAGTATATAGGGTGTTTGTTTTGAGAGATAGCCTTGGGACTATTAATACCTTGGGACTAACTAATACCTTGTTTGTTTTGAGAGATGGGGAGGGTATTACTAATATCTTAGTATTACTAATACCCTTGGGGAGGGGATTCATAGTGAGGAGGTAGAGATGGTATTAGAAAAATAGTGAGGGGATTAGAAATTTTTTTATTTTTTATATATTGGGAATTTTTTAAAAAATATTAATGTTTAATTTTTATATTTTTTTATTTGTTTTATTATTTTATATAAAAATAATTTAACAATTCCTCAGTATTAATCCCCTCACTATTAATCCCCTCACTATCAATCCCTTCCACTCACTATCAATCCTCCCTATTCTATCTCTGAAAACAAACGACCCTCACTAACAATCCCCTCACTATTAATCCCCTCACTATCAATCTCCTCCACTCTATCTCTTGAAACAAACGGGGCCTCCGTACACACTATAAATGGTGTTTAGATATAAACTTTTTTAAACAAATGTCAAATGTTCGGATTTAAAATTATGAACAAAAGTACATTGTTTAAATATATATTCCGTTCAATTATTTATATTGGAACAACTGCTTTATGTTTATAAATTTATATCTGAATATTTGACTCTCATTTAAAAATTTATATCTAAACACTATATGTGGTGTGTACTAAAAATTTATATGGTGTGTAAATAGAAATTATTAAAATTGCCCGTCGTAAGGGGGAAAGAAGCAAAAAGTAAAGAGGTCTAAGCAAAAGAGCAGTTGAGAGAGTATGCAAAAATGTGAAAATGCTTTATTGTAACTTTTCTTTTAGAGTATTGCTATTAATTCTTACCTTTCTTCTTAGAACTGTCACCTCATCTATTTTTTTAAAAAATATTTTTGTAATTCCAAAATTGTCCTAACCTACAATTCCACTTTTACTCTAATTCCCAACCTTCTAACCTTAATTTTTCAAACCCTAACTCTAACTGTTATCATCTCTGGTAGTTACCACCATCTCCGACCACCTCTTACCACGACAACCACCACTTCTACTCCACTTGCCCTCTCTGCCGATCTCCAGTCGAGCTAGTACTGGAAAACAATTTCGATGTAGTTGTTTTTATGGGTGATGATAAACCGACTGAGATCGAACTTGGTTTGAGCCGTGGTCGCTGCATTGCCATAGTGACTCTCCCTGTCATCTCCGTTGCACTACCGCCACTTTCACAGCCTCGTCATCTCCCACTTCTTAGCCACTTCTCAGCCTATTTCCACCTACTCACTCGCTCTTTGTCTCTCGCAATCTGTGAGGGTTACGAGTAAATGCTGTGAGAGACTAGTGACAAAGATGAGAGATTTGAGTGGTGGGAGAACGTGGTCACCAGCGATGGGAAACCATGACGGTGGTCATGCGATGGATTCATCGATTGGGCTAGGAAGAGGGCAGCAGAGGGAAGGATGTAACAATGGTGGTTGGTTTAGGAGTTGTTGGAAGAAGAAGAAGAAGAAGAAGAAGAAGAAGAAGAAGATGATTGTCGGAGGTAGTGGTAACTGCCGAAGGTGGTGAGGATGGAATTAGGGTTAGGGTTTGGATTTTGGATTTGGGGTTAGGGTATTGATGTAGGTTGAAAGGTATGACATTGAGGCCGCTTATGTTACATTTATAGTCTTTGAATTTTATTTATTTGGTGGAGATGACGTGTTTTGTGCACTTATACGGATTTGACAATCAATACGGAAATTCAAGCAAAAAATGACGTAAAAGTAGATTCTCGGTGTGAGTAGTCAAAAGTCCCGACTTGCCACCTCACCGCATGTGCGACCCACCTAGGGTGCGTGAAAATTTAAATCTCTTCTGTTGGGAATAAAAAGGAGAAAAAAGAGGCTGTAATCAGGTTCGAAAATATTTCAGAGAAAAGGGAGAGAGAGGGTAGGGTTTGGAAGAAAAAGAACTTGAAGTTTGAAGAATGTCTCCCATGGTGGCTTCTTTTTCTTCCACCTCTTCCCACTCCTCCATGAGTGGCTAGGCTACTATTTTTAGGGTTTTGATGAACCTAGCTATGTAAAGAGATTTTTCTTAGGCTTTGATTGTGAAATGGTTTGAATAAATGTATGGATGTTTTAGAAGTTTATAATAATTTTTCTTTTCATCTCTTCAAGTATTTTATTCTCTGTGATTGTTTAATACTTTCCATACATTAGTTTTCTTGGTGTTTGTGTTCAAAATATGAGACGAGTCATGCTACGAGAGACGGGTCATGTTGCTACTATAGTTTAGAGCAAACGACTCGTGCTACTTGGGATGATTCGTGCCTGTACGTTGAATGCGACAATCCTCTTGATCAATGTTTCAAACTTGAAGTTGTGTAATATTTGGTAGTTCAAACAGGATTGCAATTGGTGGCCGATATTAAGTCTTATTTATGTGATTAGTGGTGAATTCTTTGCCTTAAGATTTTTCCAAAAATTAGTATCTCAAACCCTACTTTTAATTGTCAATTCAATTTCTCAATTTCATGTAATTCTCATTTAGTCATGATATCCCTTAATCTTTTTTATCAAAATTAATTTAGGAATTTAACAATTAAATTAGTTTAATTTCCCGTTTGACACTGTGGATCGATACTTGGACTTACTGTTATTCTAAGGAATTTGGTATAACTTAGTGTTTATTTTTGGTGTGTGAAATGACCCATCAAATTTTGGCGCTGTTGCCGGGGACTTTTGGTGAAATTTATTAATTTAAAGTTACATTCTTATTTTAATTTTTAGTTTAGGATTTTATATTTTAGTGTTGCTAAGTGTGCAGAGTCTTTGCAAGTGGAGCTATCACCGAAGTACAAGCGGATCGCAACCGAGCTTTAAAAACAAACCACAACACTAAAGTGTTTTAACAAAAGAAGAAAAAAAAAGCATATACTCATAAGCAAAGCTCCAAAGTACTAAAAAGAAAGAAAGAGCTCAAGTGGAGGTTGGAGACAACGGTCTACACGTCAAGCACCCGCAAGACGAGTAAAGCGTTTTCATTAAACCGCTGTGGGTATTTTCTCCTTTGGTATTTCACTTCTATAACTTAGTGCACAAGAGTCGGAACTTAGTGTGTGTGTGTGTGAGTAGTGTATGCATGGGCGTCGTTCTTATCGCCCTGAATTGTGGAGTTTAGACCTTGAACTAGAAAAGGACTCTTAGGAAACTTAGAGCCTTTTTCTTGTGTTCCTAGGCTTGAATATCCATATTCATACTTCGAACCAATAGAGATGGCGAACTCGAATGGCCTAAATGGGCCCAACCGGACTCTTAAGGAGTACTTCACACCCATTGCATATACATCACCATCATACATTCAGTTACCAGGCATTACTGCTGCTCATTATGAGATTAAGTCCAGCACTATCCAAATGTTCCCATAATTTCATGGACTAGCTCATGATGACCCTTACAAACATCTGCATGAATTTTTGGAAATTTACTCTATAGTGTGGATCTAAAATTTCACCCATGAGGCCTTAATGTTGCGACTGTTCCCATTTTCACTAAAGGACAAAGCCAAATATTGGCTGAACTCCTTACCTGCTAATTCTATCACAACATGGGACTATTTACAACAGAAGTTTTTGGAGAAGTACTTTCCCATTGGTAAAACCAACCAACTTAGGTGAGCCATCACCAATTTTGCTCAAATTGATGGCGAGCAATTTCGTGAAACATAGGAAAGACTTCGTGACCTTCTCCAACAGTGTCCCACTACCAAGTGCTTGATTGGCAACTTGTTCAAACCTTTTACTATGGCTTAACTGAGCCTCACTGCCAAATGGTGGACTCTTCTTATGGTGGGACATTCATGTCCAAAAATGACGTTGAGGCATGGCAATTATTTGAGAACCTAAGTGATAATTCCCTTCACCACGCCTCCGCAGCTCGACAAGTCTGGCAACTGGTAGTTGGAGCCCCCGAAAAGAGGGGGCATTTATGAGGTAGGGCAAAACCTAGAGTTAGCTTAATAAGTAGAGGCATTGTCCCACAAAATAGACCAATTATTAGCTTCGGGACATGCCCCTACACAGCAAGATCAACCTCAATTTCACGAGGCATGTGCTATTTGTACGGGACCTGCTCATGACTTGAATGAGTGCCCTTCGGCATCACAATTTCCAGAATTAGTCCAATAGCATATGAATGCAGCTTAAGGATTCTCCAACCCGGGTAATGACCCGTATTCTAACACATACAATCTGGGATGGAGAAATCACCCTAATTTTTCATAGAGCTTCTTCACAAGGCACTTCTTACAATCCTCCACTACTAAGGCATAATTTTAATAATTTTGCCAACCAATCTTCCTACCGACCACCACAAACTTACCGGAAACCACAACTCCCGCCTGTTCCTCAAGGAAAGTCGGCCTTTGAGACTTAGGTGTTGGAAGTTCTCTCAGAGCTTAAGGGGTTAGCACCATAGTTCACTCCCATACTCACTCTATTACCAAGCTAGAGGTTAAATTAGGTCAAATGGCTAACAACATGAATAGGAGGGAGGAGGAAAAATTACCAAGTCAGACTGTGGCCAACCCTAAGGGTCAATATGGGGTAGAGAGATCGGGTAAGAATGGAAAGCACCATAAATAGGTGCAAGCGGTGATCACTTGAAGAAGTGGAAGGGAGTTAGAGCCTCGGCCAGTTGCATTTGATGCAACTAGGACTAAAAAGGGTGACCACGATGGTAAACCCAATGAGAGCAAGGTTGAGGGAGAAACACCTAAGGGGGATGACTTAGTCCCTAGTACTTCACATGAGTCTAAGGCACCATATGTGCCTGAGGCACCCTTTCCCCAATGCCTTGATACACCGTCCCCTTTTAATAAGAAGATAGCATCCATGGAAGCAATGATGGAGGTGTTCAAACAAGTTAAAATCAACCTCCCCCTGTTGGAGGCGATTAAACAAATACCTTCTGTCACGACCCGAAACCCGCCCCTAAAAGTTTCGGGCATGACCTATCCAAAACAAACATGAAACCTGATATACATAACATATGGGGCCTGAACGGAAGCACGAAATATGAAAATAGTTAAACAAATAAACTCCATTGAGCTACTTCTACATGCCAGGATCACATTCATCACATGCATTATAGTGGATAGATAAGGTTCCAAACTATATCTCGGAACATATACGTGCACATTTACAGTTCCAGCCCTATGATTGGGCGTATACAACCAAATAAACATGAGAGTTAAATACATCAACCTTAAATGGACACTCTTAAGTTAACCAACATTTTAACTGCTTAACAAAATCAATGGCTGGTGTAGTGCTTGGACATATGAAGGTTGACAAAAGAAAACGGGCGTCTTGGCTAGGACTGACCACCTGATTGGTGACCTACAGAAACAGACATAACAGAGAGTGAGCCGGGCTCAGTGAATAGTAATACATAAATAAAATGATGCCTAACTTGAAACATAATACATATCAGAACGTTAGTCAGATTCTGTGCTAATTACATAACGGCCTCAGGCCCAATCCTGCAATGTAAACATAATGGCTATAAACCTTTAATCTTGCAACATAAACATCATAATAAACCTTTAATCTTGCAACATAAACATTATAATCATAATGGCCATAAACCTTAAATCATGTACTATAAGCATATTAGCTTGAACTTCTTAAAACATATAGCGTGAACATCCTCAATCATAACAACTCGAACATCTTAAACATATTAGCTTGAACATCTTAAACATATTAACTTGAACATAACATTCTGGCTTAAAGCTCTTGAGAGATGGCACAAAGCCCTTGGAAGTTGGCATAAAGCCCTTGCATACTTGAAAGTTGGCATAAAGCCCTTGAAAATGGCATAAAGCCCTTGTAATGGCATAAAGCCCTTGTAATGGCATAAAGCCCTTGGAAATGGCATAAAGCCCTTGAAATGGCATAAAGCCCTTGAAATGGCATAAAGCCCTTGTAACTTGTAATGGCATAAAGCCCTTGAAATGGCATAAAGCCCTTGAAATGGCATAAAGCCCTTATAACTTGTAATGGCATAAAGCCCTTGTAACTTGTAATGGCATAAAGCCCTTGAAAATGGCATAAAGCCCTTGTAACTTGTAATGGCATAAAGCCCTTGAAATGTTATTTAACCTTGAAACATATTTAAACTTGTGACATATACTTGAAGCATACCTGAAACATTCTTGAACTTGTAACATGCTTGAACATACCTGAACATACTTGAAACATACGTGAAACATATTTGAAACATACTTGAAATATACATGAACGTGTAACATACATGAATTTGTAACATGCATGAACTTATGACATACTTGAACTTGTTCTTGAGTTTGTAACATTCTTGACTTATAACATACATAACTTGTAAGAGACTTAAACGTGAATCATACGTAAACTTTTAACATACTTAAACTTGTTTATGCTTGAACTTGCCACTCATAGTGAACTTGTAACATACTTGTATTTGAAACATACATGGACTTGTAACGTACGTAAACTTATAAACTTGTAACATACTTGATTTATCTACTTGGACTTATAACATTTATCTTCCTCGATACATTTACTTAAACATATAACATTTATTTTCTTTGTATCATTTACATACATGTATCATTTATCTTTTTTTGAATCATCCACATACATATAACATTTACCTTCTTTGAATCATTTACATACATAAGTAACTGAATTAACCGAATACTGATTCATGAAGTAGACTAGTTTCAGAAGCCTACAAAGTTCCATAGTCATATGATCGTATCGTCATTCTTTTCATCATCTCATTCATTTATAATTGCCATATTACTAGCATAGATGTTTAATTAACACGTAATAACAGAATGCTATTCATTATCTGTAGTAGAGAGTACTACTACTCACAGGGCTACAATGGAGTGCTTGCTCCTCCCGAAGTGCGTCCTGCACACCATCATAACTTACAAATTAACTTCCTTTTTCTTCTTAAATCATTAAGAAATGCTTTCCCGAGCCATTACATTCGCATGAATTATAATCATCTTAAAATCATCAGAAAATTATTCTAAAAATACCAGAGGACTGAGCATTCAAGACTGAACAAACAATAATGTTGCCTGAAAATGGGTTCCCCGCTCGAGCGCCACTTTGGCGCCGAGCGGATCGCAAAATACAAAAAAAAAAAATGCCGAGAAAGCCCCGCCGAAGGGACTTCCGCCGCCGAGCGACAGCAAATTTCTGATAAAAATCTGGATTCCAATTTGAATTCCAACTTACATCTAAACCTCCAATCTTACTCTTGCAAAACAACTTAATTCAAAGCAAATCTACATGTAATATACACTCTTTTAACATGTCAATCATCAATTCCATACTTAACACAACCATAACCTTCCAAAATCCCCATTGTTCAAACCCTTAATTCCCAAAATCCATAATTTCTTCTATACACTTCAAATAAATGAAATTTGCACAATTAAACAATGGAAACAACTCAAATCTGTCTATGGATGTAAATTTTAAAGAGTATACAAACCCTTACCTCAAAATCAAGCAAAGGATGAGCTTGCAAAGAAGCCTTCACAAATCCAAGTTCTAATCGGGTAAAAACGTTGATCCTCCCTTATTCTTCATCCTTGATGCCAAAAACCATTGTGGATCGTAGTCAAAACAAAGGAATTCAAGGGTTTGGGGCTAGGGTTTCGGACTTAGGCAAAGAGGAAGGAAGAGGGAAGAAAAAGAATGCAAGAAATGATCCAAAATCTCGATTTTAACGTTGCTGTCCCGAAAACCCCGCTCGAGCGGACCTATTCCCGCTCGAGCGTACCTGCTCACAGCACAGATTCCAAAACTTCCAACATGCGTAACTCCCCCATCCGAACTCCGTTTTAGGTCATTCTTGTGTCCAAATTGAAGCCCCGGAAATAAGCTTTCCAATGGTTCTAACCTCACACCCAAATTCAAAGTGTGGGAAAAGAAAAGGGCAAATGAGTGACAGCTGTTTATAGCATAATTATCCGGATTATACTCCTTGGTCCAATTTTACTTTACCATCATATCACCACCTCACTCAAAATTCCAAAATAGATAAAGCACTCTCAATTCCAATAGATATAGGTGAATTAAAACATATTAACCCCATACTTAAATAAGGATGGCTCTTGGGGTCATTACAACCTTCCTATGCTAAATTTTTGAAGAACCTTTGTAAGCAAAAGTGTAAATCTAGGACACACGTGTCTCAAAAGGTCGTACTCACGTAGCAAGTAAGCTCCATCATATTGAGTGACATCCTTCCAAGCTTAAAGACCTGGGTGCCTGTACCTTGCTTTTTGTGCTCTTCGGAAGGGTTTAGTCTCCTCGGATATGATAGCCCTACAGTTCGGACTCTCATGGTTCTGAATCTGATTTCATAAGTGCAATGTGAAATAGATACACAAAAGAGTCTAAATTCAGCAAATCTTTAGAAAATCAATTTTTAATAAAAAAATGCCACAAATGGACTGCATTGCTAGATTTCAGAGTCGCCACCTAAATATTTTTGAGAAATTTAGGAAACCCGTGATTCGTGCCAAAGGCCACTTGTCCGTCATTACTAAAGTGTCTCGGCTTGGGAACTTAGGTATGAGAGGGGAAGGTCATGAATTAAGCACCTCACTCATCCTATCAAAGATCGACCTCTACTAATCATGATGTAATTCTTATATACAGTATATGCTGAAATTATTTGTATGGGGCTAAATATGAAGTGTACACAGATCATAAAATCTTGAAGTACTTTTTCACACAGAAAGAATTAAACATGCAACAGAGGCGATGGCTTGAATTGATCAAGGATTATGATCTACAGATTCATTACCACCCAAGCAAGGCCAATACCGTGGTAGATGCACTTAACAGAAAGAACGTGGGAGGTTTAGCCTGCTTGCTTACAGATCAAAAAGAGCTTTTACAAGAATTTGAAAAGCTTGAAATAGAAGTGGTACCTTTTGAACAAAATGGATAGATAGCTGCAATGTCCGCAAAAATGGCAATTATCGAAGAGATCAAACAAAAGAAAATGAATGATGAATTTCTGTAGAAGATTTGTGATGAGTTTGAAGCTAAACCTAAACCGGGATTCACAGTTAAAGACTCAGTATTGAAATTTAAATGGAGACTTTGTGTTCCCAATGAAGAATCCTAGAAGAAGCTCACAAGTCGATGTTTGCTATGCACCCGGGAAATACCAAAATGTATTAATATTTGAAGTTAGTTTATTGGTGGCCCAACATGAAAAGAGAGAATGCTAAATTCACCTCTAAATGCCTACAATGTCAACAAGTGAAAGTAAAGTGTTAGAAATTGCCAGGCTTGCTCCAGTCCCTTACTATTCCAGATTGGAAATGGGAGCACATAATCATGGATTTCATCGTTAGTCTACCTTGAACATCTAAAGGTATGAATGCTATTTGGGTTATAGTTGATAGATTGACAAAGCCTGCTCATTTTCTTACTGTGAAAACCTCATTTAATGCTTATAGACTTGCTACTATCTACATTGATGAGATTATTCGATTACATAGGGTTCCAGTGTCTATTATATTAGATAGGGATCCTAAATTTATTTCTAGATTTTGGCATAATCTATAGAATGCAATGGGAACAGAGTTAAGGTTTAGCACAACTTTTCATCCATAAATTGACGAACAAACAGAGAGAACTATTCAGACTCTTGAGGACATGCTTCGTATGTGTGTGTTGGAATTCCAAGGCAGCTGGGAAACATATTTTCCATTGGCTGAATTTGTTTATAATAACAGTTTCCACGCTAGTATTGGTATGGCACCATATGAGGCACTATATGGTAGAAAGTGTAGATCTCTAATTTGTTGGATAAAGGTTGGTGACAGAGCTATATATGGAACCAAACTTGTGCTGCAGACAACTGAGAAGATAAAGATTATTCAGCAACTACTCAAGACTGCTCAGAGCCGACCGAAAAATTATGCTGATCAACGGAGGAGAGACTTAAAGTATGAAGTAGGGGATCATGTATTTATTAAAGTGACACCGATGAAAAGGCATAAGAGATTTAGTAGAAAGGGAAAATTGACTTTTCGCTACATTGGACCGTTTCAAATCCTTGAGAGAATAGGTCCTGTGGCTTGCCGAATTGCCTTACCGCCAAAAATGGAACAGATGCACAACGTATTTCATGTGTCTATGCTTCGAGTCTATCTTGGAGATCCATTTCACTTGATTGATTATCATCGGATTGCTTTAGATGAAGATATGATATATAAAGAAAAGCCAATTCAGATTGTTGATAGGCAAGTTAAGCAATTGAGGAACAAAACTATTCCTATGGTAAAAGTCGAGTGGAAAGAGCATTACGAAAAAGAAGCCACGTGAGAGAAAGAAGAGGAAATGAAACAACGCTACCTAGAATTGTTTTCCGATAGAGGTAACTTAAGTTTGGAAGACCAAACTTTCTAAGGGGGAGAGATGTGACGACTCCCAACGCGTACATTATTTTTATATATTTATTTGTGTGAGTTTAATTGCTTAATTAGATGTTTAAGTGTGTATATCTGTTAATGCATGGAATATTTGTTGAAAACCGACCTAGAATTAGAAATTCAGAGCCTTAACGGCTTTAAAAATTGAAATTGATTAGCCCTATAGGCTAATTAGAATATTTAGAATTTTATGGCAACTTTAATTAAAATTTGATTCAAATCAAAATAATTAGAATAATTGATTGGAATTAATTAGAATTAAGTGTGATTAATTAGTCCTAAGTAAGCTTAATTAACTTAAGCTAATTACCCATATGTATATGAGCTACATAAGCTCAAATGAACTCATAAACATAACTTGGCTGAGATTTTGAGAGAGGGAGAGGAAGAACTCAACACCTCTAGAGAGAGAAAAGAGAAATTGAAGGAAATTGGTGAAAGACTTGGAGAATTGAGCTAATCGACTCTTGAATTCACACTCTAGGTATGAAATCCTCCCTTAATCTTTGTAGATAAAACATATAGAAGTTGATTTCATCCAGTTCTTAAGTTCATTTGCGTGTAAGTTTACAATGGAGGCTAGAATTACCATGAATTGGAAGAGTTGAGTTCAATTATATACATGCATGCATGATTCTTCATTTTTGAGTTAAGATTTCTTGAATTTCATACATGCATGACGTCTAGAAGACAAGAACTTTAGGGTTTTTCACGGTTTTATAGATTTCATGCCATTTTGTTATGTTTTGGAAGGAAGAGAACTCAAGTTAAGACATGCATGGCTTATAACTTAAAGTTTGAGTTCAAATTTAAGAAATGGACCATGATTTTGGACAATTAGTTAAAAATTAATTTTGTTTTCATGTTTTACAATGCTTTTCTATGTTTTTGGAACACGCCACGCAAGTCTCACACTTGAAAGATGAGTTTTGAGCTTTAAACACAATTTTGGAAATTCCAAAATTCGAGCAATTTGCTCGAATGATGGAAGTGTTGCTCGAGCGTACATGTCAAGCTCCCAGTAGTTTTTCAGAAAATTGGACGATGACTCGAGTGACCGATTGTGTACATGAGCGAACCCATTTTTACTCAGTACTTGGCTCGAGTGACTATCGAGCAACCGTTGAGTGTGAAAATTGAGCATCCAGTACTTTTGCAGTCTTTACACACGGATCGAGCGAACAAGTGTGCGCTCGAGCAAACCCTTTACATTTTGATGGATCGCTCAAGCAACAAGTGTGCGCTCAAGCGAACACCCTGTTTTCGGCAACTTTCAAAAAGCTTTCATAAGTGCATCATTACATCCTCATGCTTACTAAAGCATTCTTAGACATTGATTAAGACATCAATAATAAGGAATTGATGTAGAGACATTCAAGATGAGAATTGAATTGAGATTACGCGTTAAATTGAAATGGAACCTCAATGTGTTTTTGTTATGCATTTTGTATATGTGGACGCCCAAGGCCTAGTGACGATTTAACCCTATTGTGAGTAGTAACTTTATAAAGATATGTTCAAATTATCTTTATTTTCGAAATTGTTATTGTTCTTGAAATTGATATATGATTGATTGAATGGTTTATTAACACATTATTTCCTTATAATGAATGTAGTTTTATTTTGAAATTGTAATCGTGGCATCTTTTAGTGAGGCCTATGCATAGGAGAAACAATATCATGGCCCATTGTTAATAGGTCCTTGCCTGGGGATATATTACCATGGCTCATTGAATAATTGAAACAAAGAGATCTCTGCTGTTAGACCCACGTGGTCACATTGAATATGGAATATCGAATGACGCATCGTAGTCCCATTGATTAACCCTTGTGGTCCCATTGTCATTGATGCATTGTTACTCTAATGGATGTACCATGTAAATTTATTGAAATGACTATTGATATCGAGATTCAAATAGAATTGGAATTGATATTTGATATGTTACTGAACTTCATTCATATAAGCTCTTTATTCTGTTATTACTCATTGAGCCCTAGCTCACTATTTATATATGTATGTAGGTGAGCGAATTGAACATCAAGGTTAGAGAGAAAGCCATGAGTCTACCCTTTTGTCAGCCTTTTGTTGAGCTTCCAGAATGAAGCAATCCGTGGCTCAAGCAGAGCCAAGCAAGTCAAAACCACTTTTGTTTATGATCTACTTTTGTTTTTGCTACTGGGGTTTTTTAAAATTTTAAAGCTTTGGATATTTGGAATGTGTATTAAATGTTAAAAGTTTATTGTGATGAATGAATGCTCATATGCAAAGAACGGACGTATAATTAAGCTATGAGGATGTTTTCATATAAGTATAGCTTAATGGATCATCTTTATGTCATAAATTGCTTCTGCTAAGCCCCGTAAATTATACTAAGATTGATTTTGTTAATAGAGGTTGTAGGTAATCTAAGATTATAGGCCGGTCATGGCACTAAACCTACAGGGTTGGGTTTGGGTCGTGACGTTTTTGGTTCTAGTGTTTCCACTTCAATTTCATCTTTCTCAACCCCTTTTGTCATTTCTTTCTCAATTTCTTCTATTTTGGATTTTTCCAACCTATTGCTTTCCCTGATTTTACTACTTTCATCTATCTTTCCCTTTCTCTTTGTTTTTCTATTGGATTGCGCTTTCCTTCTTATTTCCTAGTTATCCTCCTTTATTTCTAAATCCCTATCACTGCTTGTCCATCCATGAACACTAGCCATATTATTCAGGCTCCACCACTCTATTTGTACAACCTCCAGGCTCTGCTCTTCGAAGAAATGGAGATTATCCAAGTCTTCTTCCAAATCAGCCAAATCGTCCAATCCCTGCTCATGTACATCTTCCCTGATGACATCAATGGAGAATGTATCAGGTAAGATAACCTTTGGCTTTGGATGGTCAGTTGACACAATACATCTATTGGGATTATATCCTTCATCCGGTAATTTCTTCATTTCGATCATAGGTACCTTTATCACTTCTGCTTCAGGTTTTGTCCCTTCTTTCATGCCTTTCTCCTCTTCTTTCTCTATCACTGTCTCCCATATTTTAGATACTGCCATAACGGGGTATTTGGGTTCCAACTGAGATTGGGGTGCATCTGCCATGTACAGATCGGTGTCCTCAAGAACGTGAACCTCAAGTTTGGGTAAGTGGAAAGGAGTAATGTATATGTTGGGGATTAAAGGTGGGATATAGTGTATGGATAAGGTTAAGATATGGAGGTGGCAGAACTTGATCATGGTAGGCAATGGGTTGGTGGTGACATTTGGCCTTTGAGGTGGAGCTTGATTTTGTGGTCTATGAGATCCTAAATTTTGTGACGGAGACAAATGCATCAGTTAGTTTCATGGCCTTGTTACTTGTGGAAAGCACAGTACTTGGATGTATCATGCTTGGGTGGAAGTGGGTCAGAAAGACGTCGAGGATCAGGAAGTTTGAGTTGGCCTTTTTCCACCAACATATAAAGTGGATAGAAGTCATGGTTCAGGAATCAGTTTCGATTGTAGGGCTGTGGGGTGGCATCGGTAATGGGGTTGGCTGTTTTAGCTGATGTGGTGACAGTACTAACTTCTTATGGCTTCGCGATTGTGTTACTACTGCTAATAACATTGGAACTGGGAACGAAAGTCTTTCTTATGGGTTCTTTCTTATCTACAATGATCCCCTGTTTCATAGCATCTTCAATTTGGACTGCTATCTCATGTAAATCTTTCAAGGTAAAGAGCGGGAGAACTATCATCTTTTGTAACATATTGTTGTCAAGGTTTCATACCATTGTCTAGATCTGATCCATTTTTGAGGGTCTGTTAGTTATCATGGCAGCCTTAGCCCTCTACATTGTTATGAATTCAACAAAGTTTCCCTTTGGTTCTTGGCGAGTTGCTTCCAAATCCCGAGTGGTTACTTCGATTTGTGTGTTGTAGGAGTACTGAGTAATGAATGTCTCAACCAATTCCTCCAAACTTTGCTTCACTTTATCCTCTAATTTAACATACCAAGTGTAAGAGGAGCTAATTTGAGTTCAATAAATTAATTAGGCCCAACAGCCCAAGGTTGGTGGGCCCGACTTTATCTCAAGTCCAAGATTAGTGGGCTGGGATTTATCGCCATCAAACAGGCCGAATCGCCCTAAGCCTCGAAAGAGTTCGGATCCACGAACTTAGAGACTTACTCGGGCTCAGACTCGAAAGGGTTCGGATCCACGAACCTAGAGATCCGAAGCACTTGGCTTCGAACGGATTCAGATGCAATCTAGAAGTCGCTCCGTTAATGAGTCCCAGAACACTTGCCGGCTCTGAGCTTTCCGGGATCTACGCACCAGAACCATGGGCGTAATGGAGTTCGAACAAAGGACCTGATCCCAAGGACGGTGAGTGGAGATAAATCCACTCTTCGGTTAAACTAGCCTATACCCGGGTCGAGGTGGCACGACTCCGGGGGGTCCATGAGACTCGGCAATATTTTGCGGCAGGATGTCCTCCGGGACTACCCCTGACCCTTTGGGATGATTGGGAATCATTGGTTAGGTGTGGCTAAGAAGAAGGATTCGCCGAGGGGTTGATCTCCTCTTCGGGTTTTTCTCATCCTCGGAGAGGTCACCTCCTCGGACAAGGCGGTTAGAGAGAATATTCCCCATGTGCCTTGCACATGGGCTCCATCCTACATCATGAGGTGCCTATAAATAGCACCCACCCATAGCTTTACAAGGGATGGATTTTGGAGATTTAACTCTTGGGAAAGAACTAATTTCCCTTGTCCATTATCAACCTTGAGAGTGAAAGTGGGAGATCCATGGGAGAGCCTTGCCATTATTCTCTCTCTAGCCACTTTGCCTTCTTCTTCACCCAATCTCTTATCTCCATCATCTCCTTTACTCTTGTGTTCTTGAGTTGAGACTATTGAAGAATCTAAGCCTCTTATCATCTTCTAGAGAATTCGAAGTTGTTCTTCAAGGATCTTCGAATTTTTTAACTACTTTCTTGAACCCTTTCATACATTTGGCGACTCCACTGGGGAGGCGGATTGGTTAATGGTCTCAACGAGATCTGGAATCCACACAACTCCAACAAGGATGGTGGGAGAAGATGAAGTTCACCAACAAGGATCCTCTAATGGTGGTAATGATAGGACCATGGCTCCAGATCAACCACTTTTGCTTGAAGCCATTCAAGGACTTCAAAATACGCAGCAAGAGATTCTTACCACTCTTCAGAATCTCACTCACACCATGTTGGTAATGAGTTCTAATTTTGCACCGGTACCAAACGGAAATCAAGTTGGTGGTGGAGTCATTCCTGCCGGAGCGCAAAATCAAATCCAAGGAGAAGTAGGCACCAATCAGCCCATGGCTCATGGCAACACGACCACAGTAACACATGCTCAAACCGCAGTAGGCGGCAGCAGTTTGCCTACGCCCGGGCTCCATGGCGTGCCAAGCCAAGATCTAATGGTGACTAGGGGAGGTTCTGGTGTAATGAATGGGGCTCCGACGACTGTTGGTGTCCAGGAAAATACAAGGGGCATGATGGTGCAAAAGGGAGCTCTGCCCGTACCTAATCTTGTTACGCCACCAGTGAATGTTACTCAAGCACCAAGCGGGCCTCCTTTGGTACCAACAACAAATTTGCAAGCACAACCCGGTATAGCGGCGTCGTGCGGTGGACTTTACGGGCCTCAATCCAATGT
Source organism: Camellia lanceoleosa (assembly GCA_025200525.1). Classification (NCBI taxonomy): domain Eukaryota; kingdom Viridiplantae; phylum Streptophyta; class Magnoliopsida; order Ericales; family Theaceae; genus Camellia; species Camellia lanceoleosa. The sequence continues at coordinate 72,828,922 of CM045772.1, read as the reverse complement.
CCCATCACCAACTGGCTTGTCTATAGGCACTGATGGCCAGTATGGTCAAATGTCCTCACCAATGATGAATTCGCAGCACTAAAATGGCCAAGTCACCCCTAGCTCAGTCTTCGGGTCCATAAGTCAAGTTCCAAGAATACCACCATCAAACTCTCTCCTTCAACAGTTTCTCACTCTTGCCGATGTGCAAGCCATGTTCGATCTCGAACGAGGCAAGAGGACTTTACCCTCTTTACCTGATCCGGATGTCAAGCCGCCTTACCCTATTGAGGTGCTGAGTTATCCATACCCTGAGGGGTACACAGTGCCGAAGTTCATTAAATTCGATGGCAAACAAAGAAATGCTCGAGAACATGTTGTGCGATTCATCGAGACTCTGGGTATTCATGGTCCAAACCACATCCTCCGGCTGAGAGAATTCTCTAAGTCCCTCACTGACCGAGCATATAGTTGGTATGTTAATTTGGCTCCAAGCTTTGTCCGAAGTTGGGAGGAAATGGTCAACAAATTCCACTCTAAGTTCTTTCAAGTGGCGGAGAAGGTGACCACACTTACATTGTGTAAAGAAAAGCAGCAAGAAAGCGAAGACATCCTTGACTATGTCAAAAGGTTTCAGGACAAGGCTGTGGATTGCCATGAAGCAGTGGAGGAGAGCTATCTGGTTCAAATCTGTCTAGAATGGGCATTGAGCAGGTACAAAATGTTTCTAGTTAATCACAAGCTATCCACATTCTCGGCACTAATAGAAGCAGCTCGGAACATTAGCATTCCTCAGGCTCAGGAGTCCGGATTTAAGGCCAGTTACAAGACTAGCTTCAAATCATCTCGTGGACCTATTGTTGCTGTTGCCTCTGCCCCAGATACCCGAAAGTCACAAGGAGGAGGTCATAGAGGCCAGAAGAGAAAGCAATATAATGGTGAAAAGGGAAATGTCTCTTATCCATGTGGACTCGAGGAAGTAAAAGCTTTAGTTAAGGAATGGGTGGCTGACGGAGAGCTAAAATTGCCTTATGTTGAAGAAATGCCATCAAAAAAGGACCGTGAGAGCCCTGAATTTTGTGTCTACCATCGTACATTGAAACATCTGACAGAGAAGTGTTGGACTCTCAAGAAAATCTTTAGAGATAAAGTCGAGGCAGACGAATTGAGGTTCAAAAAGCAAGGGACTCAAGACATACGAGAACAACCGTATCCTCAGCACCGAGACAAGGGCAAGAATGTTGCTATGATAGCTTATGAAGGCCCGATGATTGAGGCTATTGCCAATCTCGATGACGATGATTATTATCTGGACGACATCCTCGAGCCAGAGGGTGAGCAAGTTTACTATGGAAGTGCTCTCGATCCAGAGGGCAGAACATTTATGACTCATGGCGAAGATCCCTTTGATCCAGAAGGAGGAGAAGAGTACTATGGAAGAGGAGGACACCATGTTTATGTGGCATCTTATTTTGAAGAGACCGAGGAGATGGTTAACTACGAGCCTCCAAGAGTGGAAAAAGATCTGGATCACTATGCCAAAACCCTGCAAGATTGTGTAAAGTTCAAGCAATTCTTCGACTAGCTTGGACTTTCCAGGGAGGCAAGAACAGAAATCACCAAGTCTATCATTAATATAGCTGAGGCACACCATGAGGAATGCATGTTGACCGAGGGATCTATTCCGAGGAAGGCAAAAGAGTAATCTAGTGCCATTACTTTCTCTGAGGCTGATCGGAAGTATCCCTTTTCTCACAATCGCCCGCTTTATGTGACTGCTTTTATTAACGAGGTTGAGTTCAAAAGGGCCTTTCTAGATAGTGGAGCCTCTATCAACATTATGACTTGCGCTACTCTAGAAAAGGCCGGAATCTCTGAAGAACGCATTGTGAAGCAGCCGATAGTCATTACTGGCTTCGGTAGAGAAAGGAGAGTTACTACCGGATGCGTAATAGTTGATTTAGCCGTCGGAGAGATTCGCTTGGCCACCAAGTTCCATATTATCAATTCTGAGGCAAATTATCACATCATTCTAGGGAGGACCTGGATGCATAGATATGGGGCTGTACCATCGAGTTATCATCAGTGTGTTAAGGCTAAATGGGGAAAGAAGACGGTGACAATTCAGGCTACAAAAAGGCCTTTGGAGACCCATGAAGCTCATTATTCTGATGCCATCTACTTCACCAAATTGGCTGTTGAAGAAGTTCCCACCACTTCTAAGCCTCGGGGGGTCAAAATTCCTCGTTGGGAGGATATTAAAGATGACAAGGAGCCAAGGGCAGAATCAAGTAAACGGGTGATGTCTAGACCAGAAAGTCTGCCTATTCCTCGGAAGGTGATTAAAGTCCTAGAAGGGGGCAAGATGGTGTACTATTTATGAAGGTGTGAGGAGTTGGTTTCTTTAGTCACCGACTCCGAGTCAAAAGAAGAACCTCCTGACAATGACATAATGATAAAACCTGAAGTGGCTCCAGAATGCATGCAAGATGGGCCGAAGCCTCAGCCCGAACAACTTATTGAAATAGATCTGAGTGATGGACAAGATGCACCGAGGCCGATATTCATAAGTTCGAGCCTTAGCCCAGAGAAGCGGGAACAGTTGTTAAAGTTGATAAGTCAGTACTCAGATGTGTTTGCTTGGTCATATAAGGAAATGCTCGGACTAGATCCTGACCTAGTCTCCCATTATCTTGATGTGTTCCCAAACTCCAAGCCAATTAAGCAAGCTGCTCGAAAATATCATCCAGATCTCAAAGAGAAGATTAAGGAGGAGATTGAAAAACTTCAACAGGCTGGTTTCATCCGGCCAATACAGTACACCACGTGGTTAGCAAACATTGTGTCAGTAAAGAAGAAGAATGGTCAAATCAGAGTATGTGTAGACTTCGAGATTTGAACAAATCTTGCCCGAAGGATGAATTCCCTGTTCCTCACATCGACACCCTCGTGGATGCCACCTCGGGACACTAGATGTTCTCATTCATGGATGGATTCAATGGATACAATCAGATTAAGATGGCTGAAGAGGACGCAGAAAAGACTGCTTTTAGAACACCAGAGCAACTTACCAAAGGGCTATGACTGCAAGGGGCAAATGTTAGAGGAGCTAATTTGAGTTCATTAAATTAATTAGGCCCAACAGCCCAAGGTTGGTGGGCCCGACTTTATCTCAAGTCCAAGATTAGTGGGCTCGGATTTATCGCCATCAAACGGGCCGAATCGCCCTAAGCCTCGAAAGAGTTCGGATCCACAAACTTAGAGACTTACTCGGGCTCGGACTCAAAAGGGTTCGGATCCACGAACCTAGAGATCCGAAGCACTTGGCTTCGAATGGATTCAGATACAATCTAGAAGTCGCTCCGTTAATGAGTCCCAGAACACTTGCCGGCTCTGAGCTTTCCAGGATCTACGCACCAGAACCATGGGCGTAATGGAGTCTGAACAAAGGACCCGATCCCAAGGACGGTGAGTGGAGATAAATCCACTCTTCGGTTAAACTAGCCTATACCCGGGTCGAGGTGGCACGACTCCGGGGGGTCCATGAGACTCGGCAATATTTTGCGGCAGGACGTCCTCCGGGACTACCCCTGACCCTTTGGGATGATTGGGGATCATTGGTTAGGTGTGGCTAAGAAGAAGGGTTCGCCGAGGGGTTGATCTCCTCTTTGGGTTTTTCTCATCCTCGGAGAGGTCACTTCCTCGGACAAGGTGGTTAGAGAGAATATTCCCCATGTGCCTTGCACATGGGCTCCATCCTACATCATGAGGTGTCTATAAATAGCACCCACCCATAGCTTTACAAGGGATGGATTTTGGAGATTTAACTCTTGGGAAAGAACTAATTTCCCTTGTCCATTATCAACCTTGAGAGTGAAAGTGGGAGATCCATGGGAGAGCCTTGCCATTATTCTCTCTTTAGCCACTTTGCCTTTTTCTTCACCCAATCTCTTATCTCTATCATCTCCTTTACTTTTGTGTTCTTGAGTTGAGACTATTGAAAAATCTAAGCCTCTCATCATGTTCTAGAGAATTCGAAGTTGTTCTTCAAGGATCTTCGAATTTTCTAACTACTTTCTTGAATCCTTTCATACACCAAGTAACAGCGATTCCTGATAAAGTCCTCCCAAACAAAGACAATTTCTGAGGACAGGTCAGACCCATGGGTTTTAAAATATCTGAGAACAGGTGAATATGTACCATAGGGTCCCTTAGTCTATCAAATCGGTTAATAGGTGGCATCTTGAATCTTTTTGGTAATTTAATAGCTACTTCTGTATACCTGTCCTCAATATCAAGAATAAAATTGATCCCCTGGGATTTCTTGAACAATTTCTCTAACTTGGCTATCTTTAACATAGCTAGATCAAACTCGGCGATATCGAAGGAAAATAGTCTTTCAATGGATGTACCAAGGCTCTAGCATCAGAAGCCTAGGCTAGTTCTTCTGGTTAGCCAAAACCTGGGAAATTCTCAATTGGCGGAGGTGGGTCTAGATCCAGATGATTGACTGGCAGTGGATGGGCAGCAATTGCCTCAACTGATTGTTGCATCCCAGCGATGGCATCGCCTTGAATGGCTACTGTATAATTAATAACATCTATGGACCGCTGAAGATTAGCAATCATTTCCACTATGTTTGGCAGATTCTAAGCCATTGTAGAGATTAGAGAATCGTTTATCGCGGTACTAAACAGAGGAAATCTAAGGGGTGACTGATTTAAAACCTGTGAAGGAGATCTAAGAGGTGACTGAAGCAGACTCTGAATCAACTGTATTTGTCTGACTTTTTTTTTGGATATTGATGAAAGTGACACTAACACTGGCTGACCTTAAACCCAATCTGTAGTTTTGTAGAGCCTACCAACATGAGTCCATAGGGTTTTAGGGGTGTCAAAACTTTTCGAAGCTATGATGAACCAACTACCTAGCAAAAGAAAGACAAACAAAGAAAACAAAACACACATCAAACACAAATCTGGTAGCAATTCGGCTAACAACACATATATCATACATGAATCCGGTAACATTTTAGCTCAATCATTATATCTGTACCACTGACCACTGTATATCCCATTGAACTATTCTCAATCCAACCATTGATGTATTTGAACTACTGATATGAACAACGAGCCCTTACATTGAACCCACACATAGCATATAGCAAGTAAGGCGATCAAAACACCCCTATGGGGGCTTAGGATACCCTGTTATAGTTTTGGAGATGAACTACGGCTTCACTATTCAAACAAGTGGTACCACTGCATCTTAGACATAGGAAAGCATTTTGTCATAATTATGGAAGTTTCTAAAGCTGAATATATAAACTAGGTCAATCTGGTCAAAGAGGGTACCTCAGTAAGACACCTGATATACCTACCCTTTCCAACATCTATAAGTGAAGGTAGGATTAAATAGTACATTGGTGATCCAAATCTGAGGCTTGTATTCCTACCATAACAGAGCCCATGTTCGACAAGCCATCCAAGGTGTTAGATGGAAAATACACTGACTTAGCACACCATGTATGAAATGCAATGAATATATATGAAAATAAAAATCCATATCATGAGCTTTGAGTCAAGCTCTCTTAGTATCCCCAGTAGAGTTGCCAGAAACAGTAAGATGCCTTTGGGGTTACCAAGTGCGCCCAACAGTTCAGACTCCCGATTTATGCAGAGAGTAGGAGTCCAAATCCATTAATTTTTAGAGAAAATCCATTTGATTGCAAAATGTTTGCCAGGAATGGACTACATCATCAAATTTCAGAGTTACCATCTAATCTTTTAGGAAAATTAGAAAACCTGTGACTCGTGCCAAAGGTTACCGTCCATCGTAACCAAAGTGTTTCAGCTCGGGGACTTAAGTATGAGAGGGGAAGGTCATTAATTGAGTACCCTCCCACTCAATCAGAAGATTGGCCTCTCCTATGTCATGATTTGGTTTTAATAATCAATATATATTCGTATTCCGATTATTAATAATACTACCATTACTATCTAAGGCATGGAAGTATAGATTATGCCATTAATTTTGGTTATGCTTTGATTTCATGCATTTTTGAAAAGTATTTTTGTACAAACTCAAGAGCCTAAGAATCAACTACATTCCAATATGAACAACACAACCTTCATCCACTGGTATTAAACAGATATCTCATTTAAGCACTTAGCCTCATGATGTAGCAACAAATATGATAAGGAACATGCACATGCAGCATGCTAAAGCCAAAATTCCTCATCTAGTACTCCGAGGTGGGTCCTAAGAAATGTTTAGATATATGCACTTATATAGGTGATCTTATATACAACCGACTAATGGAATACATACACGACATGAACCTAGAAGACCAGATACTAAGATATGACATGAATATCATCTCAAGACATGGAACAACACATGTATTCAGCTTTTGAAACTAATAAATTCCACAAATGTGGATGAACCAGATTCGAATGCATGAAAAATGGACACAATATACAGGTATGATCAATGAAACATGCTGCATTACTAAAAGCATGTAAATAAAAGAGTTAGGAAGATGTGGGGTTAAAAGATTATTACAACAATTTGAATGAGAAAGGAGGGTAGAGAGAGAGAGAGAGAAAGGGAGAGAGATTATTACAACATCGAACAAATAATAAGAGAAAGAGAGGGGTGGATAAATTATTACAATAATGAATTGATTCAGCAAAATTACTGTTGAATCTAACAAATCATACTAAATAAATCATCCAGTAGTTCTAGAACCATCTAGGATAGCACTTTCCAGAAACCGTTTGCTCTGTCCTTGGGAAGAGATGTTTGGCCAGACACAAAATGGGCCAACCAAATGGGAAATTGGTTGGGAATTCTTCTTTCGGCTAGGATTTAGGTCAATGTAGAATTCCAGGACAGCAGGAAAAAGACATTTTCTGGAGGGGGGTTACTCATCCTTTCTACCTCCTCTACTAATAGGGATCATTTGGGGGAGAGGTGGATGGGCTATAACCCTCAATAATAATATGAATAAATATATACAACAAATATTTTGCAACAAATTAACAATTAAATGAATCAAAATCAAGAACCAATTCAAGCCCAAGAAAACAAGGGATTCATCAAATTTATTGAAAACTTCTTATCTAGTCATGTAACAAGGATTGTTACATCCTTTTCTATGTTCACAAATGATTGAGAAAGGATTTCCAACTTCCTTTGACCCAAAATATCTTGTTTTACTTCCAAAATGCTCAAGGAAAAGGAAATGAGACAACTTTTCCAACATCAAATTCCATGGATCACCCAAGCAATCCTATGAGACAAACCCCTAGCAGTCATTGACATTGAGTAAGGAGTTGAAACACATGAATTGATGTATTGAGAGATAGGATAAGTGAAGGAGAGGAATTTAACAACTAGCAAAACTACTCTACTTATTGAACTTGTGAATGAATGGCTAATAACTACTCCCAAACACATCTACATAGGTCCAAGGTGCAGAAGAACTAAGAGTTAAAGCCAAGAAAAGAAAGAAAAAAATAAAATAAAATGCTATCAACTCAATGGATGAGTGGCTAAATCTACTCCCTCCACATCCATGCTGACTTGTTCCATCTCTACAATAGTTACATAGTGAAAACAAAGCTTGAAATGAAGAAAGAAAGAGAGAAAAATGATTAAAAGTGTAAGAAAATCACCTTTAAAAGGATAAGTCCTTTTGATTCACAAACTCCATTTTAATTCCCTCAAGCCACTTTAGATGTATTGTTTAATGTCCAAGAGTCTTAGCAAGGTGCTTAGGATCATGCTTTAATAGGGCTTGGATGTCCAAAGCTAAATGGTGGTATGTAGGAGATGCAGTCAAGAGAGAAGGGTCAAGAGGCTCTTATGAGCTTTGGGCCAAACTTTCAACCCTTTAAAATGAGCTGCTGAGCTCTAGTTATAGAGCTTAGGGTGTAAATATCTGAGATGTTTGTGGAAAATGTGTTGAACAAGCTGAAATTTTTGATGCTCTGTACCTGGAACATTTAGCCGATTGTTCTTCTTGGTGTGCATTTTTGACCAGCCAACATATGGTGTCCAACTAGTTAGAAAGCACATTGTCAGACCAACAAGATAAGGTTAGCTTGAATTGAAAGAAGAAACATGTATTTCAAAGGATTTCATTGCTTCCATTCATTCTTACTATATTCTTTGCTCAATTTATTTGAAAGAATACAATGCTTTGATTTTGAAAATAAGAGCCTCAGAACACTATGGTAATGTTCGGAATTGCACCACTAAACTCATTTTGAAATAAGGTTTCCATTTTGGTCGAAAAACACTTTGTCCAAAACAAACATTTGAATGTTTAAAGTTTGACCCTTAGGCTTCTTGCTGTAGAACTTGTAAGATTAACACATCTCGTCTTTATCATCGGGAACTCAAAAAAGAGCACAGAAGTCTCAAGGCTAGTAAAAAATAGGGTGTCTACAATGACATCATTTGTAGATGCAGGCATTAGGACGATTAAGGCTTTGTTTGGTTGTTTTTAATTTAAAAACTACATTTGTTGCTTCTATATTATTTGTTATAATTCTAATTGAAGCATGGCTTGTCCCGTTAGACTCAATATGTTAAAGGTTCATATTTTTTTGAAAAATAAAATATTTTTCATTAATGAATAATTCAATATTTTTATGTTAAATTGCTCTTGGGGGAGCATGATTGGGATTCTAAACTTGAAATTTTTGTAGTAGACTACTGTGATGTACATCAATTTGTTGGTATGATTTTTGTACTGTTTCAGATGCTATAGTATTTATTTCTTATTTTTTGCGTAATTATTAATTTCTTGTGATTTTTTAGAAAATTCCAAAAATTATAGAAATCTATTATGTCATTATTTAAATACTGTATATAGCATGTTAAATATTTAGAACTTGCAGTATGTTGTTATTTTAAATAGCATGATTTATTTATATTAGTGAATTTTTTTCATTATTAAATTAATCTAGCATTTTTTTTTTATATGAATGCACATTGTGATGCTATTATGTGGAATTAATATATTATTAAGCTTTAGACCTGCCATAGTTAGTGGGAGGTTGTTCAGTTGAGAGAAATCTTTGTAAATTTACTCCCCAAAACCAATATTTTGCGCATAAATTAAATTAAATTTTGGATAATTGTCATTTGTGGCATAAGAGATGATTACGAGTATAGCGGATTTTTAATCTTGCAAACACCTATTTCTGAAAACCCTAGCATCAAAGCAATATATTTCACCCAGTTTTAGCAAGAATCCATCATTGTCCTTTTGTCAAAGTTGTTAATCTCACCATAAGCTACACATTGAACCGATTGGATCGTGTTATTTAGCAAGCTCACTCCTTGGGTCTTCATCTCTTCTCTCACAACCTTTGAGGTAGGAATATTTTTACCCATGTATATCTATGCTTTGGTTTGAATATGTGTTAATCTCATGATACGAATATGTGATTTGGAATGGGTGATATATATATACTCTAATGGTGATAACAAGTTTTGTCCTAAGATTTGTGGGAGATTTGGTTATTTCTTAGGTAAAAATAATGTATACATCAATAATTTTGGAAAACTAAGGAATGGAATGAAAAGCCCTAAATTTCTTGAGAAACCCTAATTATTGTTCATGGATTTTGGTGAGTAATAAGAGAGGAATTAATGGGTAAATTGGATATGTGTTGAGATCCCTTATGTAGAGATGAAATTTGAGTTTTCGGATTGTTGTGTGTTGCGTGATATGGTTTTACCTACGTGGGGCATTGAGGTGCCCACTTGCCCGGTCGTGTGAGGATGACAAATATGGGAATGTTGAGGTGTCCACATGCCTGATCGTGTGAGGACGATAAATGTGGAATATTTGAGGTGCCTACTGGCCATCCGTGTGAGGACCGAGAAATGTGGAGTTAAATGGAATGATGTGTATTAGGTTATGAGGTTAGGAAATTAATGTCCATAAGTAAAGGAACATTGTTATGCATAATTTAAATCAAATGTTTATATACGTGGTTAAATATATTCTTTATTAGGAAATTGCTCATTCCTATCTAACAAATTTCAGGACTTGGTGAACCGCAACTACCCCATTGAAAAAGAAGCTGACCAACTTTTTTGTTTAAAAGTCAATGATATTTTGAATTTGTAATGTAATTGTTGAACTTTTATATAGTTTTGAGATCAAGGGCCCCTTTTGTTCATTAAAGGCCATGTATTTGATATTGTAAGCCGTTGTGGGGCATTTGTTTAACTTTCTCTATCTTCTTGAACCATGAAAGCTTGAATATGTATTTTGTAACCTTGGAATTATAGTTCAATGAGAAAGAGAAAATTTGGGATTTATTGTGAATTTGAGTTGAATATTATATGTACATCTTAGCTGTGTTGGATAATTTATAGTTTCAGATTTGGGGGCATTACAAATTGGTATCAAAGCTAATCGAGTTTGAATACCTAGAGCTCGTGGGACGTGGCTCATGCCATAATGGGTTTATCATGTTAGGATGGGACGTTATTTGCCTTGGATGTTTGGCTGTTTACGTGCTTATGTGACTATTTGGGTATGGGGTCAAGTTTCTAGGATATAACTGGTGTCCATTATAACCATCAAAGTCCTTTTGGAAAGGCACTTGATCAATACCTCTTCCACTTGGAAATCTTTGAGTGTCATGGATTGAGTTGATATCTTAGGAGGATGACTTGAATGTGCTCTAATTATTTGTGTGCCCATGTGTCTAGAGTGAAATCAAGACTGAACTGGAAGTAATGTCTGAGGTGGTGTGAAATCTAATCTTACATAGGATGTCTGGATGTGGCAGAGGCCGTGGTAGACGTCGCTGAGGCGGTTGGGACATTCCATCCCAACTGCAAATCCCTCATCTGGAAGAATAAGTGGGTCAAACTAATATGGCCACTCCATCAGCCCAAGACGCTATGAGGGCGTTAGCTCGAGAGATGGTCGGGGCTCTTAGAGAGTCCATGGATATTCTTAGAGCCGAGCAAGCGGCTAGGATTATTGAAAGAGAGTCTAGGACTTCATTTTTAAAGGAGTTTTTCCACTCTAACCCTACCAAATTTTACAGCGGCACTGAACCATTAAAGGCCGACGAATGGCTATATCAAATCACCAAGTCTTTCAAGATTTTGGATATCCGTGAGGGTGAACTTCGAGTAGCGCTTGCCACCTACCAATTGAAGGGGAATGCAAGCCAATGGTGGAAGTATACCAAGAGTCGAATTGAGCACACTTGGGAGGCATTTGAACATGCCTTCTATGAGAAATACCTTTCTCCTACTGCGAAAGGGCATCTATAGAGGGAATTTGAGGAGCTTGAACAATTCGAATCTACTGTAACAGAGTTTGATGCTACCTTTACTAGTCCATCTCATTTTGCATTTGACCTAGTAGCAACGAAGGAGCGCCAATGCCTAAAGTTTGAGAAAAGATTAAGGTTAGGGATCTTGATGAAAGTGATGGGAAATATGATTCATGATTATGATAGGTTGGTAGAGTTTGTAGAACATATGGAAGTAATGTTGAAGGCTGAAGAAATGAGGTGATGGCATGAGAGGCAAGGGTTTTCAAAGTCTCGGGGGGATACTAAATCATCCAAAAAGTCAAGGGGTTTGTCGTCTTTTTAGTCACCACCTCTACAGGTCATGTCATCGATTCCTAGGCTAGGGAAGAGTACGGATAATACGGGGCAAAGTGGAGTTACTTGTTATCAGTGTGGTGAGCAAGGCCATAAGTCCATTGCATGTCCCTAAAGGGGTAGTCAACAATGCCAAACTTCGACTTGTTCTTAGAGCCAGACACTAGGTAGAGGTCAATCACGCATCTGTTATTAGTGTGGCCAGTTTGGTCATACAAAGGGGTATGGTCCATAGATAGCCAAGACGACTAGTGCTTTAGGGTTTCGACTAGTGTGAGGTTTTTAGTCAAGCAGAGTCAAAGCCAAACTCATCAGCCAGTTCAGTCTAGACAAGCATCTAGGGCGGTACAAAGGGCCACTTCCGCACAATCAGTCCAACCGGCCTACATTCAGAGGGGAGATCGGAGCAAGCAAGGACCAGAGGGGCGAGTTTATGCCATTGCCCCATCCAAGCAATCATCTAGGCCGTTGGTGGTGAGAGGTACATATCTTATTTTCTATACTTGGGCCAATGTGTTGATAGACAGTAGAGCATCACACTAATTCATAGCATCTGCACTAGCATCCATTTTGGGATTAGAAAGTGAACAACTAGAATCTCTGCTTATGGTAGAGTCACCTGTTAGGGGTAAAGTTGTCTTGAATCAGGGATATTGCAGGGGTGTGATTGAAGTCACTGATCACTGACTCCTTTTTAGTTTTGTGTTATTAGATATGTTGGGTTTTGATGTCATCCTTGGCATGAATTGGTTGTCCTCCTACAGTGCCGTTATAAACTGTTATCGTAGGAGAGTCACTGTGTGCACACTGGGTGGTGATTGTTTCTCTTTTCTAGGGGGTAGAACTGATAGATTGTTACAGCCATTGTATGACCCACATGGTCGAGGTGAACTTAGCTCTCTTCTTGCAACCTTATTTGATGATGAGAATAATAGGATTCGAGGTGTATTCCCTAGAGTGGTTTGCGAATATTCTGATGTATTTTCTAAGGACCTTATCGAATTACCACCTCATCATGAGGCTGAATTTTCTATAGATTTAGTGCTCGGCATGACACCCATCTCCATGTCACCCTATAGATTCACGCTGACAGAATTGTTCGTTTTGAAGGAGCAGCTACAAGAGTTATTAGACAAGGGCTTTATATGCCCCAATACTTCTCCATGGCGAGTACCGGCTCTCTTTGCCAAGAAGAATGATGGTTCATTGTGGTTATGCATTGATTATCTCAAGTTGAATAGGGTCACTGTTAAGAACAAATATTCGTTGCCTAGAATAGATGATCTTTTTGACCAACTTAAAGGTTCTAGGTGTTTTTCAAAGATAGACCAAAGGTTAGGTTATCATCAGTTGCGAGTGAAGGAGGAGGCTATTTTGAAAATGGCATTTCGTACTCGATATGGCCACTATGAATTTCTTGTAATGCCTTTTGGCTTGACCAATGCCCCTGCCACTTTTATGGACTTAATGAATCGAGTCTTCCAAGTATATCTTGATAATAGTGTTCACATTTATATAAGGTATTTCTGATTTATAAGTCAGAAACCGATATGCACTACTATTCTGAGCATAACCAATAAACACACAATCTACTGTTTTTGGTCCAATCTTAGTCTTTTTAGGAACAGGAACTTCAACTTTTGCCAAACACCCCCACACTTTCAAGTATTTGTAGGAAGGTGGTCAACCTTTCCACAATTCATAAGGAATGCTTTTAGTTTTCTTGTGGGGTATTCTATTAAGAACATAATTAGCTGACAATATTGCTTCCCCCCACAAGTTTTGTGGTAAACCTGAACTTAGTAACATGACATTCATCATTTCTTTTAGAGTTCTATTCTTCCTTTCAGCAATTCCATTTTGCTGTGGAGAATAAGGGGCTGTAGTTTGGTGAATAATGCCATGTTGTGCACAAAATTCATTTAATGGTGCATCATATTCACCACCCCTATCACTTCTAACCATTTTAATGGTTTTACCAAGTTGTTTTTCAACTTCTGTTTTGTAGAGTTTAAACATTTCTAAGGCTTCATCTTTACTTCTAAGTGAATAAACATAACAATATCTTGTGCAATCATCGATAAATGTTATGAAATACTTTTTACCTCCTCTAGTTTGAATAAATTTTAGATCACATACATCAGTATGAATTAATTCTAGAGGTTCAGTTTTCCTTTCAACTGATTTAAATGGAGCCTTAGTTAGTTTTGCTTCTACACAAACTTCACATTTATGATTAGGATTAATTTCAAACTTTGGTATATAATCCAAACCAATTAATCTACGCAAAGCATCATAATTTACATGACCTAATCTACCATGCCATGAATTTGACTCAAGAATATAAGCAAAAGATGTGTTATTCTCATTCATAGCAACTTTTGGTACAACTGTCATTACATTAAGTTTAAAGAGACCATCACTCATGTATCCCTTACTAACATACATACCACTCTTTGTTAATACAAACTTATCAGACTCAAAAACAAGCCTAAAACCATTTTTACTTAACAAAGAACCAGAAACTAAATTCTTCTGGATGTCAGGTACATGCAGTACGTTGTTGAGGGTCAGTTCTTTTCCTGATGTCATCTTCAAGATCACTTTTCCTTGTCCAGCCACAGTAGAAGTAGAAGAATTTCCCATAAAAAGTTGCTCACCATTTGCAGCCTCATTGTAGGTAGTGAACATCTTCTTGTCCGCACAAATGTGACGAGTTGCTCCAGTGTCAACCCACCACTCTTTGGGATTCCCAACCAAGTTAGCCTCAGACACCACAATGAGAGGTTGATGTCATTTACTCCATTAGAAATGTAATCCAATTACATTACATTGGCACGATTAGTGGTCTTCTTACTTGTACTTCCATGATCTTTCTTAGGGCGGCGGTCGAAGCTCGATGTCGATCTTGCCTGATTATAGCATTTTCCTTTGAACTTCTTGTTGCCATTGTTGTTGCCTTGTTTAGGACCATCTCCAGTAAACTTCCTCTTTTTGTTATGTGGTTTTTGAACTTGTTCAACCACATTAGCCTTAGACTCAATGGAATTTTCCCCATTCCTCTTTTCAGCCTTTCGGTTATCTTCTTCAATTCTCAGTCTTACTATAAGTTCATCCATGGTCATCTCTTTGCGTTTATGTTTTAAATAATTTTTGAAATCTTTCCAAGCCGGTGGTAACTTTTCCACCAAGGCAGCGACTTGGAAAGACTCGTTAAGAGACATACCTTCTGAATGAATATCATGCAAAATTATCTGAAAATTTCGAACTTGAGATATTACCGTTTGGGAGTCGACCATTACAAAATCCAGAAATTTACTGACGACAAATTTCTTTGTGCCGGCATCCTCTGTCTTGTATTTCTTCTCCAAAGAATCCCACAATTCTTTTGCTGACTTCAGAGGACTGTATACATTATACAGCATGTTGTCAAGGCCATTGAGGATGTAGTTTCTGCACAGGAAATCTGAATGTTTCCAAGCATCTACAGCAACAACAACTTGCCGATCACTTTCACCCTCTTTAAGTGCTGGAGCCTCTTCATGGAGAAACTGGGCCAAATTAAGAGTTGTAAGATAGAACAGCATCTTCTGCTGCCATCTCTTAAACTCAGTACCGTTAAATTTTTTCGATTTTTCCCCATGATTGATTGGTACATGAACATGGTTCTGAATAGGGACCGATGTTGGTGTAACAACAGGAATACCAACGCCAGATGCGTTCGGTTGTAGTAGCTATAATCTCGATTACAAAAATCGAAAAAATTAAAACACAAATTAATTTTCTAGTTACTAAAACCGGAAAATAAAATATAACACAAAATAATTTTATTTTCCTTGTTACTAAAAACAGAAAAATAAAATACCAAAATAATTTTACGTAATATCAAATAATATTCGAAATTGTTAATGACACCAAGATCGTACTACTAGTTGTCAAAGAAAAGAGACAACATATTACTACTATCGTCAAATAGCATAAATCACTATTTGTTTTTCCAACTGAATATTACTTTGAAAAGCGTAAAATTAAATACAATGAAAATACCAAAAGGAATTGTCTTAAGATTGTTAGGCAATCTTCCTTTGATTTAAAGATATTAATTCTATTGTATACAAAACAACAATTAGAATTAAAGAAATAAAGAAAAGGAGAGAATATGTTTGATTACAAAAATCAAACTCGAAATAAAAATAAATAAATAAATAACAGATTTTATTTTGTTATAAAAACAAAATTAAAAACAGAATTAAATTAAACAACTTACTTGGTTAATTTCTTTGAATAACTTTTCTGATCAAGTCCAGTGTTTAACACTGTGTCCTTAAGACAGATTCGTCCTCTCTACGGTGCTTTCAGAATTTGGACGTCTATCTCCCAGGATGAAATGATCTTCTACAAACAATAGCAGCACTACAAATTGTTTGCCTTACGAACACACTAAGTGTTTACACTCTTTTTTTCAGAATAAAAATGCAGCAAAATGCAGAGAGAATTATAGAGAGGATGGAGTACGAAAATTGGAGTCCAAACCTAAATGGGAGGCTAGTCTATTTATAGATGTAAAGGTGGCTCTTGGATTTGAATTGAACAGGTATGAAACCTGTTGGGTTTAAATTCAAACAGATTTGAATATGTTAGATTAACCATTCAAACAGATACAAAACGGGAAGGGCTCTGTTTGGATGAACAGGAAAAACCGGACCAGTTTAATTCTGTTTGAAAACGGGAAGGGCCCTGTTTGGATGAACAAAAAATCCAAACCAGTTTATTTGAATTAAATTCAAATGTTTTTGGCCCAAAAGATTAATCTTGGTACATCATCAAGCCCGACTCGGACGGACGGACGGACATGCAGCAGTGCGTGTGGTGGTTTTTTAGTCTAATGGGTCTAGCCCATTTTATCCATAACCTCTCCCTCTAAAACACTTGGGTACCCCTTGGGGTACATCCCAAGTACCAAACCCATGCCTTATAAACCCTTTCAAAACCTCCCACCAAATCAATGTGGGACAAGCCTTATTCAACCTTAAAGGAATTTCCACCAAAACTCCATTTCCACGGAGCTTACTTTGGCTTCAATTTCCCATTCACTCAGTAATGGTTTTGAACAACCAAATATACCACGTGAATCACAACGCGGCATAGATCGCGTTACCACTCTGACCCGTGTAAATCGATGCACGGGGCCCACCTAAAAATTAGACCAAACATAGGAAAAAATTCTGGTTTTTACCCAGAATTTTATAACCATTTCCAACACTATCTATACAGAGAAGTTTGGTGTATTCTCGGACCATAAATGCCTTAAGTATCTATTCTCACAAAAAGATTGAACCTACATTAGAGGAGGTGGATGGAATTTATGGAAGATTACGAATTTGTATTGCATTATCATCCGGGAAAGACCAATGTGGTGGTAGATACCTTGAGTAGAAAATCTGTGAGTACCATTGCTAGTCTTGCTATTATAGAGTAGGAAATGTTGGGTGATCTAGGTGAATTGGACTTGCATTTTGGCGAGTCTCCTAAGCACGCCAATTTGTTTACAGTTCTTGCACAACTTACACTCGTCACACGGGTTATAGAAGCTCAATAGGGTGATTTAGAAGTAGAGGTAATCCAAGGGAAGATCTCCCAAAACAAGGAAGAGAAGGGGTTGGGGGTACATTTTGATTCAAGTGTTCTATTTTTAGAATGTCTTTTGTACTGCAATGCATGCATTTAAGTTCTTTAGGAATTCCATCATTTACGCCTTGCGTTGCATCCGAGAGGTAAAAAAATGTACCATAATCTTAGCTGTCAATTTTAGTGGAGGAATATGAAATGAGATGTAGCGTTGTTTGTGTCTAAGTGTCTAACTTGCCAACAACCCTTACTTATAGTAGGGTGGAAGTGGGAGCACATCACTATGGACTTTGTTTCGGGCCATCCTAGAACACAGAGGGAGTTTGGATGGTTGTGGATTGACTAAGTCAGCTCATTTCCTTACTACATATGTGGGGGGATTCGGTTGATTTCTTAGCTGAGCTTTATATTCGAGAGATCGTTTGGCTTCCCGAGGTTTCAGCAAGTATTGTCTCAGATAGGGACCCTCGTTTTACCGCATGATTGTAGTAGAGTTTGTAGAGTGTTATGGATACCCAATTGACTTTTAGTACCACCTATCACCCTCAAACCGACAGACAATCTGAGTGTCATGACCCAACCTTGGTGCTTAGGGCTAGATGTTGCAACTAGTTGATTTCTAAAGTTACCAAGGATTAGTTCTAGATTAAACAAATTAAATAATGCAGCAGGATAAAATAAAAGGTACACATAAATATTTAAAGCATACTTTGGAACATTAATTTATTTAACATGAGTTAGACAATAATTACAAATAACCCAAAAAAAAAAACACAATTATCTCAAGTTTGGGTCCTAATTAATGGGGTAAAACAATTCCTCCTTAAGTTTCTTCACCTGAAAGGGTTTAACAGTTATAAGCACATGGCAGAGTAAGAAATATTATACTAAGAGCATAAGGGTATACAAATCACCATGGTTAATTATTTAGGCTAAACAATGAATAGTTTGGTTCAAATAAATAAATCATTTTAACTAACAGAAACATAATGCAGAAATCATATAAGTAAAATAATTATAACCACGGTATAGAACAGAAGGTCAATGGATCCATAATAGACAAAGGGTCACAAAGTAACTAATTAGAGGGCCAATGGTTATTTAAGTCCCCCAAGGCATGGGACTTTCGTGGTGGTACTTATAAAATAATTGCTCAAAAATATATTTAATAAACAGTTATATCTATGGGTTTTCATTTTTAAGCAAATAGGGTTCATAAAATAAATAACATAGTTGAATTGTTAATATAATTTATAAAGCATGATTTGCATACAAGAATTCATAAAGCAATAAAACAATTTATAATCACTCAAGGTGGTGATGTGAACATGATGCATTTTATCATTAGACCTATAGATAGTTCATTGAGAAGGATTTTTTACAAAGGCGTCGAGCACAAATTTGCTGGGACTACCATAGTTAGAGGGAAGATAAATGCGGGAATAGTCATTTATTCCCAAAGAAAATATGAAGATTGAGTTTTTCAAATATTCTACAAGATCTTGTTGGCTGAATATTTTGGTCAAGGTATCTTGCGTGGTCGAAGTGAATTTGTTAATCTGATCTCCGAAAGTCCAACCTTTCTGAAGAAATTAAAAATATAATTGTATATATTTGAAAATGAAACTTGGAAGTAATATTTTGCATAAACATGAACAAATAAAAATAAATCACATGAGAAAATAAAAAATAAAAACATATATATATATACACATATATATTAGCTGGCAAACAGGGCTAGTTTGTGGTAGTATACCACAACCTACATAGGCATAGTTGACATCGATTTTTGATATTCTGGCATCGACAATATCATTGTAAGGCTGTGAAACAATTGGCAAGCCAAGAGAGGTGGCAGGAAATTATAAATTACTTGTACAAAGATTTTCATATTAAAAATTAAAAGAAGGAAAAAAAAAAAAAACAAGTAATACAAGAATGAAACAAATACATTAGTCTTACCAATAAAATCGGCAATAGTCTTGCCATTGGTCCAACCTATTATTTGCATGTCTAGGGATGATGTATTGACAAATGTTGAAAAAAATTCCAACTTCATTTCGCTAAAGATAGCACCTTTATAGCAGATGTGACCATAGTACTCAATCTTTCTATACATGTTTCATGAAATACAACTAATTAATACTTTCTTTATAGCACGACTTTCTTTATAGCATGAGAGGTCAATGTAATTTACCCAAAAATATGTAAGAATATATGGTAATCAATGGGCATTTAGCCAATCAAAATAATAGGTAAAGTTGTAACTTCAGTATATATATTTGATTGTTTCCAAGCAGATAATTTCTTGTACTTGATGTGAATAGAAGTTGAATAGTGATAATTGATTTCTCCTAGGTCATGGTGGTCATTTTTAGACATTCTTTTCAACTTGTTTTGGGTGCAAAATTTCTTTTTTGATTTTT
The DNA here is from genome assembly GCA_025200525.1 of Camellia lanceoleosa. Lineage (NCBI taxonomy): Eukaryota > Viridiplantae > Streptophyta > Magnoliopsida > Ericales > Theaceae > Camellia > Camellia lanceoleosa. Next base: position 72,809,235 of record CM045772.1, on the reverse strand, counting down.
GGTTAGTTTTAGATTATTAATAGGTGTGATTGGTCGTGGAAAAATTTGAGAAGGAGAAAGAGATGCAATTGTGCTTGGTGGATTAAGATGGTGGAGAAGATAGAAATAATTTAAGGAACTGTATGTAACTGGTGGGTGGAGAAGGGCTGGTGGATGTGGGTTACACTGATGGAGAAAAGTACAACTTGTAAGAAATGTATATAAAACATGTCAGAATCAGTATACAGAAGCGTCCCAAATCAATTTTGCCACCCAAGCTGTCTTTGAACTAACTAAATCAGCCTTCTTGTATACTTTTGCAACTTTTCAAGTTTGTAAAACTCAGTCATTTTACAAGTTTATTTTATTTAGTTTATTTATTTTTTATCATTTCTTTACAAAACCAAAGCAATTGGGAAGGAAGGGATTTATATTTGCCATCAATTGATCGCTTGTGTTGAAGATTTACTCTCTAATAGTAGAATGTGGATTGAGAGTTGTGATACTTTGCAACTATATCTACATTTATGATATTTTAGAGACACAAGAGAGAGAGTTGGTTGAAATGCCCTAAAGTGTGGTGGGTTAGTTTCAAATTATTTATAGGTGTGAGTAGGGATGTAAGAAAAACCGAAAAAACTAATTGAACCGGACCAAACCGGCTATATTTGGCCTTTTTTTTTTTTAACAGGAATCGGTCTGTGCTGTTTTTAAATTTGATTTTGTTCAGTTTTTGGTTTGGTATCGGTTTAAGCACCTTGTGTACCAATCTAAACTGGAACGGACCGCTTCAACATATATTGCATTTATAATATATATATAATCTAATAATATAATGATATTAATAATTATAATAAATTATTAACCTTAATTAATTAACCTTATCATCTTTATAACCTAAGTTTGTAAACTCTTATTATATATAATCTTAACTCTAACTCATTATTCTTGAAACCTTAGTATTTTTAATTTTTTTTCTTTTTATTTTTGTTAATTTAGGAATTAAAAAGTGTATTAAATGGACGGATTGGATATGTTTGAAATGGTAGACAAATAACTAATTTAATGTTTTTATATAGATTAATGATTATATTTAAAAGTGGCTTAAGTTTGAAAAATCCTAGGCCGATTAAACCACACCAAACCGAACCGTTTCAATCAGTTCGATTCGATGATATTTGATAGGAGAAGTGATCTGTATCGGTGTTCACAATAATAAAACTGACATTATCGGTTCGGTGTAATTTTTTACCTAAATACCAACTGTACCAAACTGATTACATCCCTAGGTGTAAGTAGTTGTGAAGAGGGAGAGAGAGATAGAGGGATAGTAGAAGTGAGATTGTTCTTGGTAGAGAAAGGAGGTGGAAAAGATAGGAAGAAGATAGAAGCAGTTTAAGGGGGCTGGGTGTTGCTAGTAAGGAAAGGCTTGTTGGTGTGAGTTACCTAGAGGGAGAAAGTATGCCCTCCAATAGATGGATATGAAGCATGTTAGTAAAAATTGGTTTCGAATCCCTCCAATCAGAGGCTTCAATGTTGTCGTTTACTTATTTTGAAGTGTTTATTAGTTCACTATTGGATTTCAATTTTTAGATTATTTGTCAGTTTGCTAATTTGAAATATGCTTTCATTAACCCACAAGTAAAATGGTAATGTTGACATTAGTTTTGAGGGATTTTGTTATAGCCATATGTACTACAAGCCCTGATTCACCACTCTATGCAGGTTTTGTCACTCTAGTGGTCTGTTTAAATTAAGCACATGAAAATTTCCCTTTTAATCAGATTTGTGGGCCCAAAACCTAATTTTTGCCCTCATACTATAGATAGACTTGTACACACTCTCTTCTCACTTTTCACACACTCATTTTCTCTATTCTCTCTCTCTTTTTCTCCGGTTTCACTCATTTATCTCTAAAATCATTGTTTGAACTCCATAATCCATCATATTGAGATGGATACTTGGAGTAGAGTAAAAGAAACATAGAAACCAAGTGATGAAATCAAGACAACCTATATAATCATATTTGAAAAATCATACTTAACAGGTCTATTTGCATCTTATTGCTCTCGGAAACTTTATCTTGTAAAACTTTTGAGTTTCTATATCTTTTGATTCTTTTCCTAGTTTTGTGTTGTTATTGTTTGATTGGATTTTATTTTGTGTTGTCATGGTTGTACTATTGGAATTGTGTTGCAAATTAAAATTGTGTTATGTTGGCTCAATTGAGCATTTTGATACTTGGCAAATAAGATTAGTTAATGTTGCTTGAATGGAAATTTATAATATAGAAAATTGTTGGTATACAATTGATTTTCACAAGTTTATTTTAAAGGTTTTGTTGTAACTTTAGAAATTCTAGATTCTTTTTTTTTTTTTTTTGGTTTGGTCCCTGCCCCTATATGTGGTATGACAAGAACAAGCAACTTAATTTGTCTAGGATGTTTTGATATGAAAAAAATAAAATAAAGCCAATTTCAATGCCAATAAAAATGAGAAACACACAAACAAGACAAGTTTTCTCTTATGGGTATATTGTCAAACACACTGTGTGCAAGGTATACATATTAACAAATACAAAATAACACACAAATATACAATTCCAATACCAACATCTACAAACAAAGAAATTGAAAACTATGATATGTAATCATCTAATGTATAAACAAAACAAAACAAAAGGTTTGTAATAATGTCTTACCAGGTAGTGTTATTTGGGAGTTTGTAATAATGTCTAATGTAATAGTGGCCCTCGGTGGATACAGTTAGGGAAATAGACAAATCAAATCGCTTGGCCAGGTTCGAGCTTTTTCCTCGAAGAGTAGAGTTTTGGGTTCTAGGAATTTCTTCACTCAGTGCCTTGGTTCAACTGATATTGTATTTTGACACAAGAAGGGTGTATTGGACATTTTAATATGAGTTAGATTCACTCCGATAGCATTTTGGCACTTTTTATACGTGGTTATAGAAAAAACATATTTTATGTTTTATATGCGATTATCGATGGATGATTTTGATTTTTTTTTTTTTTTTAAATGCTTATGATTTTGTTATCTTGGAAACTAAATATTTGTCATATTTTTGGCCTAAAGGATGAAACTTTTTGTTGGATTTTAGGTGGTGATATTATAAAGTTTGAGCTTCGTCATTTTGTATGGACATTTACTGATTTTGGCATTATGGGATCTGCAGCGCAAAGTTATTATTGGTTAAAGATATGTACTATGGGAAGTATATTTTTAGGACAAAAAAGAAAAAGAAAAAAGCATTATTCTTATATATGTTTTGCTTTTTCAGTTCTCTTAGTTTGGTTTCTATTCAAGTTTCTATATGGATATTTACTAATTTCTTGGTTCTCATTGTAAATTTGTTAAATTGTTCTAAATGCATAGAAAGATGCATTCAGCTTTCATAATATCACTAAATGTTTCACAACTAACCTTAGTTATGGTTTCACAGTTTATTTTTCTTTCTTTCTTTCTTTTTTTTTTTCTTTTGTGTGTGTGTGTGTGTGTGTTTTTTTTTTCCAATCAATTTTTTCTTTGCACTTTTGATTTCTTTAATTTTGTTTCTTAGTTTGGTCTTGGTTTGATTTGTATTTGAACTTCAGCCAATCATTTATTTATTTTTTTATTCAGCAACAAGTAATTCTTTATTTCCTTTAATTGTTTTTGTTCTTCATCTCTGTTTAGACAATGTTCTAAGTATAGTTCTTGTTTTATTTATATATTTTCATCTGTATTATGAATTTCACAAAATTTACAATCACATTATTTCAAATTACATATTATATCAACTCATCATAGGCACGAGTTATCATGCAATGCACATAGCCCGCGCACCTAGTATTATATAAAAGGGAGTTGAGGAAGCTACAGTAAAAAAGGTTCTCATTTTTAGTGGAAGTTTTTACTGTAGTGGCCTGGGTCGGGAAAGCCCTCTACTGATTTAGTTTCTACCTGGGACACGTTGATGTCCAGCGTTTTTGGTCTTGTTTGGTGGTTGTGGACCTTGGGAGTGGCTCGAGATGGTTATTGGGTAGCAGCCCAGTGTTTCTGGGTAAGGCAGGTCGCGCTTGCGACCATGCCACCTAGGTGGGTCGCACCCACGATGGGTTTTATATAAAAACTCGTGGATAGTCGAACTATCAATTTTTGATCTCTTTTTCCTATCTCTCTATTCCAGTCCACCATTTTTCCTCTTTCCAGCTTCCAAGCTTGGTTTCATCTACCTCTAGTCACTTTCTACTCCTAGTCCCTTATACCAAAATGTAGAGCTCAGCGAGAACTTCCATTTAATTTGAGCGGATTGTCTTTTCGTCACCGGCTATTTTTTCAGTTTGTTTCCTTCTTGCTTCAAGCGGTAGGGTCTATTTCTTAAACTCGATGTGAGTTCGATAGTGTATTTGTGGTGTATTTTAATATGTAGATTTTGTTATTTTTGGGTTGATTTTGGAAATTTGTTTTATGAGTTAAGGGTTTATTCCAAATGGGGTTGTTGAGCTATGGTTTATCCACAAAAAAATCTATTTTCCATTTACAAAGATGCATATGAGTTTTTAGAAGTAAAAAGCCCCGATTTGAGAAAAGCCCTAAAAGATAATCTTTTGGGAATTATTGGATTTTCAAAAAAATGACTTGATTAGAGAAAAGTATTATGAGATTTGGAAAATACCGAGTGTTGGATACTTTTTTGGAAATTCTTTGGAATCATGACTTTAATATTTTTGTGTTTGTATATTCGAATTGTTATCTTTTTATTTATTGTATTAGAGATAACTGTTTTGGCTATTGGTGGAGGATAGCATTGCCGTGTGTTAGTGTAGACACCTCATTTTTGGCCGTTCTCAAGACTTGGACGTCATCGTTTGTGCACTCGATGATTGTGCTTGTTTGTGTTCGTTTTGAGTGCCCAAAGTCCTCATCTGAACGCCTTGTCTTTGAGCCTCTAAACCTTATCTGTTTGGTGCATATTTTTGGACCAAGAGCTTGTTGCATCTAGCCTGGAAGAGAGGGTGACCTGTCGGCCAGCCTTAGAATTTGTTGGCCATGGCTTGTGCTTGTCGGCTACTAGTGGTGGCCAACGGCCACCAGTGGTAGCTGACGGCCATTGGTCTCTTTTTCCAGATATTTGTTAACAGCTATGCCAGTTGTTGCTCACTGAGCTGCATCTTCATACACGTGTATGATAGGATGTATCCAAGCTCAAGACTTGTTTTTCTATAAATAGGGGGGTTCCTCCCCTATTTTTGAGGGTTAGAGATTTTGGACAAAAAATATCTCTCTCTCTCTAGCTTTCTCTCTCTCACTTGATATTTTGTGCTTGATTGCCTAGTTCCTCCATACTTTTGCACACCAACCCTTAATCAAACTTGACCACCATTGAGTTGAGGTCCCTTGGAGTCTTATTTGAGCTTTGGAAGGAGGTTTGAGCTTGGATTTGTGCCTAAATTGTGTTTTGCTTCAAAGGTAGAGCACTTACGTTATTTAAGCTTATTGTGCATACTTATTTTCCTATCTTTTTCAACTATTTTTAAGGCTGTTTTGAAGTGTAAAAAACTCTGTTTTTGTGACCTAAAAATGGTGGTTTGAACGTTTTTGAGTTAGAGCGTTGTCCACCATTTTGGGTCCTTAGCTTGTTAAGCTTTTTGTGCTACTTTTCATCACTTTCAAATCAACTTTTTTGGGCCTTTTAACCAATAAATTTTAGAGGTTTTTTAGTGGTAAAAATCAACTTTTGAAGTCCAAAATTGGAGGAGTTAGCCTCCCCTTCTTGTATCTTGTTTGCATGTCTAGCTAGCTTCACATGTTATCATGTTTTTCTAGCTTAACCTAGCTCCAGTCCAGTATGTTTTTGCGTTTGTTTTGACCTGTTTTAGCTCTGTTTTGGGCTGGTTAAGTCATTTGAGCCTTGTATGGCATGGTTGTAGTGCAATTTTCTTCACTAGCTTGATGTTTTAGTGCTTTATTCATCATTGTTTTGAGTTGAAAGCATGCTTTAGTGTTGTTTTGCACTTAATTTCAGCACTTTAACCTCTGCAATCTCCCTCAAGTCTTCACCCTTTTGTTTGCTTTGAAAGTGGTTTTAAACCCCTTGTTTGCTTAAGTGTGAAATTGAGGCATTTATGCTTAATGGTTTAGTCCCTTTAGGGGTTCATTACCAACGGCATGAGATCTCTTTCATGTCCAAAGCACCTTAGGTTTAAGCCATCTTTCCATTAGAGGACATTGACTTTTGGACTTAATCAATTAAAAAATGATTTGGTAATGTAAAATGGGTAAACAAAATTAGACAAGTAAAAGAGGCAAGATAAGCATCTTTTGTGTTGCATTGCATGTATTTGAATCGGACGTTAATTCGAACATAAGGAAAATGGGACATTTCATACTCAAAAGTGATGAAATGTGCCACTTTCCTTTATCACCATCACCCTTGATCATGCATGATAGGGTGATGGGCTTTTTGGTCTTGTTTTGCATTAATTGAACTTGTATAAACTTGGTTCCTTAGCCATCATGCATGGAAAGTGCTTGATTGATGGTTTGAGGGCCAAAAGTTACACTCCTTTGAGCTCATTTGATGATAAGGAGGGTAACAGTACAAATAACCCTTGAGAATACACTGCTTTGCCTCTGTTTGCTCTTTGTTGTAGCAAAAGGGGAAGTTCTGGACAGGGGTGGCCGACCGGCCACCAGCAGTAGCCGACCGGCCACCATTGGTAGCCAAACGGCCATCAATGAAGAAATTGCTCAGTGTGATGGAAAGGGGGAGCAGAGGTGTTCTGGAAGTTGGTAGTTTTTTTGGTGTTCAAGTGTGCAAACAGAGTCTTACAACAATGAGGTAGTGGCATTTTCAGGTGGAAACCAACCGAGCATGCATATGTACCTCACTCCCCGAGGCCATTTAGTTTCTTTGCTTAGCTGATTAGGGGTAGCTAATTCATGCAAGTGTTGCAACTATTTAATTAGCTTATCTTAGATAGTTAATTATTTAACTGCTTTAGTTAGCTTAGAATAGTTAGTTAATTCATTTCAAGTGTTGTAATAGTTAGCTTAATTAGCGTAGCTAGTTAGCGCTTATTCATTCGGACCCTCCTTCGCGAGGGTGTAATGTTGTAATAAGTGTGCATGCGTGTGTGTATATTTTCCAACCCCACGTCTTTCTCCCTTTTATTTAATCGCTTTCGATGGTTAGATTAGGGACATTTTGAATTAGCATATTGCATGCTTGCATCCATTCATTTGTCTTGCATGCACCGAGGCTTGGCGTATCATTCAAACTGCATTGTCATTTCAATATCTTATTTGAATACGTGTTTAATCGCGTGTTGTTCAAATCGATTCATATGCCATATTAGTAGCCGAGCCTATTAATTGCATATTGCATGCGTTGTATTAGGCATCCTGTATAGTTAGGATTATGCATCTTTCTAACTAGTTTTTGTTTTGGCTTAGAGTACTAGGTGAGTTTTTATACTTTAGCATACTTGCATGAGTGTAAGTGATTGCCATATCCAGCATGCTTGCCATGAGGCTATGTGCTTAAATGCTAAATTGCATGAATGCCTGTGGATGAAGGCTTGTTGTTTGAATTGGAACGATTCAACAAATGTGTGTTTTAAGCCCACTTTGTTGAGTGGCAAATCATGTTTTAAAGCCCACTATGTTTTGGTGGCAAATCCGCATCTTTTAAGCCCTTTTGAGGTGACAATTTCAAACCATTTTCGCAAAAACAAACATAAGTTAAATTGTTCCAAATTGATCAAACTAGTCTATACTTACTTGTGCACATCACATAGTAAAGCTAGTTTAATAACCAGAATAAGAACACATAATGTTTATAAAAAATCATATCATGATCAGTAGAGGCCGATCTTTGATCGGACAAGCGGGGGTATTCAATTCATGACCTTCCCCCCTCGTACCCAAGTTCCCGAGCCGAGGCAACTTTGGTGATGACGGACACGTGGCCTTTGGCACGAGTCAGGGTTTCCTAAATTTCCCCAAAAATAAAATATTTAGGTGGTGACTCTATATCTGGAAAAGCAGTCCAATTTTGGCATTATTTGATTTAAAATCCATTTTCCAAAAAGATTTGCCGGATTGGACTCTTTGGTGTTTATCAATTTCACATTGCACTTGTGAGACTAGATTCAGAACCATGAGAGTCCCAACTGTGAGGCCTTTCTTTTCAAGCCTTTCCGAAAGGCGGGGTGCGAGAAAAAGGCGAGTCCACAGTTAGAAAATGTATGTGGACTAGGCAAACTAAACTATTTATGAATCATGCATATCATGGATTTTGAAAGGGATTTTGGAACTGGAACTGTGTATTTTGTAACAAGCTATTTTGGAAATTCTCGTGTTATGTATTAAGAATATTCGCTTCATTTTGAAAATTATACTTTGGATCTTGTGTATTGTGTTATTGTAAAATGATAATTAAAATGGTAAACCAGTAAGGGGGTGTTAAAGCAGAATTAAGTTGGCATGTGTGTCCTTGGTGTAAGACCTAACCCAAGCAGTAGGTGTCGAGCCTTCCGATTAATATCGGTAAAAATGACATAGTGACTTGTATAGTTACTATTTTGAACACTAGCCCTAGAAATTTACCTATTTTATTTGTTATCTCTTTGGTTTTGAAAAGGAATGTTTTGGAAATGGTTTTAGCAATGTAATTGCAGTTGTTTAGAGATGTGTTCACATTGATTTGGCAATGTATTTGCTCATTGGTATTGAGATACCAGGATTTGTTTTTGGAAATGGATTGTTCTTTTGTTTCAAAAAGATGTTGTAAACTCGGGAAACATTTGAATAAACGTAAGGTTTTGGTAACTGGAAAGAAAGGATTTTGTTGAGAAAGCAAGTGGATTTAGAAAATGCATTTGGGTATACTGTATGTATGTATTGCATCATGATCATTTACATTGGTGGAGCACATTTAGCTTTTTGAAATATTCTCTACCGAGACATGAAGTTGTGTTGGAACTGTGTAGTGTGGTTCTTTTTGTAAACCATGGGCCATTCATGTTATTTATTGGCCGTGTGCCATTCTTGTAAGGGTTACACCTTTGTACTTGATGTAAGCCTTTGGGCATTTCAATTTAATTTATAAAACCTTTGCATGTTTTAGTTTAGAACATCCATTCGATTTAGATTGTTATATCTGGGAATGCATGAAATTGGGTAAACACATGTATTGTGTGACTATTTTATATAAATCTGCATGAGAGTTGTTATCTATTGTTTATCATTAGGTGGTTAATTCACGTGGGCTAGACCATGTAAATCCAGGGCGTGACAACTTGGTATCAGAGCTAACCACGTTTGAAAGGCTTGGGCTCGTGGGAAGTGGTTGGCCATAATGGGTTTACCATGCTTAGTAAGGACATTTGTATGCTTGGTATGCTAAATGATAACATGTTTATATGGCTAAGTAGGTATGAAATTGGATCCTTAGGATATGATTTGTGTCTGCTAAACACTTAGAGGTCTTATTAAAAGGACACTTGATCAATGTTTGTTCTAATAGGAATTCTTGGGGTTTTGTAGAACAAATTTTATCTTAAGAATGTAATTCGTGTGTGACTATGTGACTAAGTGCTTATGTGGAATGCATTTTGTGTTTAATGCTAAAATGTATGAGATTTTGTAAGGGGTGCATTTAGATATATACTAAATTTGTTATGCTTGTTTTTGGTTAGGATGTCTAGGCGAGGAAGTGACGACTTTCCTCCTTCCACACCTTTGGCACAATTTGAGGTGTGGTTTACCAATCTGTAAAAGTTCACTCCAGAATTGGTGGAAACCGAGGAGCTCTGTTGTGCAGAGTTTGAGAATAAGTTATGTGATGATGTTCGGGGAAGGATTGTTGGGCCTTGGCATAGGAATTATCGTGTGCCTGTGGAAACGGCAGCTCACATAGAGGCTGCAGTATTAGTCATGGGATAGAGTGGGGATAAGGCCACTTTGGCAACTCCTCCAGCTTGGGGTCGTGGTAGACCTAGTAAGAGCCAAAAGAGAAGGGCAAGGTTATTGCCTCAACCAATAGTTGCACCAACTGGATCATCTAGCCAATCAGGGACTTGAGGTAATTAAGTGCTCATAGGAGGAGTAGTTATTGGGATCCTTACCAGTTCAAGCTTCGAACTGGTCATATCTTCGAGGGCCACCTATTTGTTATGCATGTAACCAACCGGGTCATATTAGGCATTTTTGTACGCAATCGGGAACTTATTTGGGTAATTTACAATCTAGTCAGGTTCAGCCTTATTTGTCCGACCAAGGGCGATACCAATACCAGATCCGAGTAGGCCAGACTTCGAGGGCCATTAGAGGGTCGAACTTTTACCCTCAGAGTGGAGAGATGCGTGTTTGTTTCAAGTGTAGCCAGCTGGGTCACGCCTGTAGCTCTTGTCCTAGGCGTCATAGTTTTGGGAGTGTTCCAGGGGTTGAGAATAACCCGTCTCAACAGTTTGGTTAGGAATGTAATAGTGGTATTGGTGGAGAAATAGCTATTTTGGGTAATTAGTTTTGGTTGTCTTGTTTGTGACTAGAGGGTAAACAGTGGTAATTATTATGTAGTCGTTTTGTTTTGTAACCGGTACGATGTGGACCATTGAAATATTATGACTTTGTTTATATATGTATGTATGTATGATTGGTTGTTTATTTTATGAGTTGTTGTGGAATTTGGAAATCTTCATTTTGACATGTATGAACTATTGCATTTTGACTTGGGAATGTGATGGCCAGAGAGCCTTGTGTTGATTAGGGATTGTATGTTATGCTAAATAAATTGTGTTTAATGAAATTGATTTAAGATGGGTGCACAGTAGAGTTGGTTGTGGGCGGTGAGTGTTTTGAGAATCATTGTGACTCATTGGGATATTGTAAGAGTAGAGTTATACCAGTCAGTATGTTCAGCTTGGTTGATGTTGGTTATTGGTTTATGTTAAAGGCATAATGATTCTGATTTAGACCCGACCCGTTTGATGTTTTGGATTTAGGTTTCCTTGTCTTTAATGGTTGTTCATATTCTTGTTTATATTATTCCTCATTTGAGTTGGGTTATTTGAGTATTGTGGTTGCGTTTGGAATAGGTTGCGGGCTTGTTTTTCAATAAAATTTCTATCCAAATATTGGCCAGTTCGCTCCAGCAGTGTTTCTTGCACTTGAGTGGTCTTGGCTTGAGCGATACTTGTTACACTCGAGCAGTTAGCTTTATTTTGCAAAATTTCTGGGAGCATGGTGTTTGGGTTGCTTGAGCGGTCTGCACGTATATAGAACCCATTATAGGGGTGTTTGGTGTTGGATTATTATTGTTTTGGTACTAAATGAAGAGAGTAGTTGGGCACATTAAGCGGGAGTCTTATAAGGGTAAAGTGTTGTTGTTCATACCAAGAAGTGGGTTAGATGAATCGATGTCCTTAGAGCATCTTTAAGAATCCTTATCAGGTCCTTGGGAGTTGATAGTGTTGGTGTGTGAATTAGTTAAGAGTGGCTAGCGTGAGAGTGACTTGAGTTTCTTTTATGGGGCAATTATCTCTAGCCTACTGAGGGTGGTTAGTTTTGTTTTATGGCAGTTGCTTTTAATTATAGATTCACTTTTGTTTTGAATTCGTGGTATGTAGAGGTGTGTGGTTAGGGAGTGCGTAGAAGGGGATTGATCATAGGGACTATTCCAGGAGGTTGCCTTGGTATGTTAATATTATACTTAACATATTGTTGCGTGGATTAATTTGTGCTAAAATTGAATTACTTTCGTGGGGTGATTTTCTGTTGCAGTTTTGGTTTGAGAGTGGAACTTCGAGTTGTAACGATCCCAATATGTGTATATGGAATTATCTTTATTTACCTATAGGTTAATGTACTTTAATTTAATTATATCTATTCGAATTGAAGAATTATCTATTGAGTTACGAATTTAAAACTGGAATTGACGACCTTTATGGGTTCAGAAATCGGAATTGAGTACATAGATATGTTAATGGGAATTTTGGAGCTATTTGGGAAAATTAATTGGAAATTTATTTCTTCAAATTCATTAAGGTATGTTTGGGTGGTTAACTTTGCACTGCAAATTGAAGCCCTTAGAGGTTTCAGAAACCAGAACAGAGTACATAGTTATGATCAGTATAATTTTTAGAGTCATTTGAGGAGTTTAATTGAAATTTGATTTCGTACGATTCGTAAGGGTGCATTTGGCTCTCCCAAATTATGATAAGCTTATATATAGTTAGATGTATAGATATATATGAGATATATGAGTTGAACTCAACATTTGAGCCAAAAATATCTAAGGGAGAGAGAGAGAGAGAGAGAGAGAGAGAGAGAGATTCTCTAAGAGAAGCTCACCATTCATGGGGGTTTGAAGATAATTGAAGAGAATTGAAAAGAGAGGAAGAAGATCAACCATGAAGCTTGGGAAAATTGAAGAGATTAAGGGGAAAAGCAAGGAATTGAGTTAAGGTATGTGGCTTTAACTATTATCTTTGTAAATAATTCATCTACTACATGAAATCAAGGATTGACTTGGAAGATTAACATGTAAATGAACAAGTGTGTTGGGTTATGAATGAAACGGGTTAAACTCAAGGAATTGAACCTTGATTTCCTTAAATTTTCTTGAATTGGGTTCAATCTTAAGAATGATTCATGGAATAACAAGATTTGGTTTGAGAACTAACTATGTGTAAGATATATTTACATGATTTTAAGCATATATTGTGGGAGTTTGATTATATTGAAAAGATGAGACTTGAATTTCTAACTTGAGGCAAAGATTGGTTTGTTTGAGATGAAATTACACTTGAATGATGTTAGTTTATCATGTTGTAGAGTAATTTTACATGTTTTTGGGTGATTAAAGTTGAAACCTAGCTTAGAAAATGGAAAAACAAGTGTTAAAGCCAACCAAGATTTTTGAACAGCAAATTTTGCCCAGAGCCGCACGTGCGGCGGGGCTTCCTGCACGTGTGGCAGCCCATTTCCAGCACCAAATCTGATTCTGCTAAAAAAGTACGTTGTCCTGCACGTGTGGCCCAATTCCCGCACATGCGGCTCTGTTTCCCGCTGGTGCGGGACAACTCAATTTCAGCCAACTTCAAATAAGCATATCTCTTGCATCCGGACTCCGTTTTAGGTGATTCTTGAGCCTAAATTCAAGCCCCGGAAGTCTAGTTTCCAATGGTGGTTGTCTCACTCTCAAATTATAAGTACACAAATAGATATACCCAAATTAGTGACGATTGTTCACTTTCTATCTACCGGTTTTATACCATTTATTTTTCTAAACCATTTTCCTTTCAATTCCTCCTATTTTCCTAGACGCGGATTATGACCTATTGAGGACTAATGAGTTTAGAACCACCAAGGCTAATTGATTAAAGAACAAGAAAGAGATTGGTTATATTCTCATATTATGCTATGTGCATTGTGTTTGTAGGTCAACGAAGACATCGTCCCATTGCTACTAGAAGCCCAGCACTGTGAGTAATAGTACAGTAAAGATATGTTTTTCATTATCTATTTTGATTAATGTGTGACAAGATTCTCTAAATATCATATTTTGATAATGTATGACATGATTCTCTCAATGTCGTATTTTGTTAAAATACATAAGTTTTCTAAGAAAAGTAAAATGAGCCATGAATAAGAACTGTGCATTGTTTATCATATCATATGGTGGGCACAAGGCCGTTCTGTTTATCTGTTTCGCTTATGCTATGGCATGGTATGAATTGTTCGGTCTTTAAGACCTAATCATTTTGGTAGGGAACAAAGTGTTGTATGGAACTAAGTGCTACAGTGTGAGTCACCTCTAGAGTCCGTACGAGACACCTCTTGCGTCCATACATGCATGAATTGGGCCTAAGGAGAGGTGGAGACATGTCGATATTCCATCTACTCCATGATCAGATACAATGATACGATATGATACGTTTGGACTGAAGGTCATTTTGATATATGATTAGGTCTGAGGCCGTTTTGTTATACATGGACTCGAGGTCGTTCAGAACATATGATATGAATACAAAGGTTTTGACATCGCTATATGACTTATGTTATGATGTGTTACTTTATCTGTATGAATGGATGTCCTATTTTAAAATGTGCTTCTAATCTTTTGTATGAGTGGGCGTGCCACGTACCACGTAAAATGTTTTGTAATAGTTCCATTATATATTCCACTTGAAAGGGGTATGGTTTATGATACAATAAATGGCTGATTTGAAAAGATTTATGATACGTTTCTAAATTGTGAAGTATGTTATCCTAATATTAAGGACATCATTCATTAACCTCTTTACTTTAGTATTACTCACTGGGTGTTAGCTCACTCCTTTTATTTTATATATGTTGGTGAGCCATCGGGGATCAACACTAGAATTGTATCGAGGTCCGCCTCTCTATCAAACCAACCGGGTTACGCCTCCGCGTTGAGGCCTTAATTTTTGTATTGGGAATTATGTAATTTATTGAGTCTTATGTAAGTGTGTGTGTGAGATCGGTATAATTCTGTGATTATTGTAAACATGGAAACGTATTTAATTGCTTAAGTTAATCTAAATCTTCATGTATGCACAAGCTCAATGGGCATTTTATCTATGTTAGTATTTGCTTCCGCTTAAGGCCCCATAATTGAATAAATATTATTATGAAATTTTGTTTTGAGGCCTAATCACAGGCTGATCATGGACCAAAATTTTAGGGGGCATGTTTGGGTCGTGACAGTTGGTATCAGAGCACGAGTTATGATCTCACACACATGTCCATTGAGCATTGGAGTGTTTAGAATGCATTTAAGTTGCATGTATTTAGTAACGAAACGATATGTTGTGCATTCTTAACAATGTATGTGAACCTGTACAATCAGTTAAGTATTGAGCTTGAGAATTAGATCTCTTATGGACTTTGCGGTAATAAAAGGAGATCCATATGTATTGTTTCACAGCTTGAGTTTTGTGACTAAGGAGGATTCAATAATTGTTATGACATGAGAATGGGTTACATAATGAGTATGCAATTGAGGCTAAGGTTTTGAAAGATGTGGTATATTGGTGTTCTTAGGATATTCAAATTGGTAAGTATAGGCATGTTTGTGGAAACGTGATGTGAAAAGAGCTTAAACGTAGTTTCTATATGGACTACATATGAAATTAGACTTTGAAGAATTTTGGGAAATTGAAGTTGTTGCCAATCAATAAAATGTATGGAATTATGGCAATTGAGAAATGTGATGATTCATAATGAGTATGGGACTTGAGAATTAGGGAATGGTTTGATATGAGAAGTATAGATGAAGAAATTGCCTGTAGACCGCCTGAAACTCTGCTCCCCGTGCAAGGGCGCAAATTGTAGTTCTAGCTACTATAGTTCGGACTCCTGTCACGGTTCTGTATTCAATCTCACAAAGTGCAATGTAAGACTAATAAATCACCAAAGAGTCCAAATCCGGCAAATTTTTTTGGAAAATCGATTTTAATCAAGAAGTGCCAAACATGGACTACTTTGCTAGATTTACAGAGTCACCACCTAAATGTTTTGTTTTGGGAAATTTAGGAAACCCTGACTCGTGACTAAGGCCACGTGTCCGTCATCACCAAAGTTGCCTCAGCTCGAGAACTTGGGTACGAGGGGGGAAGGTCATGAAATGAGCACCCCCACTCACCCGATCAAAGATCGGCTTCTACTAAGCATGATATGTTGTTTTTGAAAATACATGTGTTCTTATTCTGGTTATTAGCTAACATTACTACGTAATGCGCACAGCATACAAGTATAGACTCAATCACGCGGATTGGAATAAAACAACTCATGTTTGTTTTTGAAAGTGGTTTGAAAGTGCTACTCGCAAGTAGGCTAAGACGCGGATTTGCCACCCTTGAGTGGGCTTAGAAAAACATGATTTTGCCATTTCAAGTGGACTTAAGACTCACAATCATCGAGTTGTTCCAATCCAGGCAATCAAACCTTCATCCACAGGCATTCATACAGTTTATCAAATAAGCACATAGCCTCATGGCAAGCATGCTATCATGGCAACACTCAGACTCATGCAAGGATGCTAAAGTATAAACACTTATAGTGTACTTCGAGCCAAAACAGAAAACTAGTTAGAAATATGCATGAATCCTAACTATATTAAGATGCCTAATGCAACACATGAAAAAATGCAACTAAAATAGGCTCAGCTATCTAGAATGGCATATGAATGCAACACTTGATAACATGCCTTGAAACACGTATTCAGGAAAGTGTATTGAAATACAATGCAGTTTGAATGATGCGCCGAGCCCGGTGCATGCAAGACAAATGAATGATGCACACATGCAAGCATAAGTATGCTAATTGAAACATGCCCTAAAACTAACCACTGAAAGCTGATAAGTAAAAGGGAGAAAGAAATGGGGTTAGAAGACATGCATTACACACACGCACACTTATTACAACATTTGCCCTCTCGACGGAGGGTCCGAATGAATTCAGCTAACTAGCTACACTAATTAAACTAATTATTATAAATCAACTAATTAACTAACTATTCCTAGTTAACTAATTATTACAAAACAAATCGAATCAACTAACTATTCTAAGTTGATTAAGTATAAACCAAATTAATTAATTAAACACTTAACTAATTAATTACAAAATAACTAAGCTAATGAACTAGTTTAGCTAAGCAAATTAAACAAATGGCCTCGGGAAGCGAGGGGATATGCATGCTCGGTCGGCTTAGCTCAGAAATCTACTACCGTGCCTCATGATGCCTCTATTTACACTCTTCTGTACTTCTAAAAATTCTGACCCACCTTAGGAACATGTTGAGGAATGATCGGCCAAAGATGGTGGCCATCGGCCACTTTTGAGAGCCGATCAGCAGACATTGGTGGCCGGTCGGCAGCTTTGATGGTCGGTCAGCCACTGCCTCCTGCAATTTCTCCTTTTGCTGCAACAGAGCACTAACAGAGGCATGGCAGTGTATTTGCAAGGAATGTGTGCACAACCACCCTCCTTATCATTTCTCAAGCTCAAGGGAGTACGGTATTCGACTCTCGGGCCACCAATCACGCATCTCAATGCATGATGGCTAAAGAGGCCAAGTTGCACAAGTCAATGTCAATGAATGCACACAAATAACACATAAGGGCCTCCACCTCTATCATACTTGATCAAGAGGGTCGGCGACCAAGAAATGAGGCGCGTTTCATCACTTCAAGTATGAAACGTCCCTCGTTTCTCGTGTTTGGATCAACATCCAATCCAAACAGAATGCAATGCAACACACATACAAACAACAATGTTAATGCAACAACATGCAAACACAATGCAATGCAACATGCAAACACAATGCAATGCAACAACATGCAAACACAATGCAATGTAACAACATGCAAACAACATGAGCATGGCAAGTTAGAGTCCTTAAGCAATGAAGGACACAACACAAGGGCTATGTAATGCAATACCCAATGGACCAAACCAACCCCAAACTGACCTCATGCATGCCAAAACAGTGGCTAAGATGCTCTGAAATGCTAGCATTAAAAGCAAGAAAATGCATGCTCATGCATTGACCCATGAACTAGGCATAAGGGTCATCTCTCAAACACAATTAAGAAGTGACAAATGTGAGAGTGTAGCTACACTATATGCACTGAAATCATGTAACAAATGATGCCAAATCATGTACATATCACAAATAAGGCATGCTAAGAGGCTCAAAGCTTAAGGCTAGCAAAGACATTTGTACCATAGCCATATCAAGCAAGCCCCAAAGGGCCAAGGTGACTCAAAACAGTCCCAAGGCAGGTCAAAACAGTCCCAAGTAGAGCTAACACATGCTAGAATGGGAAGCATAAAACATGATGCATGCAAGGCCAACGAGGAGGATTACACTACACCTACCAAAACCAAGCATGAGATGACTTTACCAACAAAAATTAGAGTTGCATCATGGAAAAATAAGACGAAAAACACACTGAGATGGTAGTCCAAAGGCTTAGGCAAGCATGCATGCCAATTGGCTCATGATTGAGGCACAAAGCATAACCTTCCAAAAGCATTGAAAGAGTGAAGCATGGGAGAGTATGACCACATTTGATGCACTGAAATCATATATCAAATGATGCTAAATCATGCAAATAGCCCAAGTAATGTATGTTAGTGGACTCAAAACACCAAGCTAGTGAGTAAGATTGCACTATGGCTATACAAAGCAAGGCATGTATGACCAAAAACACTTAAAACAGAGCTTAAGCATGGCAAAACATGAGTAAAAGCTTACTGGAGTGAAGTCCAAAACATGCTAAAATGATGGTCCAAAGCATGATGCATGTTAAGGCTTATATGGAGGATTGCACTGCAAGGGTATGAAGGATACAAGAGGCAATCAAACCGACACAAAATAGAGCTATATCATGCTAAAATAACACCAAAAATATGCTGAGATGGAGCCTCAAGGAGGTAGAAAAATATGCTAACTTGGTGAGCCATCAACACAAGCAAACAAGAAAAGAGGAGGGGGGACAACCCCCACCCATTTGAGGCCTCAAAACACACTTTGCACCACTAAAATTCCTCTAGAATTCAGTGGTGAAGAGGCCAAACAAAGGTGATCCCAAAGGCCTAAAATGATAGGTCAAAACAAGGCAAGATAAGGCACAAAAGGGGGTAGACCACCCCCAATACCAAAGAGGCCTCAAACGAACACTTTAAGAACTTAAAAATGAAGCTTTTTGTAGTTGAAAGTTATGCCAAAAGAAGCATGCAAAGATGGCTAAATAAGCAACTACAACAAAGCTTTAAAAATGATAGAGACTCACCCTTGAAGAACAACTTTAGAACAACAACTTCAGAGGCAAAAACCAAGCCAAAACCACTCAAATGCAACCTCCAAGAACCTCAGCTCAAGAGTGAAGGTGTTTCACTAGGTGCAATTTTTCTAAACCTTTGAAAGGGGAGAGGAGCCTTCCCTCTTATAGAAATCCAAGCTTCAAGCTTCTTGGACAAGCTAGAAGCTTGTTACAATCCCTCCATACGTGTATGGAGAATGTTTTCTGTGCTCACCAGCTGGCACAGCTGGCAACAAAATATCTGCAAAAGCAAAGAAAAGGGCCTTAGCCAAAAAAATATGGCCGACCGGCCATTAAAGGTGCCGACCGGCCATCAGTGATGCTGACCGGCCACCACTGATGGCCGATGGAAAGAGGGCATGGCCGATGGGCATAGGGCTTGGCCGATGGGTTGTAGGGCTGGCCAGCAAGCCACCCCCTCCCCTCAGAAACAAAGCCACAAGCTCTTGGTCCACAACCAAGCACAAAACAAACAAGTTGAGAGGCTCCAAGGCAAGGTGCACAGCCGAGACCTTCAGGAACTCAAAACGAATACGAGCATGGATGATCATCAAGTGTTTAAACGATGACGTCCAAGTCTTGAGGACGATAAAAAATGGGGTATCTACAGTTGCCCCTCTTTGACAGAACTCAAAAGTCATGAGATGACGGGAGTGAATGTCAAAGCCCAGAGACGACCCATTATTGACAAGGCCGAAGACTTAGACAAACATACGAGATAAGAAAACAGATGCGCCCGCAGGCAGGGGCAAAATTCAAGTCATATGCACAATGCAGAACATAACTTATGATTATGCAAAGAGGGTTGTAAAGAAATATCGTGCAATTGTTATGCAAAGAAATACTACAGCTAACTCGTACATAATCAAGTAAGTGAACATGCCATGCGTAGGAATTACAGGCCGAACCACATTTCATGCAGAAAGGATGTAAGAAAATTATACAATTCTCAATGCGTCTCACGTAGAGAAGGCTAAAAGCGACTACCAGGAATACCCGAAGCCTTAAACACAACGTCTCTCAGCATATCACACGCGGGAGAAGGAAAGGCAACACCTCCCAGCGTATCACACGCGAGAGAGAGGGAAAATCAACACTTCTCAGCGTATCACACGCGAGAGAGGGAAAGGTACACCTCTCAGCGTATCACACGCAAGAAAGGGAAAATCACCACTTCTTAGCGTATCACACGCAAGAGAAGGAAAGGTACACCTCTCAACGTATCACACGTGAGAGAAGGAAAAGCACCACTTCTTAGCGTATCACACGCAAGAGAAGGAAAGGTACACCTCTCAGCGTATCACACGTAAGAGAGGGAAAGGTACAATACAAGCACCGAAGAGTTGTATAAACATCGAAGTGAGTCCCAATGCTTCTAACAAGGGTATAGCGTAAACACCGACCGCACCCGGGTGTTTCTAACCAACGAAATGCCAGTGTAGGCATCGGGCATGCCCGAATGTCTCTAATTGATGAGATGAAAGAGAAGAATGGTTTTACCCAAAATTCCTCTAAATGAACCGTACATGCAATATCGTGCATGTATGAGAGGGAAACTTGAAAGATACGATGCAATGTCATGCATGTCTTCTGCGAAACGAATGACAACGATGCACACGTAATGCAAGATAACCAACAGTGCATAATGATGAGAGTAGAATGGTGCATAGCAATGCAAGTGAAAAGTGCATAAGAATGCAAGTAAAGTGTGCATAACAATGCAAGTGAAACGTGCATAACAATGCAAGTGTGAGAAATGTATGCTCCATGCAACATTTAAGACGTGCATTTCATGCCAAGGTGAGAAGTGCACATTCTATGCAAGCAAGGTTAAAACGTGTTCCATGCAATGTACATACTTTATGCAATGTAAACACGAATACCTATTTGACACAACACGCATATGTTATGCAAACGCGATGATGCATGTCTGATGCGAAAGTGAAAGAGGCATATAACAAATGCAAATCTCGCGAATGTGATAAGAACACTGTAAAGCCACGCATTCAAAGATGATTTTCAAATCTATCAATATGCAAAAGGATACGAAAAAGGACACATTTTGTGCATATCCAGTGCCGCACACGGAAGACACGGTTCGAGGTCACCACGGAGGCTGCTTAAGCTTCAAAAGGTACACTTTCCTGCACTTTCTTGAGATATTAACCAACAGAACAACCCCAAAGAAGGGCATTGGAGGTCCATCGGCCATGAGAGGGAGCCATCGGCCACCAATCGACCACCAGATAAGCTAATCGGCAAACAATTTGGCTGGCTGGCCAACAATTTGGCCATGGCAGATTCGGGGCAGTTTGGTCCATTTGCCTCGGGTCTTTAAATATAGGGTTCCAAACCCTATTCTTTCACTTTCTCAAGCCCGAAACTCCTTCCTCTTATGCTCTAGGCCAATTTCCTTCTTCGATCTACGCTTTATACACACTTTCAAGCGTCGCACAAATATTCGATTCGCGAAACCCTTGAGATTTCAAACATTTTGAACCAATTAAAAAGTGTTTTTGGTGGCTCATTCTTGATTTCCATCGCTTGGGGTTTGTTTCCCCCGAGTTACCCTTGATCTTCGTGCCCTCTTCTGCACTCCGACATTTTCTTTCATTTTTCACCCCTCGGAGTTGACTTTTTGTTGACTTTTGGCATTCTCATCTATTTTTCACATCTTCAAATATTTTCTCATTCTTCTTGAGATGGCTGATGACATTCCACATGATGGGGCTCCTCCGGGGATGGAGATGGATCCCGAGTTTGAGCTTTTGTTGCTCGGCATTTGACCATTCGATCCAGCGTCTTGTGTCCCTGACGTACATGTGTTGCCCCCCCACGACATCCGCTAGTTCAAGAGATTTGCGTGAGGTGCACCAGAGGACCTCCTGCTATACGAGCCGGAGTTACACTTGTCATATGGCGCCGCTGAGGTATACTCTCCCTCTTTACTTCTTGCAATGTAGGTCATATGTCTTGGATAGCCAATATTGCTCTTCATCTGATTAGTCCAAACACACTTGCACATCACATGCCTAGTTCATTTTGAGCACATTCATACATGATACTCCTGTCAACTCGAACATGTACACATCGCATTTCTATCAATTCTGAACACATGCATACACTGTATTCCTGACACTGCTTTGCATCTCTTTATCTTGGACACAGGGAGATTCTCATGCCTTCTGGGGTTATGGAAACACCATTGCATGAGATTGGTACATGGAGCTACTCGATATTGTTCGCCACATCGTCGATGAGGCCGGTTTTGGTGTATTCTGCATGGGACTCTCGTGCCTCACTGCGAGTCAGCCTCTTCTAGGCGCCTTAGTGGAGAGGTGGTGGGACGCCACCGATTTCCTCACCTTTCTACAGCAGGGGAGATGATGATGACTCCTTTCGACTTCTCCATGCTCACCGGCATCAGAGTAGGGGGTGATCCGATCCCTTTCGACACTGATATGGGCGAGTGGGATGCTGCTCAGATCTTTTTGCTAGGGACTCACCCACCTCTCTCCCGACCAGGGATGGTGCGATATTCGTGGTTCGCCAACCAATTCAGGGGGGAGACACTGACGACCTGTGAAGAGGTCGAGCACTACACTCGGGGGTTCTTCATGTTCTTGCTTGGCACTACTCTATTTGTCGATCGGGTGAACACCGTTGGCCTCTACCTCTTGAGTGCACTGGTAGACGTCTCTCGTATCCGATGCTATGACTGGGGTGGCGTAAGCTTGGCCACATTGTATGGATATATGAGTTCCTCATCTCGCTGGAGCGGGCACTTGCTAGGAGGCTACTGGAAAGCCTAAGAGGTACATCTTTCCCTTCTGCTTTACAGTTCTGCTTTACATTATCTGTACACCACACATACTGCATAACACGCATCTGCTTTATACTAGTTGTACACTGCACACACTGCACAATATACTGCACATCATCCTCTGGTTTCTGCTTTATCTGTATACTGTTTTACTGATAAACATACTCATTATTACCCTTTCACATTCTGTAGCAGTGGGTATATGCCTATTTCCCGAGGCTTGCGCCAGAGCCGGAGGTAGAGACGCCCCCCATGGTTCCATATTCACATAGGTACGATGTGAGATGCGAGCGGAGGGCATAAGAGTCTTTCTCATTCTTCTGCCGATATTTTGACACTGTAGCCACAGCGGAGGTATTTCAAACCTTACAGTTCATCTGAGCTTTGCTTTATATTGCACTTTCAATAGCAGATAATAACCTGTTTATCCATCATTTGCAGATCACCTGGTAGCCCTGGGCAGTGCTGCCTGACGCAGTTAGAGACCAGTTTATGGGCGCTCGGGAGACTTCCCGATTCCGGGTTTTGCTTGAGGGTCTGGTCTGTCAAGCGTGGTACTTGGGTGAACGCTTCCTGCGATAGAGCCTTGGTTTACTCGAGCCGGTGGTTCCGATGCCCGCCTTCTTCACACATGAGGCTGACAGAGAGGTACACCCCGCAGGAGATGGCCGATTTCACGATAGGTTGGGATGCCGACTGCTTCAGGCTCAACGGCGACTACACCATTTTTATCCAGACATATCTTATACTGCCTCTGGCCAGTGTTCGCCGAGGTGAGAGAGAGAGACCTGTAGCCACAGTAGGAGGAGTGAGAGGATCCAGGGCAACCCACGCTCATGGTAGGAAGGGGTCCCAGAGGAGATAGAGGGCAGAGTGGCTAGACCTGCCCACTACTATGACATGCCGAGGACAGGCTGGAGAGACTTATCAAATTCCCATTGCTTCTCCCCCAACTGATCATGAGCTTGTCGGAGTTCGAGGCTCGACCCCGGTATATGCTATACCTTACATTCTGTACATTCATTTCATTTCAGTTGATATCCCGCAGATTACTAATTACCTCAACACTTTTGCAGGCTTCCATAGAGTACACTGGGCACGCTCTGGAGCTGTCGGCTTCGGTGATGGGGATGCTGCAGAGGAGCATGGACCTTCTTAGTATTTACGGTATTCTAGTAAGTTCTTTCAACCTCCGCCCCAAAACACTCTATAATCTGCTCCATACTGATTTGATGCATCACATTATCAATACTGCATTTGATACACCATACTCATATATCACTCACGGCACCGATACACTACATCTCATATACTGGCCACGGCCCTCATACACCACAATCATTCACCGCTCACGGCGTTCATATATTGCTCACAGCATTCATATACTATAATCATATACTGCGTTTGATACCATACTCAGCTTCGCATAGCATAACTGATGCATTTGCCAAATCATTCTTTTCAGGCCCCATTCTAGATACCAGCCACAGCGGGTGCCTCAGCGGGACCTTCGGTGCCTTCGGCGGCGGGGAGAGTGGGGCGAGGATGTCGATTACAGATCAAAGCGAAGATAGAGTACTCATCTTGAAGCGATTCACGAGCCTGCCCCAGATGATGATGAGTCTGATAAGGAGGCAGTGAGTCCACAGTCAAAGTCGTCTCAGGATGGAGATAAAATTTGGAGATGGTTGGGTTCGACTTCGAGTAGCGGAGCGGCGATGAAGAGGCCTCCGAGAAAGAGGACAATGAGGGCTTCCCGCTCTTGAGGCAACTGGCACCGATTCAGATGTTTTGTTTTTGCTTGATTTCTCTTTTTGCCTATAGTTTTTGCACATTGTATAGCCTCAAGCAGTTTTATGTTCTTTAAAACTTTGTACTCTTTTGCAAAAGAAAACATGATGGAATGAAAACAGCTTTTGATTGAAAAAGTGTTACATTTTACATTCTAAGCATCACATCGCATCACACAGCATATAAATGAGATTGAATTTTGTTTGAAAACTACACACTTGAATTGTAATGTCTTAATCAGGTAGTGAACCAACTGACAACTGAAAGAACAAAACAACTCGATAAGCAAAACCAGGACTTGACATGCTAACCAAATGTGAATACAACTCGATAAGCAAGACAAGAACTTACAATCCACGCAAAATACAACTCGATAAGCAAATGCAATAACTCGATAAAGAAATTGAAGTAATACAGACACGACATCGTAAAATCGTCACAAAAAGCATTTGAAGTGGAACAAGTCACAAGTTCTCAACACCTCCAACACATGGACAGCTCAGAGAACAAAAGGAGAGGCCATCGGCCAGAGTACAAGGCCATCAGCCACAAGAAATGACCCTCGGCCACCAAAACTAGCCGATCAGCTACTAACATGGCCAGTCGGCCATCAGCACAGGCCGCCCGAAGAAATTGCCTATAGATCGCTCGAAACTCTGCTCTGCGTGCGAGGGCGTGAATTGTAGTTCTAGCTACTACAGTTCGAACTCCTGTCACGGTTCTGTATCTAATCTCACAAAGTGCAATGTAAGACTGATAAATCACCAAAGAGTCCAAATCCGACAAATCGTTTTGGAAAATCGATTTTAATCAAGAAGTGCCAAACATGGACTATTTTGCTAGATTTACAGAGTCGCTACCTAAATGTTTTGTTTTGGGAAATTTAGGAAACCCTGACTCGTACCTAAGGCTACGTGTCCGTCATCACCAAAGTTGTCTCGGCTCGGGAACTTGGCTATGATGAGAGGGGGAAGGTCATGAAATGAGCACTCTCGCTCGCCTGATCAAAGATCGGCTTCTACTAAGCATAATATGTTGTTTTTGAAAACACATGTGTTCTTATTTCGGTTATTAGCTAACATTACTATGTGATGCGCACAGCATACAAATATAGACTCAATTGTGCGGATTAGAATAAAATAACTCATGTTTGTTTTTGAAAGTGGTTTGAAAGTGCTACTTGCAAGTAGGCTAAGACGCGGATTTGCCACCCTCGAGTGGGCTTAGAAAAATATGATTTTGCCACATCAAGTGGGCTTATGACTCACAATCATCGAGTTATTCTAATCCAGGCAATCAAACCTTCATCCACAGGCATTCATACAGTTTATCAAATAAGCACATAGCCTCATGGCAAGCATGCTATCATGGCAACACTCACACTCACGCAAGAATGCTAAAGCATAAACACTTACAGTGTACTCAGAGCCAAAACAGAAAACTAGTTAGAAATATGCATGAATCCTAACTATGTTAAGATGCCTAATGCAACACATGCAAAAATGCAACTAAAATAGGCTCGGCTATCTAGAATGGCATATGAATGCAACACTTGATAGCATGCTTTGAAACACGTATTCAAGAAAGTGTATTGAAATACAATACAGTTTGAATGATGCGCCGACCCGGTGCATGCAAGACAAATGAATGATGCACGCATGCAAAACATAAATATGCTAATTGAAACATGCCCTAAAACTAACCATCGAAAGTTGATAAGTAAAAGGGAGAAAGAAATGGGGTTGGAAGACATGCATCACACACACGCACACTTATTACAACATTTGCCCTCTCGACGGAGGGTCCGAATGAATTTAGCTAACTAGCTACGCTAATTAAACTAATTATTACAAATCAACTAATTAACTAACTATTCCTAGTTAACTAATTATTACAAAACAAATCGAATCAACTAACTATTCTAAGTTGATTAAGTATAAACCAAATTAATTAATTAAACACTTAACTAATTAATTACAAAATAACTAAGCTAATGAACTAGTTTAGCTAAGCAAATTAAACAAATGGCCTCGGGAAGCGAGGGGATATGCATGCTCGGTCAGCTTCGCTCGAAAATCCACTACCGTGCCTCATGATGCCATTGTTTGCACTCTTCTGTACTTCTGAAAATTCTGACTCACCTTAGGAACATGCTAAGGAATCATCGGCCAAAGATGGTGGCCATCGGCCAATTTTGATAGCCGATCGGCAGACATTGGTGGCCGGTCGGCAGCTTTGATGGTCGGTCGGCCATTGCCTCTTGCAATTTCTCTTTTTGCTGCAACAGAGCACTAACAGAGGCATGGCAGTGTATTTGCAAGGAATGTATGCACAACCACCCTCCCTATCATTTCTCAAGCTCAAGGGAGTGTGGTACTCGACTCTCGGGCCACCAATCACGCATCTCAATGCATGATGGCTAAAGAGGCCAAGTTGCACAAGTCAATGTCAATGAATGCACACAAATAACACATAAGGGCCTCCACCTCTATCATGCTTGATCAAGAGGGTCGGTGACCGAGAAATGAGGCGCGTTTCATCACTTCAAGTATGAAACGTTCCTCGTTTCTCGTGTTTGGATCAACATCTGATCCAAACACAATGCAATGCAACACACATGCAAACAACAATGTTAATGCAACAACATGCAAACACAATGCAATGCAACAACATGCAAACACAATGCAATGTAATAACATGCAAACAACATGAGCATGGCAAGTTAAAGTCCTTAAGCATTGAAGGACGCAACACAAGGGCAATGTAATGCAATACCCAATGGACCAAACCAACCCCAAACTGACCTCATGCATGCCAAAACAGTGGCTGAGATGCTCTGAAATGCTAGCATTAAAAGCAATAAAATGCATGCTCATGCATTGGCCCATGAACTAGGCATAAGGGTCAACTCTCAAACACAATTAAGAAGTGACAAATGTGAGAGTGTAACTACACTATATGCACTGAAATCATGTAAGAAACGAAGCCAAATCATGCACATATCACAAATAAGGCATGCTAAGAGGCTCAAAGCTTAAGGCTAGCAAAGACACTTGTACCATAGCCATATCAAGCAAGCCCCAAAGGGCCAAGGTGACTCAAAATAGTCCTAAGGTAGGTCAAAATAAGGCCAAAACATGCATGAAGTAGAGCTAACACATGCTAGAATGGGAGGCATAAAACATGATGCATGCAAGGCCAATGAGGAGGATTACACTACACCTACCAAAACCAAGCATGAGATGACTTTACCAATAAAAATTAGAGTTGCATCATGGAAAAATAAGACGAAAAACACATTGAGATGGTAGTCCAAAGGCTTAGGCAAGCATGCATGCCAATTGGCTCATGATTGAGGCACAAAGCATAACCTTCCAAAAGCATTGAAAGAGTGAAGCATGGGAGAGTATGACCACATTTCATGCACTGAAATCATATATCAAATGATGCTAAATCATGCAAATGGCCCAAGCAATGCATGTTAGTGGACTCAAAACACCAAGCTAGTGAGCAAGATTGCACTATGGCTATACAAAGCAAGGCATGCATGACAAAAAACACTTAAAATAGAGCTTAAGCATGGCAAAACATGAGTAAAAGCTTGCTGGAGTAGGGCAAAAAACATGCTAAAATGATGGTCCAAAGCATGATGCATGTTAAGGCTTATATGGAAGATTGCACTACAAGGGTATGAAGCATACAAGCGGCAATCAAACCGACACAAAATAGAGCTATATCATGCGAAAATAACACCAAAAACATGTTGAGATGGAGCCTTAAGGAGGTAGAAAAACATGCTAACTTGGTGAGCCATCAACACAAGCAAACAAGAGAAGAGAAGGGGGGATAACCCCCATTTCGGGCCTCAAAACACACTTTCCACCACTGAAATTCCTCTGGAATTCAGTGGTGAAGAGGCCAAACAAAGGTGATCCCAAAGACCTAAAGGATAGCTCAAAACAAGGCAAGATAAGGCACAAAAGGGGGTAGTCCACCTGTAATACCAAAGAGGCCTCAAACAAACACTTTAAGCACTTGAAAATGAAGCTTTTTACAGTTGAAAGTTAAGCCAAAAGAAGCATGCAAAGATGGCTAAATAAGCAAGTACAACAAAGCTTTAAAAAGGATAGAGACTCACCCTTGAAGAACAACTTTAGAACAACAATTTCAGAGGCAAAAACCAAGCCAAACCACTCAAATGCAACCTCCAAGAGCCTCAGCTCCAGAGTGAAGGTGTTTCACTAGGTGCTTTAGTGCAAAAGTGTGAAGAAAAACCACTTTAAGGCACAAACTAGTGTAAATATAGAGAGAGAGGGAGAAATATAGAGAGAGGGGGATATGTATAACTCTATGCAATTTTTCTAAACCTCTGAAAGGGGAGAGGAGACTCCCCTCTTATAGAAATCCAAGTTTCAAGCTTCTTGGACAAGCTAGAAGCTTGTTATAATCCCTTCATTCACGTGTATGGAGGATGCTTTCTGTGCTCACCAACTGGCAACAAAATATCTACAAAAGCAAAGAAAAGGGCCTTGGCCAAAAAAATATGGCCAACCGGCCATTAGTGATGCCGACTGGCCACCACTGATGGCCGATGGAAAGAGGACATGGCCGATGGGCATAGGGCCTGGCCGATGGGTTGTAGGGCTGGCTAGCAGGCCACCCCCTCCCCTCAGAAACAAAACCACAAGCTCTTGGTCCACAACCAAGCACAAAACAAACAAGTTGTTAGGCTCCAAGGTAAGGCGCACAGCCGAGACCTTCAGGAACTCAAAACGAACATGAGCATGGATGATCATCGAGTGTTCAAACGATGACGTCCAAGTCTTGAGCACGGTTAAAAATGGGGTGTCTACATTGCCCCACCCATACCTTTGTATGTTTGTGTGTGTTATGATTAAGGATGTATTACTATGTGTTATGGTGTAGTTAGTAGATGATACCCGATGTGTTAACGGTCCACATCTTATGATCCTAGAAGTAGATAACGGAGAGTAGGGATGAAAAGGAAGTTAAGTCTTTGTTGAGGCAACTGGATAAGGTAGAAGGAATATTTCCATGCAAACGTGTCGTGAGAAACATAAGATCAAAAGAAGAACTTAAGTATAAACTCAACAAAGGAATCAAAGAATGTGATAGGAAGCGTTATGTATGTTTACATGACTATTGGAGAGTGTAGAATTCTTTTAAGTGGATAAATAGAACTTGAACTAAATGTTATGATAAGTAGGGACACTTCAATGGGTGTTTTATGTGTTTGTGCTATTTGTGAGCAAAATGTTAGTTAGAGTCCATTTACTTATTTGAATCATTTAGCTACAGAATGAGTTGATCAGCGGGCTAAGAGTATGTGTTAGGAATCTCCTTATTACTTGAAGGATCTATTTTATTAGAATGTGATACGGAATTGATTTAGTGTCTTAATGTAAAATATGGGGAAGGTAAGGAAACATTATTAGCATACCTACGTAAGTTATTTGTGACCTTCAACTTTTGGGACCCACCTAATTAATTACCAATGAGGTATATAAGTTGTGTGGAAACTACCATTTGGACTAGTGTGGTTAAGAAATTTGTGGACCAAGGTTTGCATTTGATATCCTTAGTCTCCTTTGAAGTTATGGAAAACAAAAGAGTGTAAGCATGGTTGGCATTTGGGGTTGAACTACGATTATTTGGAATTATGCGCATAGGAATTATGTGAATAGTAATACAAAAATATATGAGTTTATGGACAATGTGTTTTGTGTTTTACTACTACGATGTTGACTCTGTGAATCATTATAGTATTACAAGATAATTTTTGGTGATTGAATCAATTTGGATTAATAATCTGTATATATATGATAATGAATTAAACTCCAGTAATGGGAGAATTGACTGGTGAGAACCGTTAAGTAAAAACAAAGTAAGTGTGAATTGAGAAGGACTAAGAGAGGAAATTATGTGGTAAAGGGAATTGATAAGTATATTTATATTGAGCGGAGAAAAGAGGACTAGAACTTAAATTTGGTTGGCGACCTCATTTACCCCATTCGTTATGAAAGTAAATGGACTAGAAATATTTCGAATTACCAAGACCATTGTTGTGAAGACTTAACTTATTAGTGAGCAAGAGCCATAAAGTCGTTAATTTAGAACTCATTTATTTATTTCGGGTATAATTGTTGTAGGATGCATGTGCCATTGGAAACACGAATAAGCGGTGAATATTTCCTTATTCTTTAAAGAATTATAATATTTGAGATTGTTGTAATTGATAGCTTACGAGTTGCATGCAATTGAATACTTGAAGAGAATTGGATTCGGAACACTCTTGGGGTTAAGGATGAAATGTTTATATGAGGATTAATTCAAAGCTTGTCGCTTTATTTCGACCCAAAAAAAAAAAAAGAAAAAAAAAAGAAGAATGAGTGATCATTGGAATAAAATTTATGTGGTCTGTGTTATTTAGAGATGTTATACCATCAATTAAATTCGGTGTTTCCGACATGGATGATTAATATGTGATCTTGCGTGTGATGGGTAAATATTGACCATATTCCTAAGCGAGTTGTTTACGACCAGAATGCTTTCGTGTGGATATGAGAAACTTGAGTTGAAATACTGAGATATTTAGATTGAAGAACTTCAATGTATGAAGACCATTATTTTAAGTGCTTAAACGAAATGTAAGCAAACTGTTTATATGATTAATTTGGGCCCTATTCTCTTGTTTGAATTGTTTACATCTGCGAGGAATTGATTTTTTTTTTAGACTAATATTATGTATTAAGAATTTCTATGGGCCTGATTTAATATTCTTCGTATAGAATAGTAGAATGTATGATAAGTCAATACTGTTAATAGGCATAAACAAGTTAGTTGTGACTTACAATGAATGGAACCAATATATGGATTAGATGCGATGCTCAATCTATTTTGAAGTTATTGGAACAAGAATATAGGAGTTTTATGGACAACACGTTTTATGTTTAATATCATGAAGTTAACTTTAAGATCCTCTAAGCAAACATTGATTTTGAGTGGTTGTTATTTTATTGTAATTTGGGAGTTGTGACAATTAGGGTTGATCCGTATTTGATTTTACTAATAATTTATTTTGGAAAGAAAAATCATGGTGCCCAATCTGAACAGTTAATTTCTTGCTACGGGATTTGGGTTTGCTCTTTGGGGTCTGTGAGAAATCTGATTCGAGCTGATAAGTTTAATTTTGATTATTTGAGCCTTCATTGAAGTTGAGGACTTGAATCTAAATTTGGTTATTTAAAATTTAGACATCATTTGTTAAGACCACTGTTGTGAGCATTTAAATCATTAGTGAGCAAAGATCTATGAAGTAATGGATCCAAGATTCATGTGTTTATTTGGTTCAATGGGTGTAGAATGAAAATATCATTGGAAACATAATTGGGAAGTGAATATTTCTTCATCTTTAAAGATTTATATATTTAGAAATATTGTGGAATCAATGGCGAGTTACATAATACTATAGATTTATGGACTAAGTTAATTTGAGGATTTCAAATGACAATCAACATTAGACCAATTTGAAATATAAAGGACAAGAGTTAGCTCATAAACATCCTGGGGATTATAGTTTTACCATTTGGGGTATATGACTTGTGGACCAATAAATTGAAATGCATAAGGGTTATGAATAATAAATTAATGTTTTGAGGTTGCTGAATATTATTGTCAATTGGATTACCAATTGGCCAGTAAATAACAAATTAATTGTGATTCGTGGAAATATTGTGTATGTGAGATGAAATAGACATTGATAAGAGATTGAAATTTATAAACTAGACTTGTGACATGGTAAATCAAGTTTGGAGGACCAAACTTCTTAAGGTGGGGAGGATGTAACGACCCTAATATGCGTATAAGGAATTATCTTTATTTACCTATGGGTTAATGTACTTTAATTTAATTATATCTGTTCGAATTGAAGAATTATCTATTGAGTTACGACTTTAAAACTGGAATTGATGACCTTTATGGGGTCAGAAATTGGAATTGAGTACATAGATATGTTAATGGGAATTTTGGAGCTATTTGGGAAAATCAATTGGAAATTTATTTCGTCAGATTCGTTAAAGTGTGTTTGGGTGGTTAACTTTGCATTGTAAATTGAAGGCCTTAGAGGCTTCAGAAACTAGAACAGAGTACATAGTTATGAGCAATATAATTTTTACAGTCATTTGAGGAGTTTAATTGAAATTTAATTTCGTACGATTTGTAAGGGTGCGTTTGGCTCTCCCAAATTGTGATAAGCTTATATATAGTTAGATGTATAGATATATATGAGATATATGAGTTGAACTCAACATTTGAGCCAAAAATATCTAAGGGAAAGGAAGAGAACCGTGAGAGAGAGAGAGAGAGAGAGAGAGAGAGAGAGAGAGAGAGAGAGAGAGAAGGAGAGACAAAGATTCTCTAAGAGAAGCTCACCATTTATGGGGGTTTGAAGATAATTGAAGAGAATTGAAGAGAGAGGAAGAAGATCAACCATGAAGCTTGGGAAAATTGAAAAGATTAAGGGAAAAAGCAAGGAATTGAGTTAAGGTACGTGGCTTTAACTATTATCTTTGTAGATAATTCATCTACTACATGAAATCAATGATTGACTTAGAAGATTAACATGTAAATGAACAAGTGTGTTGGGTTATGAATGAAAGGGGTTAAACTCAAGGAATTGAACCTTGATTTCCTTCAATTTGCTTGAATTGGGTTCAATCTTAAGAATGATTCATGGAATAACAAGATTTGGTGTGAGAACCAACCATGTGTAAGATATATTTACATGATTTTGGGCATATATTGTGGGAGTTTGATTATATAGAAAAGATGAGACTTGAATTTCTAACTTGAGGCAAAGATTGGTTTGTTTGAGATGAAATTACACTTGAATGATGTTAGTTTATCATGTTGTAGATTAATTTTACATGTTTTTGGGTGATTAAAGTTGAAAC
Organism: Camellia lanceoleosa; assembly: GCA_025200525.1. Taxonomy (NCBI): domain Eukaryota; kingdom Viridiplantae; phylum Streptophyta; class Magnoliopsida; order Ericales; family Theaceae; genus Camellia; species Camellia lanceoleosa. The sequence continues at coordinate 72,775,817 of CM045772.1, read as the reverse complement.
CTAGCTTAGAAAATGGAAAAACAAGTGTTAAAGCCAACCAAGGTTTTTGAATAGCAAATTTTGCCCAGAGCCGCACGTGCGGCGGGGCATTTCAAGCACCAAATCTGATTCTTCTAAAAAAGCATGTTGTCCTGCACGTGCGGCCCTGTTTCCCGCAGGTGCGGGACAACTCTGTTTCAACCAACTTCAAATAAGCATATCTCTTGCATCTGGACTCCGTTTTAAGTGATTCTTAAGCCTAAATTCAAGCCCCGGAAGTCTAATTTCCAATGATAGTGATCTCACTCCCAAATTCTAAGTACACAAATAGATATGCCCAAATTAGTAACGATTGTTCACTTTCTGTCTACCGGTTTTATACCATTTCTTCTTCTAAACCATTTTCCTTTCGATTCCTCCCATTTTCCTAGACGTGGATTATGACCTATTGATGACTAGTGAGTTTAGAACCACCAAGGCTAATTGATTAAAGAACAAGAAAGAGATTGGTTATATTCTCATATTATGCTATGTGCATTGTGTTTGTAGGTCAATGAGGACATCGTCCCATTGCTACCAGAAGCCCAGCACTGTGAGTAACAGTATAGTAAAGATATGTTTTTCATTATCTATTTTGATTAATGTGTGACAGGATTCTCTAAATATCATATTTTGATAATGTATGACATGATTCTCTTAATGTCATATTTTGTTAAAATACACAAGTTTCCAAGAAAAGTAAAATGAGCCATGAATAAGAACTGTGCATTGTTTATCATATCATATGGTAGGCCCAAGGCCGTTCTGTTTATCTGTTTTGCTTATGCTATGGCATGGTATGAATTGTTTGGTCTTTAAGACCTAATCATTTTGGTATGGAACAAAGTGCTGTACGGAACTAAGTGCTACAGTGTGAGTCACCTCTAGAGTCCGTACGAGACACCTTTTGCGTCCATACATGCATGAATTGGGCCCAAGGAGAGGTGGAGACATGTTGATGTTCCATCTACTCCATGATCAGATACAATGATACGATATGATACGTTTGGACCGAAGGTCGTTTTGATATATGATTGGGCCCGAGGCCGTTTTGTTATACATGGACCCGAGGGCGTTCAGAACATATGATATGAATACAAAGGTTTTGACATCGCTATATGACTCATGTTATGATGTGTTACTTTATCTGTATGAATAGATGTCCTATTTTAAAATGTGCTTCTAATCTTTTGTATGAGTGGGCGTGCTACGTACCACGTAAAATGTTTTGTACTAGTTCCATTATATATTCCACTTGAAAGGGGTATGGTTTATGATACGATAAATGGTTGATTTGAAAAAATTTATGATATGTTTCTAAATTGTGAAGTATGTTATCCTAACGTTAAGGATATCATTTATTAACCTCTTTACTTTAGTATTACTCACTAAGCGTTAGCTCACCCCTTTTATTTTATATATGTAGATGAGCCATCGGGGATCAACACTAGAATTGTATTGAGGTTCGCCTCTTTGTCAAACCAACCGGGTTACGCCTCTGCATTGAGGCCTTAATTTTTGTATTGGGAATTATGTAATTTATTGAGTCTTATGTAAGTGCGTGTGTGAGATCGATATAATTTGGTGATTATTGTAAACATGGAAACGTATTTAATTGCTTAAGTTAATCTAAATCTTCATGTATGCACAAGCTCAATGGGCATTTTATCTATATTGGTATTTGCTTCCGCTTAAGGCCCCGTAATTGAATAAATATTATTTTGAAATTTTGTTTTGAGGCCTAATGTCATGGACCAAACTTTTAGGGGCGGGTTTGGGTCGTGACACGAGTGGTATGGTAAGGTTGTGTGAAGTAGGTAGTGAGCTGTGTAAGTTTGTTATTGACTTTATAATCTTTAGGTATGTGGGAGGTGTTTAAGAATCACTGGTTGATGTATGACTTGACGCAATGGGGTGAGTGTGTATTTTGATCTTTAGGAATTCAGCTCAAACTCAAGTGTGGTGTGAAGAAGTGTTGCCATGTAGGCATAGGTGCAGGGGATGGGCAAGGATTTGAGGTAGTATCGGTTAACTTGCAGAATCTGGTGTGATTCAAGGAGAATGTAAGATTGTGTGAGGAACTCCATCTAAGAGTTGGTTTGGTTAGGCAATAAGTTGGTGTAGTGTTGAGATAGGTGGAGTTAAGGGGTATGTCAGTGTTTGGAGGCCGGTGTGGGATAGTAGTATTGGATAGTTGGTTGGTTCGTATTTGGGTTAGTTGACATATAGTCACCACGAGAATAGGATGGAATTGAAGGTTGTGTAATTGAATGGTGTCAAGGTGTGGCATGTAAGTCCTATATGGACAGTTGGGAAGTTGTGTTGAGTTTGTGGTAACCGGGTTGGGGGTTATGGTTCGGAAGTTTGGTCTTAGAAGCGCTTTTACACTATTATATGATTGCTGGGTGTGAAATTTCTTTCTCTTATGTTATTGCATTGCTGATATTTTGAAAAATCTAGAGATTCTCATCATGGAAATATTGTTTTAATATTGTGGCATCACCATGGATGTGATAGGTTTTGTTGGGTGACTGTGTTGTGGTTCACCGAAGAACGCTAAGGAATGATATTGCAGGAAAAAAAAAAAATCCTTTGGTGTTGTGGCCTTGGGCACTTTTCTTGAACTAAAACAGTTTTGGGTTGGAAGTTTTCGGTTTAATAAAAAGCTAAATCCAACAAATCAAAAACAAAATGAAGATGGTTTTGTGTTATAAATAACACCTTTGGTTTTTGGAAAAACAATTTGGAAATCTCTGAGTATTGTTATAGATGGTTGAAAATGTATATGGATTATGGCAGTGCGGGTTAAGCACTTTTTGGGAAAGCAAAGTGTTTTGAAACAAATGGGAAAATAAAGAATTTTCTTTAACTTAAATGGGGTATCTTGTATCTTGTATTGGGAAATCGTGTTTTGACTTAGCCTCAATTGATAATTACATGTTGTGTATTTATTTTTCAAGGATTTTGAATTTTCGGGCATTGATGTGCCATAACGTTGCTGGTTGGTTGTGTTTTATTTATGTCTCGGGTTACGAGAAAGTTGACTGGGAGCTTTGTGTGTGAGGAGTTTTCTTATTCTCTGCACCCAAGCATTTGAGCACTCAGTGGTGGTTTGGGTGTTGTAGGTGATTGGACCGTGGCTAGTGTTGTTGAGTCCGAGAGTTGTTGTTGCTATGGTGGTGATTTCTTGTCTTGTAGACCACAACGAGTTATGTGGGTTAATATGATTTTGAATTCAAAGTGACCGCGTGTGATGTGTGTTAGAATTTCCTTGCTTGAGATTTTACTTGTACATTGTCACGTGTTATTGTATCACATTTGTTATTTCTTTACTTCCATGCGTAGTTATGGCTCGAGTTCCTTTTATTTTATCGCGTTATTATTAAGAAGGAGGTGGTCGTAGTTGGGCGGGTTGTGGTGCGTTGGTTTTGGTGTTGATTTTGTGTTGTGTGAGAGGGTGTTACGACATTTGGGGTGTTTGGGAACCCAAGTTCAAACACTAAAGAAGCCAAATAGCCTTAAATAGTATCCTAAAGCAATTATTTATATTATTAAAAAAAAAAGCAAATGGCGGTAACCTACTACATTATTCGTTGACGTAGTAGGCGCGAATTGTTATGACAGCCTAGTCCCACAGGCTGAAATGACAATTTTGCCCCATTTAGACCAATTTTGGAAAAAGTGAGGTTAGGGACAAATTTGTCATTTTAGCATCAAACATCATTTCAAACACATTTTTCAATACAACAACTCAAATAAAAATCCATCATATCTTCCCAAACACAAACTAAAATAGCCTACTAAAATAGCCAAAAAACCTAAAAAATAGCCACTTCCCAAGCACCCACATTATTTCATTTCGAGGATGAAATGTCCTAAGTGGGGGAGATTGTAGTGGCCTGGGTCGAGAAAGCCCTCTACTAATTTAGTTTCTGGTTGGGACACGTTGATGTCCAGCGTTTTCGGTCTTGTTTGGTGGTTATGGACCTTGGGAGTGGTCTGGGTTGGTTGTTGGGCAATAGCCCAGTGTTTCTGGGTAAGGCAGGTTGCACTCGCGGCCATGCCGCTCGCGCCCATGACCATGCTACCTAGGCAAGTTAATCCCGCGGTCTTTTAGTTTGTGCTCAAAAATATCTGTTTTTGATCTCTTTTTCCCCTCACTCTCTTCCAGTCCACCATTTTTTTCCTTTTTCAAGCTTCCAAGCTTGGTTTCATTTACCTCTAGTCACTTTCTACCCCTAGTCCCTTATATCAAAACGTAGAGCTCGTCGAGGGCTTCCATTTAATCTGAGCAAATCGTTTTTTCGTCACCGACGATTTTTTCGGCTTGTTTCCTTCTTGCTTCAAGAGGTAGGGTCTATTTCTTAAACTCGACGTGAGTTTGGTAGTGTATTTTAATATGTAGATTTCATTATTTTGGGGTTGATTTTGGAAATTTGTTTTATGAATTGAGGGTTTGTTCCAAATGGGGTTGTTGAGCTATAGTTTGTCTACAAAAAAAAATCTATTTTCCATTTACAAAGATGCATATGAGTTTGTAGAAGTAAAAAGCCCCGATTTGAGAAAAACCTAAAAGATAATCTTTTGGGAATTATTGGACTTTCGAAAAAGGGACTTGATTGGAAAAAGGTGTTATGAGATTTGGAAAATACCGAGAGTTGGATACTCTTTTGGAAATTCTTTGGAATCATGACTTTAATATTTTTGAATTTGTATATTCGGATTGTTGTCTTTTTATTTATTGTATTAGAGATAACTGTTTTGGTTGTCGGTGGAGGATAGCATTGTCGTGTTTTAGAAACTGTATGTAGACAAGGAAAACTAAATTGTTTTTGAATCGTGCATATCATGGATTTTGAAAGGGATTTTGGAACTGGAACTAGAACTGTGTATTTTGTAAAAGGCTATTTTGGAAATTCTTGTGTCATGTATTAAGAACATTTGTTTCATTTTGAAAATTATACTTTGGATCTTGTGTATTGTGTTATTGGAAAATGGTAATCAAAATGGTAAAGCTATGAGGGGGTGTTAAAGCAGAATTAAGTTGGCCTGTGTGTCCTTGATGTAAGACTTAAACCCGCGCGATAAGTGTCGAGCCTTCCGGTTAATACCGGTAAAAATGACATAGTAACTTGTATAGTTATTATTATAAGCAGTAGCCCTGGAGATTTACCCATTTTATTTATTATCGCTTTGATTTTAAAAAGGAGTGTTTTGGAAATGGTTTTGGCAATGTAATTGTGGTTGTTTAGAGATGTGTTCACATTTGATTTGGTAATGTATTTGCTCATTGGTATTGAGATACCGGGATTTGTTTATGGAAATTTTCTCTTTTGTTTCAAAAAGATGTTGCAAACACGAGAAACGTTTTGAATAAATATAAGGTTTTGGTAACTGGAAAGAAAGGATTCTGTCGAGAAAGAAAGTGGATTTAGAAAATGCATTTGGGCATATTGTATGTATGTATTGCATCATGATTATTTATATTAGTGGAGCATATTTAGCTTTTGAAATATTCTCTACTGGGCTTTTTGCTCACCTTATGTAGTTGAAAATGTTTTTCAGGTATACATGTGAGGATGTGGAGTGAGACGTGAAGTTGTGTTGGAACTATGTAGGGTGGTTCTTTTATTTGTAGGCCATGGGCCATTCATGTTATTTATTAGCCATGTGCCATTCTTGTAAGGGTTACACCCTTGTATTTGATGTAAGCCTTTAGGCATTTCAGTTTAATAGATAACACCTTTGCATGTTTTAGTTCAGAACATCCATTCGACTTAAATTGTTATATCTAGGAATGTATGAAATTGGATAAACACATGTATTGTGTGACTATTTTATATACATCTGCATGAGAGTTGTTATCTATTGTTTATCATTAAGTGATTTATTCACGTGGGTTGGACCGTGTAAATCCGGGGCGTGACATTTGCCCTTCCATTTGTCATCAAGTTTGTACAATGTTTTGCTTAGGGCCTTTGGAGTGTTTGGTAAATTCATTCTTTCCTAGCTAATGGTGACCGTTGGATTTTCATCTAGTAAGATGATCGTTGGATTAGCAAGAGAGACTTTCATCTCTCAGATCTTTTCTACTTTTTGACTCCAACTTTCATTTCACGCTTGTGTCTCTCTTCCTCTCTCTAAGTTCTCTTGTCTCTCTCCCTCTCTCTACGATACGTTTAGATGACGATCTGAATGATGGTGAGATCAAAGCCTCACGATGATGATGTCAAGACCTTACCAGATATGCATGTGTAATCTGTATGACAATCTTCAAGCGTACCAGAAATGGGTCCAACCAAATCGATGGCGTCAAATACTTGTTCGGTGATCTCTACTTCGAAACCCTTGATCCTCCATTGAAGGTTGTTTGAGATTTCAACCCATTTTGTGTCAAGTAATTCTCTTCATTGTTACATGCAATGTTGTTTTAGTTAGCTAGAAGTCATATACACGCATTACTATATAAGAATGTTTCATATGAGAATATGATTGTGTGTTTATATACTAAGCATCTCTAATCCTTCATCTTTTTCTTTCATCAATGTTCATCAAATCAAGGGAGAGTCAATTTTTTTTTATCAAATTGAGAACTCATCAAATCATTTATCAAATTTGATGAAAATTTAAAAAGATAAGCATTGGAGATGAATTTATTTATTTCATAAATAAAATTTAGGGAAATTGGGGATAAGAGGGGAAATTTTAAAAAGATTTTGATGAAAATTTGATGAAAAGATTGGAGTAGTTCATATCAAATCAAATTTTTTGCTCAAATTTGGAATTGGATTAGATGAGAATTTTGGTAAAGGGTTGGAGATGGGCTAATATGTTTATTAGTACTAGCTTATATTTAAGCAATTATATTTCTAAAAACTATAAGTGAAATGAAAATTTTGAAAATATTTGGTTTTTGCCCCATCTTGTTCATCTTACAAAACAAAGGAATTTACCAAAAATAATAGGAAAAATATTTAGGTTTTTCTATTATGTTGCTATATTTCTTTTGTTTACATTGGCAAAAAGAACTTAAAGACTTGACAATTTTAATGGGTGAGGATTTTTTTCATATGGATTACCTATGTGAACCATTTTCCCCTCCTCACAGTTGTAGCCATTGTTATTAAAATTGGGATCTTACAATAAATCGTTGGAGGTGTTTACAGGATCGGATCGTAGAACCGGATCAAGGATCGTAAGATTCTACCGAAAAAGATAAATTACGTAGTAATTTAATTTAAATAAATATTGCTTAAAAAGAATACACAAAATAAGCCTGTATTTTACTAAAAAAAAGTGAAGATACTGTGAAAAATATAATATTTTATGTAAAATGTAAATATAATTTTGTACAATAGAAAACTCATGGCAAAAGTTTTGAATTTCATCAAAAAAGACTGAAGAAGAAGAAGAATTGTATAACATAATACTTTGTAATCTACAATAATGCATGAAATAATGAAGAAAAATGTATTTAACAAAGTTAAAAATAAAAATAGATTCAGAACTCAAAAAAAGGGTTTAACCGAATGATAACATTGCTCATTAGCATCTTTAGTAGGTTCGAGACACGAAAATTGTCTCTCTGAAAATTGAGATAAAGTTACAATCACCTTATTCTCCTCATACTTTGCTTTTTCGACTACTTAGTTTTCTTAAATAAATTACTACAATATTTAAATATTTGTTTTCTAGTTTGTTTTTCTTAATTTATTTGATTCAATTCTACTTCTTCTTTATATATATATATATTCATTTAGACCACATAAATTGATATTTAGACAGCAAATATAAAAAAAATTCCATAGGACCTATTAGACAATAAGTCTACTTATTAGGACTTACACATAAATATCTCATAAAATAAGTCATATAATACAAAACAGGCTTACAAATTAGATCGGATAGGATCGAATTCGGATTGGGATTTCACGATCCTATAGGATCCAATTACCAGTATCAAACGATCCTACCCGTAAGAGATTTTTTCAAGGATCCAGATCGATTGTGTCTAAATAGTGAGATTCAGATCAAGATTTTGATAACTATGGTTGTAGCTCATTGTTCAACTTTGCCAAATGATGTATTGCTGCATTCATTATTCAGAACCTGATGTATTGCTTATATTTTCGTTTGCTTTTCATTGGAGTAGTCAATGCTTCTTCTGTTTCCTTATGCTTCTTCCGTTTCCAAACGAATAAAAAAATTTTTTTTTAATAATTTAAATTATTTTTAATTTTAAGTTATTAATTTTTCTTTTAATTTAACTATTATTTCTAATATGAAAATGAATGTTTATTGCATGGGGTTTTTATTTTTAGATTTATACTAATTTTTTCTCTCTTTTTTTTAAAGATTTGAGATCCCTACTAATATTAATTTAGAAGAATAAGAACAAACAAATTTCTAGTAGTAGTTGAAGTTTTCCAACAAACATGATTAATCATTGTGGACAAAAATATTCCACTACAATTAGTTTTCTTTTACATTGTTTAAATTATTTCGTAACTTTAAAATTTCATAACTTTTGATTTACATCTTCATTTTTCGTAAAATTTATATTTTTAGAATCTTATTGACTAGATCTTTCTAACAAGATTTATGAATAATATGAAATTCTGAAAAAAAAAAAAAAAAAATCATCAAATTTTACTGTGTTTGTTGTTATGTCACAACAAAATTTTCTAATTTCGAACAAAGTGAAAACACAGAGAAAATTATGGATTTCAACATAGAGAAAAACATATTATTAAACTTATACATTATAACATATTATTAAACTTATACATCATAACATATTGCAAAAACTTCTTATGAAGTTTCTAAAATGAATTAAACCTCCCTTGAGGTATAATTTTCAATTGCACTAACCTCTCCTAGGGTTTAATGAAACGTAGAAATCTCTCCTAAAGTTTCTGAAACGACAGAAACCCCTTTTGAGATTTAATTTCAATAATATTAACCTACCCTAAAGTTTAATAAAATTGTAAAACCTCCCCAAAAGTTTTTAAAATGATAGAAACTCCCTTGAGTTTCAATTTTTTTTTTATTATATATTCTTTTTTTTTGGTTACTTTGTGATAAAAAAAAAAAACAGAAAATGCTGACATTATTAAATAATTTAATTTATATTTGTAATTTACCTTTTAAAATTGTGTCTGATGACAAAGAAATAAAAATATATATATATATATATATAATTCCTATTGGGATTTTGGATAAAAGAGACATACATTATCAACAGTAACTACAAGCATAACAAAGAGAAAATATGAATTGTATTTTGTTTATGTAATTGAACACAATTTTAAAGGGTAAAACTAGAAATGTAATTAAATTATTTAATGATGTCAACAGTTTCTGTTTTTTTTTTTTTTTCCGCTGCTAAGGAGTTTTCTATTTATTTATTTTTTACTTTTTTTATTTTTAAGGAGGCACACATAATCAACATTAATTGCAGGCATAATAAATAAAGAAAAAATATAAAATTTATCAAATTTTATTTATTTGTAATCAGACACAATTTTAAGGATAAATTAAAAGATATAATTAAATTATTTAACGATATCAGCATTTTTTGTGATAAAGTAATAGAAAAAATAATCTATAATAAAAAAAACTAAACCTCAAAGAAGGTATACGTCACTTTAGAAATTTTAAGAAAGATTTCTGCAATTTCGTTAAATCTTAGGAGAGGTCAGTGCAATTGAAAACTGAACCTTAAAAAAGGTTCAAGTCATCTCAAAAAGGGCGAATTACACCAACATAGTTTGGGATTTGTGTCACTTTGATCATTGACCTTATAATTGTGATACATTTGACTCTAAATTTTGAATTATTACTCAATTTTCAGGGTAAAGTTGTTATACGATTTATTTTGTGTTAGTTAATTTATATGTTGTTTGGAATAAAATGACCTTTCTTTTAATAAATAATGTTAGAACTTTTTTTGTTATAAAATTCTGTTTGGTTTGGTTTTCAAAATCTATTTTTCATTTTTTTCTAAGAAATTAAAAATTAAATTGGTGAAAAAAAAATTAAAAACGCATCATTTTTATATAATTTTATCTTTTGGGAGGGTAGAAATAATTTTATAAAATAAATTTTTTTGATATTTATTTTCGTTAACTTAATTTTTATTTTTTCAAAAGTCAAATACAGCGACGACTTTGATATTATTATTAAACCAATTTATTAAATCAAAAAATTCAAAACTAAAAATATTTCATATATTAAACATATTGATTATACATTAAAAGCTTAATAATCATCCATTACATGATAACCATAAAAAAAATCTGTTAATAATAAATACAACCATTAGTATATGATAACTATAAAAAAATGTCAATAAAAACAACCACCCATTACATGATCATCATCCAAAAATATATTAAAAATTAATTTGGTAAAAATATAAAAATATAAAAAAATTATATAATTTTATCTTTGGTGAATAGAAAGAATTTTTAAAAATTTAAAAATAATTTTTTGACATTTATTTTTGTCAAACTAGTTTATATTTTATCAAATAACTTTGCCCTTGAAATGAAGCAACAATATCTTCAATTATCCTTATTAAGAAACTAGATTCAAAATTCAAGATTAAATGCATCACAATTGAAAAGTCAAGAATCAAAATTACATAAGTTCCAAACTATAAGGACCGTTAGTGTAATTCACTCTTTCAAAAATCTGAAGGAATATTTTTGCAATTTTGTCAAATCTCAAGAGAGATCAATGTAATTTATCCTATATAAGACACATACATAATTTAATTAAATTTTATAAAATATTATTTTGATAAAAAAAAATTTTAAAAAAAAATCTAACTGCTAGTGATTAATTATAAATGATGAAAATTAATACTAACATGTAATTTACGAATCACTCGAAAGCTTTAGGGAAGAGTATTATATATATATATATTTACAATAATGTAGAGAAGAGTTTGAAGAAGAAGGAATGGCCGGCCATATAAATATATTTATTATTTAAATATTTTATTAATTTTTAAATTTATATACATTACACTATAACGAAGAGGGACATCTTACTGTGTGGATGGGAGAGTGTTATTGAGTTATATGAAATTTCAAATGAAATTCATTTTGATGATATGAATAGTTTATTTTGTCAGGTTTTATACATAGATCATTCACATGCACACACACAAAAATCAAATTAATTTGATAATTATAACAATATAATTTTATTATTTTGTCTTAAAAAAATGAACAAATTGGTTCAATTATTTTATTGTTCATTTTTTAAGAGAAATATAGATAAAAAAAATTATATAGCTATAATTATCAAATCAATCCTTTTTTTTTTTCATCAATAATATACACATAAAAACTAACAAAATGAACGATTTATATTATTAAAGTATCCATGAGACACAAACCTAACCCATTAATTGATTAGGTGTTCATGACTTAAACTATCAAGCCGTCTTGTACACTTTCATGAAGTTGATGTTCAAAATTGTAGTGCATAAATCAAGCTGTTTCTGAGTTTTTCAAGACCCAAGATTAACTATTAAAATTAGGGGTGGGGTTAGGATTACACTATTAGAAGAGTAAAAAATAAAGTATTAAATAAGTGTAAGAAGTTGGATCAGGTCTAATTTAGACGACTAAAATGAACAAATCATTATTAAAATAAAGCTAAAAATAATTACAAAAATGTATTCCACCAACTTAAATTTCAATATTTTGCTATCAGAAAAATGCAAATGAGAAATAATATCGTACAATTCATTCAATACATAAATGGTATATAATGAATTATAAATTACATTGCATACACAAAATTTTGAAATTACCATATACTAATAAATTAAATATGAAAATACTTTGGTGGTTTTTGTTTAGGAAATAAAACGAGCATAACTATGGTACACTCTTAAAATGCCTTTCCAAAACTACACTACGATAATTGATAACAAAATCACAATAGTTAAATAACTTTTTCACCATAATAGTATGTAATATTTTAAATATTCATAACATTATCATATTAGTTTATTATATAACTATAATAATTTGTATTTAAAACCTTTTTTTATGGTACATCCTTTCGTAACATAATTATAATAATTTGTATTAACATTATAAAAACTCATAATAATTCTACAAAATACAATCCCACCAACTTAGAAGGCCTGGACCCCCTAAAATCCCACTATAGGCAACTCAAAAATAATTCATCTTTTTATCTTTTTTCTATCACATCACCTCTCTATTTTTCTGCACATTTTTTCGTAAAAAGATAAAAAATGCACTTATTTAGGTCATCCCAAATAATCCCTATTGTCGTTTGACCGACTCTAACTGCCTCTTTTAAAAATAATCATATATCCCTCAATTTTAGATTAATTTGTAACACTAACCCCATTACATTTACTTGCAAAAAAAACACTTATGCCATATGTAACTGACATAAATACACTTTTTTTTAGGATAAATTATAAATACACTCCTTAAATTTTGCTTAAAATACGACTTGTCCTTGTAGTTTGAAAAATTACAAATACTTCATTGTCAAAAATTTTTATTTAATAAAATTAATTGAAAATATAAAATTTCTAATTGTTTACTTATATAATAATAAAATTATCTAAATTATTAATGAAAATAAAATTTTAACATTATTAAAAACTATTAATTAACTTGATAATTTATTAATAAAATGACCTATTTATTATAAAATTAGAAATCTTAATGAGCATAATGTGATTTCTAAAGCTATAAGAAATCATTTATAATTTAAGTAAATTTTAGAGGATATTTTTGTAATTTATCCCTTTTTTTTTTTTTTTTTTTTTTTTTTTTTTTTTTTTTTATCACTATCTCACACCTTGCTTGAGTGTTTCGTAATTTTTTTGGATAAATTATTACTCCTTGTCCACTACGAACCTGACACACCAAAGATTAGAGACAAGAGTTTCTCTTTCTGTTCTGCCCCCGGATTAGCCGTTTACTGATGACTTGACTTGTACATAAATATATTCTATTTACATATTTTAATAATTTTTAATTATATACATTATATTACAATAGGGTTTGGTTATGGTGTGCAACTTACACCTTACACTTTATACATTACACTTACACCTTACACTTACACTTTTTATGAAAAATTAAACCTTACACTTACACATTTTTTGAGGTTGCACACCATATGCAACCCACTTACACCTTACACCTTACACTTACACTTTACACCTACATCTTATACTTATACTTACACCTTACACTTACACTTTTTGTGTAAGTGGCACATGGTGTGCACTTGCACACTTAAGAAAACTCCATTACAATAATAATTATAACTAGGTGCTCATGACTTGACTCCTTAAGACTTTTCAAATCATCAAGTCTTTTTGGGTGGTTTAGAATGATTTAAATAAGTATATTTTTTAATTTTTTATGAAATATGAGTTGATTATAGGTTGGGTTTGAAGTAATATGATAGACATGGGATATGATTTAAATAAAATGATATGACTTAAATAAAATAGTGACTTTTTAACTTTTTGATTTTTTTAAACTACCCCAAACAAGTCCTTGGTTAGGTTTGTTTATCGCATGGATTGCCGGATTTGATTGATATGATCATGGGTCTTATTAATAGTTTTTTTGGTATTAATTTAGGAGGGGGAATTGATAGTGTAATGGATTTAGTAATTTCTCTCAGTAAGAGAATTAGTTTAGATAGATTTTAGGTGAGATTAAAAAAATAGTAAATAGATTGAGTCTATTTTATATAAAAATTTTATTTTTTTTACTAATTGCATCTATTTGTTTTATTTTTTTAATATAAAAATAATTTTTTATTTATTTTATACAAAAATAATTTAACAATTCCATCACTAACCATCTCCTACACTATCATCAAAATAAACAAACTTTTATTTAATTCTCTCACTAACAATGCATATATTAACAATCTTTTCACTAACCATCTTTTACTAACAATCTCATTTAAATTAATTCGCCAAACAAACGCGACCATACTGTCTACAAAACTCTAATCTTTCAACACTAGCATCAAAATTACATTCCACACCCAGAAGCTATGGGCACAACCTCTAATGCTCTTGTCATTGTTATTTGCTTTCTTTTTCTTTTTCTTTTTCTTTTTTTCCATTGAAAGACTTGAGTTCATTTGTAGTAGTACAAATTCAAATGTGAGTTGCATCGTGAGTAAGCGAGAAGCTCTTATGAAATTCAAAAGAAAACTCACAGATTATGCAAACCGTTTATTCTCGTGAGTTGGAAAGGACAGTTGTAAGCGGAAGGGAGTTTGTTGTAGCAATAAAACAGGCCATGTTGTGAAGCTTGATCTGCGTAATCCAATATGAAAATATTTTGGTGATTTTTGTTTAGGAAATAAAACGAGTATAACTATAGAGGTGTTTGATAACATGATTTAACACCTAAAATTGAATTGATTAAGTGATAATCAATTAAACCTATTTAATAATCATAATTGATATCATTTAAAAATTTAAAGGTCTCTTAAAATGTAGGTTAAAACTTAAGAAAATTTTAAGTCATATAAAACTTACTTAATTCTGATAGAATTTATAAATATTAAACATAAATATCGATATACATTCTTATAAACTCGCTACCACCACTGCTAGCACCACCACCACCACCACCACCACAACCATCATGCCACCGCCACTACTACCACCATGCCACTGCCACTGCCACTGCCACCGCCACCGCTGCCGCCATTGCTATCACAACCACTACCATTATGTCACTACCACTACTACCACTACCACCGCCACCATCACTACTTCTATCACTATCACTACCATTATGCCATCGCTACCACCATCACCACTGTCGCTACCATCACACCGTTGCCGCCACCACTACCACTACCATTACAACCATCACTTTTATCACCATTGTCATTATTGCCATGAACATCACCATCATTTTACTACTACTATCATCACAACTACTACCACTACCACCATGCCACTGTCACCGCCACCACTACTACCACCACCACTGCCACTATGCCACTCTACTATCACCACCATCACAATATAAAAATTAAAATATACAATTTAAAAATAATAAATTTCAAATTTTATCTTACACATATCAAATAACGTATTGTTAATTCAACACTTAAATTTTTATCAAACAACTTTTTAACTTAAAAAATTCAATATTCAGTTTTCAATACTTAATTTTCAATCTTCACTTTTCAGTTTTCAATTTTATCAAACACCATCTATGGTACATTCTTAAAAATGTATTCGGTATGCCTTTTCAAAACTACACTACAATAATTAATAACAAAATCACAATAGTCAAATAACTTTTTTACCATAATAGTATGTAATATTTTAATATTCACAGCATTATCATATTAGTTTATTATATAACCATAATAATTTGTATTTAAAACTTTTTTTTATGATGCATCCCTTCGTAACATAATTATAATTATTTATATTAACACTATAAAAACTCATGACAATTCTACAAAATATACAAAATATTATACCCATATCTTAGCAATCCCACCAACTTAGTAGGATAGGAACCCCTACAACCCCACTAAATTATAAACCGGTTATATATAATATTTTATCTCATTCTTGTTAAACTGACTCTAACTGTCTCTTTTAAAAATAACCATATACTCTACCCATGATTTTAAATTAATTTGTAACACTAACACCATTAATTTCACTTGCAAAAAACACTCATACAATATGTAACTGACATAAATGTATTTTTTTTAGTATCACTATCTCACACTTTAGAGCATCTCTAACGATATATCAATTATTTCACTAAATTTGAGCAAAAAATGAGTAATTCCTCTATCTAATATCTAGCTCTCCAACGAAGCATTGTTGGTTGTCATCAAAACATCGATCGACCAGAAGGATGATCGGGCAAAAGTCTGGCTGGTCGACTAGCCAGTATAATATCAAAATTCTTTTTCCCTTTATTTTCAACTAAGCAGAAGATCAGGTAGACATCCAGCTGGTCGTCCAGTGCCCAAAAACAACGATTCTAAACAGTGAAATGCTGAAAGGTCCAGACGTTCTCAATTTGGTGAAACATTTTTGATATTCTCGATTTAATATGTATTTGATGAAAGCGTTGGAGAAGGAAAAGAGATAACTTTTTATCAAATTTAAATTTGATGATAGATTTAATATATCATTAGAGATGGTCTTATATGAGTGTTTGGTAAATTTTTTGATAAATTATTTAATAATTTTAGCATTGCTCTTTGTCCACTATGAACCTGACACACCAAGGACTAGAGACCAGAGTTTCTACCCCCAAGAAGACGGAATGGCCGTCCACTAATGACTTGACTTAGACATAAATGTATTCTTATTTACATATTTTAATAATTTTTAATTATATAATAATAATAATAATAAGCTCATGACTTGCGACTTTTCAAAACAATCAAGTCTTCTTGTACAGTTTATAAAACTTTAATCTTTCAACATTGGCATCAAAATTACATTTCACACTCAGAAGCTAGGGCACAACCTCTAGTGCTCTTGTGATGTTATTTGCTCTCTTTTTCATTTAAAGACTTGAGTTCATTTGTAGTAGTACAAATTCAAATGTGAATTTGCATAGCGAGTGGCGAAAGCTCTTATGAAATTCAAAGGAAATCTCATAGATGAAGCAAACCGTTTATCCTCGTGGGTCGAAAAGGATTGTTGCACAAGGGAGTTGGTTGTAGCAATAAAACAGGCCATGTTGTGAAGCTTGATCTGCATAATCCAATTGATGATCCAAATTTTGAAATGAACCGATTGGTTGGTCAGATAAGTCATTCCTTACTCGATTTGAATCATTTGCATTACTTAGACTTGAGCATGAACGATTTACGCGGTCCAATTCCTGATACACTTGGAAGGTTGACCTCTCTTACATTCCTTGACCTTTCATATAACAACTTCAATGATTCAATGTTGTATTATTCTTTGTGTAACCTGAGCAGTCTTGTCTATATAGATCTTAGTTCTACTAGCCGTAGAGGTGCAATCCCCCATTGCCTTGGGAATCTTGCTTCTCTTTCAATCCTCAGGTTGAATGAAAATTATCTTCAAGGTCCAATTCCAAGTGAGATGGGAAATATGACACAACTTGCAGAGCTTGACCTCTCTTGGAATGCGTTTCAAGGTCCAATTCCAAGTGAGATGGGAAATATGATACAACTTACAGAGCTTGAGCTCTCTTGGAATGCGTTTCAAGGTCCAATTCCAAGTGAGATGGGAAATATGACACAACTTACAAAGCTTGATATCTCTTCGAATGCGTTTGAAGGTGAAATACCAAACTCCATGAGGAACCTCTGTAACTTGCGTGTGTTGGATTTGTCCAACAACAAATTCATTGGAAAGCTTTCAACTTCTATTGGAAGTCCATTTGGTTGCATCCATAATAGTTTGGAAGATTTGTCTCTAAAGTGGCTTACTATTGGAAACAATTCATTTTATGGTCCGCTGCCATCATCACTCGGAACACTATCATATTTAAGTGTGTTAGATACTGGAGACAATCAATTGAATGGGAGCATTCCAATTAGTCTTGGACAACATTCAAAACTAGATTATCTAGATTTGTCAAAAAATGCATTTGTTGGCACCGTATTTGAACTTCACTTTGCCAAACTCAAGAGTTTAAAGGTATTGAACTTGCATTCAAATTCATTAGTTTTGAATGTGTCCTTCCAATGGGTTCCTCCCTTTCAACTCCAATTCATAGAATTGTCATCCATCAAAGTAGGACCCCAATTTCCTCAATGGCTCAAAACACAAAAAAAATGTTACAAGGTTAGACACGTCTAATGCAAGCATCTCAGTTGTCATTCCTGATTGGTTTGAGAGTATTTATTGTGGCATTATATACTTGGATCTTTCCAATAACCAAATCAAAGGAAAGGTGCCAATATTTCAAAAATGTAAATATAGATATAGTGCTCATGGTAAACGGTTACAATTGAGTTCTAACAGATTTGAGGGCCTACTAACACCGCTTCCTTCGCATGTTCATTCCTTAAATCTCTTCAATAACTTACTTTCAGGACCTATTATTGTGAGTGGTGATAATGTGACGATGAGCTTCATATATCTTGTTCTCTCAAATAACCATTTGGTATTTGTCATTCCAGTGTCTTTGTGCAAAGCAAAGCGTATAACTCTTATTGATTTCTCAAACAATCAACTATCAGGAAAAATCCCTCCTTGCTTGGGGCAGTTGGATCAGTTGTCGGTGCTAGATTTGACAAATAATAGTCTATATGGTGAAATTCCAAGTTCATTGGGTTCCCTACAATTTCTCAATTCCTTGCACTTGCGTAACAATAAGTTTCATGGGAAACTTCCTTTGTCCTTTAAAGAATTTGACAATTGTTTTCATCATTGATCTAGGTGAAAATGTGTTCACTGATAATATCCCTCCATAGATTGGATATAACCTAACTAATCTTAAATTTCTCAATCTTCAAGCAAATAATTTCTATGGTGATATTCCTTCGCAACTCTGTCATCTCCAAAATTTGCAATTGTTAAACTTGGCACAAAATAACATAACGGGAAATATCCCTCGTTGTTTTGGCAACTTCACTGCCATGGTGGCACTAGACCATGGGTACAATTTCAATGCAACTTATCATTTTGGGTACAATTTCGATGCAACTTATCATTTTAGAGGAATTTATGACGAGAATATTTTGGATTCAATGAAAGGAATAGAACTGGAATACACCAAGACACTCAAATTTCTCATCTCCATGGACCTTTCGAACAATGGCATTGTTGGAGAGATTCCAGAAGAGTTAATGGATCTTTTTGGGTTGATGAACTTGAATCCATCTGGAAATCATCTAAAAGGAAGGATCCCTAATAATATTGGCAATTTGACACAATTAGAATCTCTTGATTTGTCTCGAAACAAACTTTCTGGCCCCATTCCTCCAAGTCTGTCTAGTTTAAGCTACCTAAGTCATTTGAACATGTCATTCAATAATTTATCAGGGCGAATACCAACGGGAAATCAACTTCAAACTCTCAATGATCCTTCCATTTATATAGGCAATGATGGCCTTTGTGGTGCACCACTAAACAGCTGCATCGATGATAAATCATTTGATGGTGATCACAAACATGCTGATGAAAGTAAAGTTGCAGATGAAACTGATGTTTTGTGGTTCTACACTGGCATTGGACCTGGTTTCTTGGGGGTCTGTGGCACTTTGAATTTCAAGAAGTCTTGGAGGTATGCATACTTCCAGTTCATTGAAAACAACTACAATTGGATATCAAATAAACATAGCAATGAAGTTTGCTCAGCTAAGGAGGAAGTTCAACAAAGGCACATTTTGAGGATGAATTTATCACCCAATTGGTTCGTCTCTCTCTCTCATCATGTACCTTTATTACCTCTGTATCTTGTCATGATTGCGATGTGTGCATCAAATCAATATCTTCATAACCCATGATTTATCTTGCATGAATCTTTCAAAAAAATTTCAATTCCTTACCGTCATTAACATAATAGTGCTAATCATGTAAATGATTTTTGGAACATCATCACAACTTGAAGAATAACCATTCATAGTTTGAAGTGGAGGTAGTGATATTTCCATATTATCATCAAAACATGTCTTACATTCAAGATCATATAGTAAAGTACAGATTAATTTCCAACAATTTCTTTACCAAAAGCACCAAAATTCTTTGTCACATGCTTAAAAACATTGAAACAAATGTAGGTTTGTTGTTATATAGTTCAAATAATGCAAATACATTTCTCAAATATTTTTTCAGAAGTCATTGGTTGCATTATTTCAGAGAAACCATGTTAACATCCACTAATATGCTTGTTATATGCTTTTGCTGTCATTAAAGGGTCTTATATTCAGCTGGAGAAAAGAGCCTCATAGGAAAGCAACATTGAGATCATGTTATGAATTTTCTTGAGTTGTTGGAAAGAGATAAGTTTGTATAATTCTATAGTTCTAGTATCTATGTTGATGGGGTTTGATGATTTTGTGCCATTTGTAAAATATTCGAAAGTAAGTCTTTCCTTAAATAAATGATTTGTGAACTATCATATTGTCCAGAATATGTTGTAGTCTTATAGACTGTGTTTTGCATATACATGTATTCTCCTTTTATTGGTGAATTCCATGACTTTTGCCAATTGAGGCCATGGATTCTAGTTTTAATTTTGAGAATTGAGCAGAATGCTCCAACAATGATATACATATAGTAATGGTATCAGCAAGAAAAACCTTATCAAAACAGAGAGCTATTGTGCAACAGTCAAATTCACATATAAGTTCAACTATTCATGTTTTTCTTCACATTCTAGTAATCTTTACTTGTGTCAAAACTTTTAATGATTTAGGAGAAGTATGTAACATCAGTAATATACAATTATGTTTCCCAACTTGCACTACTTTTTATTTAATTTGTTAATGATTAATCCTTGCCAAAGATTTTGTGTGTGTGTGTGTCTTATTCGCTATCTAGTTGTGTCTATTGAGTTTTAACCAATTTATAAGTGTTTGTAGTTGGCTTTATTAATCATTTTTTGTTGATTTTTTTTCATCTTTAATGATTTTTTTTTTTAAATTAGAAAATGTTACACTCTTGAATTCTACTCGACTAGAGAAATTAGAAAAGATAAAAAAAAATTGAAAATTTTGAAAAAAAAAAAGTCCACAAAAGATTAAACAAAATAAAAAACAGTTCACTTTTTATTTTTTTGTAACTTTTTTTGTCTTTAGGATTTTTTTTTAATTTTTTATTGTTACTCTCTAGACGCAAACCTAAAAAGTAAAAAACAAAATGGACATAATTTAGAAATAAAAAAATCACTAAAAATTAAAAAAATTAAATATATATATATATAACTTTTTTATGTGAATGCCAAACACTAACAAAAGCCAAAGCAATAAAACTGTCAATGTAACCAAAATATCACAAGTTTCCATATATGCAGATGCAGATGCAGATGATTAGCTCCTAACTGCACATTGATTTCAACAGTCGACACACAATGACCCAAAGGGGATCTACATCAATTATCACAATTTCATTAGGCATCAGCCAATCCTACCCACCGTACCAACAAATAGCATAGAGAAAAGGAAGATGCTATGATATTCATCCTTAAAATTATGCATATGGTATACATTTTATAAAAAAAAATTGGCAAATTACATCGATAGTCCCTGTAATTTACTCATTATGTTATTTTAATCCCTATATTTTCAAAAAATTGGCAAATTACATCGATAGTCCCTGTAATTTACTCATTATGTTATTTTAATCCCTATATTTTCAAATTGCTCGATTTTAATCCTAAATTTTATATTTTGTCTCTTTTTGTCACAATTGAAAATGGTTGTTAAGTTTTTTGACGGAAATTGGCCATGTGCATGTCACGTGCCTTATTTTAAAAGGTAAAGTTGTAAATTTAATATTTTGTACATTATTTAGCCAACGCAGTGAGTGAACTCACTCAAATAAACACACATGGATCTCAAGTTCCGTTTGTCATAGTAATCTTAGAAGTTTGAGATAAATATTATGATCTAGTTAGGTGTGGGAGGGGGAGGGGGGGACTGTGAACGCAACTAATACAGGTAATATGTAAACATAAAAATAATTAATAATAGAACATACATTTCAATATAAAGATATGACAATTATTATTATTTTTTTTTTATCTATATGATTAATGAATGGCCAATAATACTACATTTATGTTTTTTTTTGTATGATATTTAGTTTACCATCTCATGGTCATGATTGCATTGGTTAAGTTGGTTCCATCACTAGTGACTATTTCGAAGGCCATTGTGACACATATTGTAAAAAATGTGATCATGTAAATGAATGACTTTGCCTAGTGGCAAAAAGGATAGACCCTAAGAATGAACTGTAAACCCAAACATATCGAGTTCGACTCTTACTAATGTTTCTCGGACTTAACTGATACAAACCGATACACGTAATTTGTGACAATTTTTAAAATTCAGAATTTACTTACTCTAAAGAGTGGATCCAATGTTACTTTCATGATTGCATTGGTTAAGTTGGTTCCATCACCTCCATTGTGTAATTATCATTTTTGTCCTTATTAGTCATATAGATTGGAGAGTAGGAGAGAAATAAGTGGGGAAACTGTTTATATAGGAACCATAATTAAGTAAATTTCCAATTGAAAAATCTTCCCACACAAGCAAAAGTTGAAAACCACCCTATAAGGACATCTCCAACCCATATGGTTTGAGAAATGGCTATTTTAATTGGTTTTTTGACTTTTTATGAGAAGTAAAAAGAGTGATGTGATAATTCATTGTGACTTTTTGACTATATTAGTCTAATGCCAAACAAGGTTTATCAAATTCAAATTTGGATAAAAATCTTGCAAAACACCTCTTCACAAATTGACACAAATTTATATGAAATTGAGTTTTACCCATTTTTTAACCCAAATTAAAAGAGACTCAAATATATAATCAAATTTTGTCAAGATCATTTTGTAACTTTCAAATTTACCACTCTGCCATTCTTGAAGTTTTACTCAAATTTGCATTCAAACCTAAGTTTATCCATTGGAATGTCATATCAAATCAAACTTGGATTTTTAATTAAATTTGCAGTAATGTGGATGAATCATTTTTCTTGAATTTGAGTAAAAATTTAAGGGCCAAAGATGGCCTAACAAACTTTTAAAAATCTGGCCTCAAATAAGTTGAAATAAGGTTAAATTATTTTACAATAGGCCTACATAGACTTAATTTATTGGTTTTGTCGTAATGCTTGGTTAGTTGCCTTATTGTTTAGGGCAAATTACACCAGCAATCCTTATATTTTATCTCCTGTGTCATTGTGATTCAAACACTTTCAATTAGCTCAATTTTGACCATTCATTTTAAATTTTGTGTCAATTTGGTCAAATTGATAATATTGTTAGTGTTTTTAAAAGAAAATTATCACCAAATTGGTTGAGGTAACTCACTAAGTTGAGTACGTTCATAATTTTACCCTTAAAAATATGACATATAACACTTGTGTGCATATTTTCCATAATAAAATAAAAAAATAAAAAAGCATGCTAGGAGTTGGAATCAATTGAATCAAATTAAGACAAAGTCATAAACTTAGGATCAAAATCGAGTCAATTGAAATTACAATGACTAAAATTTCACAATGACCAAAATACAAGAACTACCATCGTAATTTGTACCATTGTTTATTGACTAATAACATTGTAAAGCAGGGCAAATACCTAACGTTAAGAAATTGTGAGTGTTGAGCAAGAATTCTAAGGTTGACTCAATAAGACACCTATAAATATACCTTGTTGTCTATGTAAAAAATATAAGTTGATCCAACAAGGTTGAACTGGTTACTCCAAAAAGAGAGCCTAAAAGAGAACAAAATGGGAAAGTTTAATACTAAAGAGTAAGGTTATAAGGATGAGCAGGGCTGTGTGCCTTTGTGCCCTCCTAGGAATGCTTTTTAGTGTCTATCTTGGCTTATGTTGAATGTGTGTCCAAGGAATTTCGAGGAAAGAAAACACAAATCACTTTAAGAATAAATTTGGTGAGTTTGAATTTGTTTCACTTTTAATATTTATCTAAATATTCGGTATCCACTTTTTGACTCATTTCTATAAAAATTAAACCCGTGTTTCCTAGAAAACAAAAATAAAAATGAAACACAACAAAAATAAAAATAAAAGTGATAATTCTCATGTTTTCCATCTCATTTTAGTTTTCAATCTTATGATTCTTAATCTTCTCCTAAACGACATTTTGAAATCCAAATGTGCAGATCAATCATATAGCATTGTGGCAGGAGGATTCATGATGGCTTCATCACTTTGCACTCAAAGCAACAGGCATGTTTGTGTAGGTTGAAAAAGAAAAACAAAAGGCACAATTAGACTGGAAACTCAATTTTCTAATCTTGCTAGAATAGATGTTAGAAATTGGGCATCCATGTGGCATGACCCATGAACCTTTTGAACCTTATCCACGTAAATTTGAATTTGAATTCAAAACTTATTTGGATAACCACTCATGATATCTATATCTATCATATCAACTGATATGGATAGATTGATATATATGGTTATATATCTGATTATATATTTAAATAATATATTGATATCAGATACGTTATGTGGTTTTTACCCATAACCTTTTTTCCCAGACTCTCTCTCTAACTCTTTCCCATGAAGAGAACGATCCAACCTTTACACTATGACTTATGTGGGTGATACTCATATTGTGGTATCACTCCACTGTAGGGTGTTCGTTGTTCGCATTTTTAGAAGCACGTGATTTACCCACGAGATTCTTCGCTTCAGGTTCTATCACCTAAAAGTATGATCTGAATTTTTTACCCGCTGCGTTATCCTTTGTTTTACATTGGTATCAGAGCTTTAATGGGTATTTTCATGCTTATTTTTATACATTAAAATAGGTGTATATTTTTATATAAATATATACACGATATATGCATGAAAAATTAATATTTTTCTGAACTTTCTCCGATCAACTTGAAATTTACATATGTTGTAGTATATTTCATGTAGAATATATCTGCCAAGTTTCATAAAAATCCAACGGTCGAATTTTGAGAAAAATAAAGATTTATATTTAATTTTTCATAACTTTTACAGCATGCTGGTCTTACATGCTTTGTTTTTATGTTATGAAAATTACATATTTGGAATCCTTGTTTCGATACCTTTGAAACAGTATATTATGGGCCTGATTCCGACTTACGGTTGAAGAGAAAACTCAAATCTTAATTTGAAGCGAGACTTGAACAAAACGGGGAAGAAAAAATTGTTGCGCGCTAATGTCATCATCACACACAAGCCTTGGTGAATAAGCTACAAGGCAGCTACATTAAGGCCTTGTTTGTTTTGTTTTTAATTTTAAAACTATGTTAATTGCTTCTAAATTATTCGTTATAATTTTGATTGAAGCATGGCTTATACTGTTGGGTTTGTAATTAATTTTTATACAAGATATTAAAGTTTCAGAATTTTATTAAAAATAAAATATTTTTCATTAATGAAAAATTCAATATTTTACGTTAAATTGCTCTTGGAGGAGCATGACTTGGATTACGGACTTGAAATTTTTAGATGAATTCTTGTTATGTAATCTTATTTACTGGAATAATTTTTGTATTTTTTCAGATTCTGTAATATTTATTTCTGATTTTCTATGTAATTATTAATTACTTGTAATTTTAGAAAATTTCATAAATTTGCAGAAATTATAGAAATATGTTATGGCATTATTTAAATATTGTATACAACATGTTAAGTTCTTTTAAATCATTAGAACTTATAGTATATTGTTATAGCATGATTTATTTATAGTGGTGAATTTTAATTTCATGATTAAATATTCTAACATATGTTCTTTTATGAACTACATTGAGATATTATCATGTGGATTTAAATATTTTATCATACTTTTAAACATACCATAGTCAGTGGGAGGTTGTTCGGTTGAGAGAAATCTTTGTAGATTTACTACCGAAAACCAATATTTTGCACATAAATTAAATTAAATTTTTGGATAATCGTCCCCTGTGGCGCAAGAGATGATTCTGAGCATAGCGGATTTTTGATCTTGCGACTCGTGTAATATTGTCACTATTTAATTTAGATTTTTTTTGACAATTATATTATGCTAATCAATTAATCCCAATGCGAATTTCTTTCTAAATTGATTTAGTTTATGGAAGTTAATTTGGTTGACCTAGACTTAGTAGAGATGTTCAAATAAGAATAATGTAATCATATTCTTTAGATGAGCAAAAGTCTTGGAGACTTTAGTTCAGACCTTAATTGAGCCAAAGTAAGGAAACATGACTCAAAGTCGCCGTGATTTTGTTGCCTTGTTTGGCACAATAAAAATTGATGTGTGCGCTTGTAGATGCGCCCTCGGGGGCCTCATGCTACAGTTCGGACTCAAATGTCACGGTTCTTAATCTGATCTCACAATGTGCGATGTGAGATTGATAAATCACCAAAGAGTCCAAATACGGCAAATCGTTTTGGAAAACTGATTTTTGTAAAGAAGTGCCAAACATTGACTGCTTTGCGGATCTGAGTCGCCACCTAAATATTTTATTTTGGGGGAATTTAGGAAACCCTGACTCGTTGCCTAAGGCCACGTGTCCGTCATCACCAAAGTTGCCTCGGCTCGGGAACTTGGGTACGATTGGGGAAGGTCAGCTATGAGCACCCCCGCTCGCCCGATCAAAGATCGGTTACTACTAAACATGATATCTTGTTTTTGAAAACACATGCGTTCTTATTGTGGTTAATTAGCTAGAATTACTATGTGATGCACACAACAAACAAGTATAGACTAGATCGCCTAATTTGGAACAAAGCATTGTATATCTGTTTGTTTGGAAAATGGTTTGAAGTTTGCTACTCGTAAGTAGGCTAAAATGCAGATTTGATGAATTGTTCCAACTCAAGTAATCCAACTTTCACCCACAGGCATTCAGGCAGTTATAGCAAATAAGCAGTTAGTCTCATGGCAAGCATGCTTTCATAATAATCAATAAGACACATGCAGTATGCTAAAGCATATACACTCACAGTGTATTCGGAGCCAAAATAAAGAACTAGTTAGAAATCAATGCATGATCCTAGTTCATGTTAAGATGGCTAATGCAACACATGCAAAATGCAACAAGAAATAGGCTTGGCTATTCTAAGATGACATATGAGATGCGATAATTAATACATGTATTCAACTTGGAATTGAAATACAATGCAGTTAGTATGATGCGCCAAGCCCGGTGCGTGCAATGTAGATGAATGATGCAAACATGCGAGCATAAGGATGCTAGACAGATGAATGGATGCAAATATGCAAAGCATAAGTATGCCAATTGAAACATGCCCTAAAACTAACCACTGAAAGCAGGTAAGTAAAAGGGAGAAAGAAATGGAGGTTGCAAGACATGCACACACGCACGTACACTTATTACAAAATTCGCCCTCTCGAAGGAGGGTCCGAATAAATAATACATACCAACTAACTAACTGACTAACTAACAAGCTAATTAATTATTACATAACCGAATGAATAACTAGCTACAACTAATTATTACAACGCTTAATTAATTAACAAATTAACTAATTAATTCACAAATTAAAGCTAACTAACAAGTAAGCACTAAAATGAGATTGCTAGGCCGCCTCAGTTCTGCCTTGAAGAAGGAAGGATGCATGCTCGGTTGCCATCCCGAAAAACTCTCCGGTTGCTCTTTAGAGGCTCTGTCTGCAGGGTGTCCTCAAGAACTTCCTGCTGAATCTTACCAAAACAAAACATTACTGGGGAGTGTATCAGTGGCCTGCCGGCCATGAGGAGCCACTGCTAACCATCTTGCCGACCAAGAGTGGGCACTGCCGGCCAAGAATGAGGGACTGCCGGCCATCTGCAAGGCACTGCCGGCCACTGATGTGCTGGGACACCAAGCTGCAGTAGAACACAAAATAGAGAAAATGGAGAGTCTCCCAAGGGTATGTATGCACTATGACACCCCATATCACCTCGAAAAACATCAAGGGAAAGGCATAGTTGGATCCAAGACCATCAATCACGTATCCCGATGCATGATGGCCAAAGATCCAACTTGTGCAAATCAATATGAAATGAATGCACAAATAAACACATAAAGCCTAGAACTCTATCATATAATCAAGAGCGTCGGCAACCGAGAATTGAGACATGTTTCATCACTTGCAGTATGAAACGTCCCTCGTTTCTCGTGCTCAAATTAACACTTAATCCAAACAACAATGCAATCCAAGGACGGCATACACAATGCTAACTTGAACATGCAATCATGCAATATGACTTAAGCATGCAAAATGCAGTGTAATAAACATGCAACAACATGTAATGGAACTAGCATGCGACAACATGCAATGATGGAGCAAGCATACAACAATATGCAAGACAAGCATGCAACAACATGCAAGGATGGACTTAAACCAAAATGGGTAGATCTCAGTGATGCCCAAATCAATGGCCATTATGTGTTGAAATGATAACACAAAATGCTAGACAAGCATGCATGCCAATGGGCCCAAGAATTAAGGCATAAAGATGCAACTCTTAAGCACACTTGAGGAGTGAAAAGCATGCAAGTATGGCAATACTACATGCTCTGAAATGATGTTAAGAATGATGCCAAATCACACACATAACACAAGCATAGCATGCATGAAGCTCAAAAGCTAAGAACTAGCAAAGGGACTTAAGCCATGGCCATACAAAGCTAGCCCCAAAGGGCTAAAGGAACCTAAAACAGTCCCAAGGCAGGTCCAAACAAGACCAAAAACAAACTCGAAGCTAGCCAACACAAGCTAGAACACAAGGCCAAAAACATGGAGTTTGCAAGGCTACAAAAGAGGCAATGCACTACACCTATTGAAACCAAACATGACATGACTTGGACAACATAAAACAGAGTTACATCATGGTATAACAAGACCAAAAATGCACTGATATGATGAGCCAATGGCTTAGGCTTAATGGCATGCACAAAAGTTCATTCTTGAGGCATAAAGAGCCAAGCCTTCAAGGCATTAAAGGCATGTCAAATGCAAGTGTATGACTACATTTCATGGACTAAAATAACATTTAGAATGATGGCAAAGCATGCAAACATCATATGTATGGCATGGTAGGGGCCTCAAAACCCAAGGCTAGCCTAAGCATTTACACTATAACTATACAAAACACAAGTGATATGGCCATGGCAGCCCAAAACACTCCTACAACATCCCAAAATAAGAATAAAATCATGCTGGAGCAAAGCCAAAATATGCTAGGATGATGAGTCAAAACATCATGCACATAAAGCTAGTAAGTAAGATTTGTTCTACAAGTATATGGAGCATGCAAAGGATTACCAAGCCAGCTATGGACAGAGTCATGACATGGCAAAGCATCACCAAAAACATGCTGAAATGGACTCAACACAAGCTAGGATAACATGCTAAAGCAAGAAGCATATAAAGCTAGTTTATGAGATTTACACTACAAGTGTATTATACATGCATGGAGTGACAAAAACAACCCAAAAAAGATCTAAGGTATGGTAAAACATCACCAAAAACCTACTGAAATGGACTCAACACAAGCTAGGCAAACATGCTACTTTGATGAGCTACAAATGGGATTACACTACACATACAAGATGCATACAAAAGGTGACCAAACCAGCCATGGAAAGAGCCAAGGCAGGTCTTAAAAGTCACAAAAAATGGCCTGAACCAAGCCTCAAAAGTACAGAGAGGCATGCTCCTTTGGAAGGCCAAAAATGCAAGCAAACAAAAAATCAAAAGGGAGGGGGTCACCCCCTCTGATTTGAGGTCTCAAAACCGCATGCCGACCGCTGAAAATTCATTGGATTTCAGTGGCTAGAAGGCCAAACCAAGGCTAGCTCGAAGGCCTTAAAGCATGGCTCAAAACAAGGCTAAACAAAGCATACAAGAGGGTTGTACACCCCTAACACCAAAAAGACCTCAAACAAACTTCAAAAGCATTTAAAAACAAGACTTTTTTTAGTTGAAATCAAGGCATAAAACAATATGAAAGTATGGCCAAAATGAAGTACAAGAAAGTGCTAAAAAGGGAAAAAAGCTCACCCATGAAGACCAACTTCGAAACCAGCAACATCAGTGGTCAAAAACTCACTTTCAGAGCTCAAGTAACCTTCCCAAGAATCTCAGTCCAATGGTGGTGGTGTATCTTTATGTGTTGTAGTGTAAAAGTGCAAGAAAAATAGACTAAACCACAACAATATAGAGAGAGAGTAAGAAATATAGAGAGAGAGAGAGAGTTATATCTCTTCTAAAATGGCTGAACCTCCCTTAAGGAGAGAGGCTCTCCCCTTATATAGAGGGAAAACAATGCAAAGCTTCTTCAAGAAGCTTGACAAAACTTCATCCTCCATACGTGTATAGAGGAGATGAAAGGATTCGGTGGCTCAAAAGATCTGGAGTGAAACCTTGAGGCAGGGGTTTTGCAGCCATCGGTGATGGTAAGCGATGGCTCATTGATGGTAGCAACAAAGTAAGTAAAGGCGGCAGAAAAGGTGACCGGCAGTGCATCAAGAAACACATTCTGAAAGGACCAAGTCATGGTCCAAGAATGGACCAGAAAGGATACAGGGTTTGGAAAGCTCAAACCTGTGACGTTCTGCCACGAAAGTTGAATACCCGACGAGTAATTGAACTTGTGGCTGGATGTACCTACAAGCACAACCGAGTCTTGAGGACGATCAAAAATGAAGTGTCTCGGTTGCGTTTTTTGAGCTCGAAAGTCATGAAATGGCGTAAGTGAATGTCAAAGTCCAGAGTCGACCAATTTTTGACAAGGTCGAAGACCCAGGCAGACATTCAATAATAGAGATAAATAAATGGTTGCGCCTACAGGCTGCCTACGTATCCCATTGCAAGGAATCAAACCAGCGTAGTTCAGAGGCAAGATGCAAATGATATGCAGGAATATTTTGATAATTGGACTTATACGCTTCGCGAAGCTTGTTTGATAATTGGGGATTTATGTAATGCAATGCAATGTCATTGAGTGAATAAGGCGCATGACCAAGCCACATTTCTACCTAGAAAAGGTATGAACACATAACAATGCTAACAAGAAGCACAAAACAGTGCTAAGAGAGAGGGTGCGCCAGAGAGCGTGAGCTAAGCGATGCACTATCAAGTGCAGGTAAGGTGTGTAATACTGATGCAAACAATGCAATGCACTAACAAGTGCGTAAGGTGCTCTAGAAAGCGCAATGCAATGCATTAACAAGTGCAGGTAAGGTGTGTAATACAGTGCGAACAATGCAATGCACTAACAAGTGCAGGTAAGGTGTGTAATACAGTGCGAACAATGCAATGCACTAACAAGTGCAGGTAAGGTCTTAAGAAAGCGCGATGCAATGCACTAACAAGTGCAGTAAGGTGCACAAGAAAGCGCGATGCAATGTACTAACAAGTGCGGTAAGGTCGCAAGATAACGCGATGCAATGTACTAACAAGTGCAAGTAAGGTGTGTATCTGATGAGAACAATGTGTAGACAAGCCCGCGGGGGGACCTCGCTACAGCTCGGACTCGATTTGTCACGGTTCTTAATCTAACCCAAAGAGTCCAAGTCCGGCAAATCATTTTGAGAAAACAGAGTTTTAGAAAGGGAGTGCCAAACATGGACTGCTTTGCCAGATACAGAGTCGCCACCTAAATATTTTATTTTGGAAAATTTAGGAAACCCTGACTCGTTGCCTAAGGCCACGTGTCCGTCATCACCAAAGTTGCCTCGGCTCGGGAACTTGGGTACGATTGGAGAAGGTCGCCGTGAGCACCTTCGCCCGATCAAAGATCGGCCTTTACTAACCATGATATTTAGTTTTGAAAACATTGTGCGTTCTTATTCCGATTATTAGCCTAGATTTACTATGTGATGCGCACGGCATACAAGTATAGACCGAGTCGCCTGAATTGGAACAAAACATTTCATGTTTGTTTTTGAAAGATGGTTTGCTACCCGCAAGTAGGCTTAAAATGCAGATTTCGCCACCCTCAGGTGGGCTTAGCAAACATGGTTTTGCCACTATCTAGTGGGCTTAAAACTCACAGTCAATGCATTGTTCCAATCCAAATAACCCAACCTTCACCTACAGGCATTCAAGCAGTTATATCACATAAGCACATAGCCTCATGGTAAGCATGCTATCATGGCAGTCACTCACACGCATGCAAGGATGCTAAAGCATAAAAACTCACCGAGTACTCCAAGCCAAAACAGAAACCGATTAGAAATTCATGCATGATTCTAAATACACAGAAATGCCTAATGCAACACATGCAAAAATGCAACTATAGCAGGCTCGGCTATTCTAAACATGGCATATGAGATGCAACAGCTATCATGTATTCAACTTAGAATTGAAATACAAATGCTGTTAGTATGATCTTAGCGCCGAGTGCATGCAAAACAGATGAATGAATGCAAACATACTATCATACTGTATGCTAATTGAAACATGTCCTAATCTAACCATCATAAGCTAGTAAATAAAAGGGAAGAAAGACGTGGGGTTGGAAGACATACATCACGCCCACACACACTTATTACAACATTGCCCTCGCTCGGAGGGTCCGAAAGAATAATATATAGTCCCAAATAAGTATAGTCTGAATAAGTACAAAAATCCTAATTAATTTACAAATTAATCTAGGAAAGCTATAAATTGGCATGCAAGCCAGGGACTGCCTCGACTCTGATGAATGATGTATGTTTGGGCTGCCTTGTGCGGAAATCCACTAGGATGCCCCAATTAGCCTCTGTTTTGCAATTGTTCTTGGAAAGCGCACCAAACTCGAAGGTTCTTGATTCTTGATTTGCTACAAGAGAGCGAGAAAGGGCATAGCAATGTATTTTCACATATGTATGCATGCCTCGATCCTCGTGCCACCAATCACGCATATCGATGCATGATGGACGAGTCGAATTGCACAACTTAATATGAAATGAATGCACATATAAACATAACAATACCTAAACTCCATCATGGATAATTGAGTGTTGGTGGTGGAATTGAGACATGTTCCGTCACTCGAGTATGAAAGCGTCCCTCGTTTCCGTGCTCGAGCTAACTCCTATCCCAAACACAATGCAATATGCATGACGTGCATGAATGCAAACTAAGATACAACCTAACATGCACAGTGCTATGAAATGGCATACACGATGCACGAGGTAACATGGCATACACAATGCGCTAACATACAACCTAGCATACACAATGCTATGAAATGAAATGGCATGCACAATGCATAATGGACTTACACCAACACAAGTGAACCTCAGCCACACTCACATAAGAGGCCAATAGATGAAAATGAGACACTCGAGATGCGTGCACGCCGAGGACCGACCCTAAGGCACCAAATGCCACTCTAACAAAGCATGGCAAGGCATGGAATATGGCATACTGGCATGCAAATTTCAGTGCTAAAATATGATGCAAAATAGCCCCGAAACATGGAAACATGGCACCCGATGCATGAAATGAGACTCGAAACTCGAAACTAGGCGCATGGAATGACTTATAGCTATACAAAGCATGCATTATTTGAACATGAAGTGTGAAGAAAGAATCAAGACAATCCCAAAACAAGCATATTTTCAGTTTTAAACAAGGCCAAAAGGTG
The DNA here is from genome assembly GCA_025200525.1 of Camellia lanceoleosa. Lineage (NCBI taxonomy): Eukaryota > Viridiplantae > Streptophyta > Magnoliopsida > Ericales > Theaceae > Camellia > Camellia lanceoleosa. The sequence continues at coordinate 72,742,484 of CM045772.1, read as the reverse complement.
AACACAAGTAGGGCTAAGCTAACATACAAAAATGGCCTCGAAAGAGAGATAAAGAAGCAAGTAACAGCTGCTGGCCCTAAATGGAAAAGATCCCTCAACAATGTTGAAGAGGGGCCCAAAACATGGTATTTTATAGTTTATGACCAAGCCCAAAACAGTGCACAAGCAAGCTTAAAATACTATGCAAAGTAAGGCATAAAAGAGAGCTTTAACACAAAGAGCAAAAACGAAGACTCAAAAAGAAAAAGACCCTTAATCAAACATGAAGGGTGGGTCAAAATATGAATATTTACAGTTTGGGTCAGAGCCCAAAAATACAAGCACAAGGGGCTAACAAAACATGCAAAAGTAAGGCCAAAAGAGGGATAAAGAGGAAAGTGACAAAAGGAAGCCTCAAACAGTGAAGAGCCCTTCAACAATGTTGAATAAGGGCTCAAAAAAAGCCACTTTACAGTTTATAACCAAGCTCAAAACAGTTCACAAATAGGCCTAAAATACTATGCAAGAAAGAGGCATACAAGAAAGGTAAAGAAGCAAGTAGTAGCTGGAGACCTTAAACATGGAAGGACCCTTAATCAAACATGAAAAAGACCTCAAAACATGACTATTTTCAGTTAGGGTCGGAGCCCAAAAATGCAACCACAAAGAGCTAAAATATATAGCAAGATAGGAACAAAAAAGAAGGAAAAGAGGCTTACCCTTGAAGACCAATGGACCAGCAGCTCTTAGCCTGAGAAAAGGTGCTCCTAAGATCTGAAAGACAGCCCCAAAGTGTTGGAAAGGATGGTGGTGGTGTGGTGCTATGAGGTGGTGTAGAAACAGTCCAAGAACAATGGACTTTGAAGCTTTGAAAGAGAGAGATGGAGGATGTATGTATGCAAAGCTCCTAGAGGATTTTCTAACCCTTAAAACTGAAGGGGAGGGGCTGGCTATATAGACACAAGAGTGGAGAAAAGGGGGGGGGAGATTCAAATTTAAGTTTCCCCTCCAAAAGTTCCCCAGGATCTGAGAATCTGGAGGAAAATGAGGTCCTGATTGGAAGGAGCGGTGCAAGGATCATGGCATTTGGTTATTTAGGGTTTAGGTGGCCGACCGGCCCCCATGGCGGTCGGCCAAGGGTCAAGACTGATTAGTGGCCGGCCAAGCCAAAAAGCTGGCCTCCCATGTGTGCACAACACAACCATGTGGTCAAAAACTAGAGAAAATGAACCAGGAGAGAGAAAAGCCCATTTTTTGGAGGGGTTCAAAAGGGTCAAACACAATTACTGGCCGGCCATATGATATTGGTGGCCTCCCAGGTGTGTACAACACAAATATGTGGTTTAGGGCTAGAAAAAGTGGCCTTAAGGTGGTCAACATTGGCTTTCTAGTGAGAAAAACGGGCGACGGAGGGCGATGACGGAATAAAACTGGTTGTCAGAACAATTACTGGCCTCCCACCCTTCTACAACCTTCCTAATAGTGAAAATAAGGTCCCTGCCAAAAATGAACTCAAACCGATGCAAAACGAAGGTTCGGGGGCCGAAACACGCAGCCTGGGGCCCCGAAAACTGATTGTTAAGCACCGGAGGTGGCGTTCGACCACGAAGTTGGTCTCTCGAGCCACAGTGTCCCTCGAAAGGGAGCAAATAAGGTATGTGCCAAAAACCGGAGCAAACGAAGGTGGTTAAGCGGTCCCGAACCGAGGCACACGGCCAACGACTTCGAAAAATCGGAAACCGGGCTCCAAACGGGAAAAATGGCCTACGACCACGAAACGTAGCCTACGGCCACTGAGAGATGATCTATGAGACCTCTCCCTCCCTTCAGGAAGAGAAAACAAAGAAAACAGAGCATGGTTCGCAAACCAAGGCAAGGCACGAAAGAGCCCGGAAGTCCGGAGGCAAGGCTCGCAGCCGAGACTCTGAAACCTCTGAATGAGCACAATATGTAACATCACCAAGTGCTCAATCGGTGACATCTGAGTCTTAAGGTCGGTCAAAAATGGGATGTCTACACAATGCAATGCAAAAGATACAAGCATTTTCTATGTAAGATGAGAGCATATAATGAAACGCACAAGATAGTGCGATGCGCAAGAAAGCGCGAGTGTAAACCGCACAAAACAGTGCGATGCGCAAGAAAGCGCGAGTGTAAAGCCGCACAAAACAATGCGATGCGCAAGAAAGCACGAGTGTAAAGCCGCACAAAACAGTGCGATGTGCAAGAAAACGTGAGTGTAAACTGCACAAAACAGTGCGATGCGCAAGAGAGCGCGAATGATATGCTTGAAACAATGTGATGCGCAAAATAGCTCGATAAAATGCATGCTCAATGCAGGTAAGGTGCATAGAAAAGTATGATGCGCAAAATAGTGCGAGCAATGCACTAACAGGTGTAGGAAAGGTGCGCAAAATAGCGCAAACAATGCACTAACGGGTGTAGGAAAGGTCGCCAAAATAAGCGCGAACAATGCACTAACGGGTCTGCGGGAAAGGTCGCATAAAATAGCACAAACAATGCAATTGGAATGTGCATGACAATGCAAGTAACGTCGCGTGACAGTATAAGTAAAGATGTGTACATAACAATGTGAGTAACGTGCGTGACAACGCATGTGAAGAGTGCATAACAATGCAGGACAATGCAGGTGGAAGGGTGCATAATAATTATGTGCACAATGTTCAATGCATATTCGATGCGATGGATGCAAGTTGAAAAGTGCGTGACAATGCAAGTGAAGAGGTGCATAGCAGTGCAAGTGAAAAGTGCGTAACAGCGCAAGTAAAACATGCATAACAACGCAAGTTAAAGAAGTGCGTAATAGCGCAAGTAAAATGTGCGTAATAGCGCAAGTTAAAGAAGTGTGTAACAGCGCAAGTAAAACGTGCGTAACAGCACAAGTGGTCAAACGTGCATAACAACGCAAGTTAAAGAAATGCGTAACAGCACAAGTAAAACATACGTAACAGCGCAAGTTAAAGAAGTGCGTAACAGTGCAAGTAAAACGAGCGTAACAGCGCAAGTTAAAGAAACATATGCTCCATGCAACATTAGGATGCGCATTTCATGCCAGGGTGAAAAGTGCACATTCTATGCAAGCAAGGTCAAAACGTGCTCCATGCAATGTACATACTCTATCCAAAAGGATCAACGACGTACATCCAATGTAACGTGTATATTCTATGCGACAACAAGAATAAGTATAGTACAAGATGCATTTATGCAATATGTGTGATGATATGATACATGTTACAAGCAATGTAGAGCATGATGTCTAGGGACTGCAATAAGCAAACAAAGTGGTGCTTTAGAAAGCACCTCATGGGGTGAGTGGCGATGAACCGCTCTACTCTGATGGGAATCTCCCTTTGTGTTCTTCGAACTCTTACTTTCAACTCACAGTACAAAGGTCTTGAAATGCTGACAGAGGGTAACTTCTGCATGTAGAAACCACAAATGCCATTTAGCTTTCTGATCATATTCGCAACTTTCCCTATTCTTCAACAGAGTGACAGACTAGGTTGGTTCAGTATCCATAATTGAGGTGCATACATGCTATCTCAACCTATAGGGCTTCCATACAGATTTCAAGCTAGGGATACACCCCTGGGTATTTAAACCAGACTTTACTCTTAGAAATCCCGAACCTTTGCGTTCTAGGCAACAACCATTCGAACTCTAATTTCCAACGTCACAGTTGATCTCCTAGGAACTCATTGCAAGCATAGCCAAGATGCCTCTGGCAGGGAATGATACTCAGGGAGAGCACTTTTGATCGCCATTCTGGCTTGAAGTAGGCTTGAGCTTGGAGTAGAGGCACACTTATACTTCAAAGCATTGACAAGGCCTGAGGAGGTATATCCGAAATACAATCTCGGAATCTGAAACAAACTCAGATGCTCCGATTTTCCCTCTTTTCTTTTGCTTTGCAATCTGGAACCCATATAGCTTCAGATAGGTCCTGTTCTACTGTTCTCACATGACCTGGGTTGAACCCTGCAGTTTATGAAAGAAAGAAACCTGTTTTGCACAAATATAAAGAATGGCACAGCACTTGGAGCACAAAACGATTTGTTTTTGAAATTGAAATTGAGAAAGAGTTCTCAACTGGGTATTGAGCCTACGACTGACCACAACACACCACGACTCAACAAAGGAAAGCAAAGGCAAAACAACCTAAACACAAACATAGATACTTGAAACGACTCAAAACAAGAATCGAGACAAACAAAAACACACACACAACACTCAGAAGTGTTCCAAAGGCGAGAGACCTCTCGATTGGTGGGGAGCCCAGTTTCTTCGGGTATTGTTTCCCACCCTTTCTCATTTATGATTCTCACATCACTCTGGCACTCAATTTCTATTTTTCTCAAAAGCCCTTTTCTCACTTTTCTCTCCACACACATCTCTCTATTCTTCAATCTCTCATTTTTTATCCTTCTCCTGGGTGGTTGATGGATAAACAGAAAGTTGAGGGCTCGTGTGTAGACACCCCATTTTTGACCGTCCTCAAGACTTGGACGTCACCGTTGGAACACTCGGTGATTATCCATGTGTGTGTTCGTTTGGAGTTCCCGGAGTTCTCGGCTCACGTGCCGTGCCTCAGGACCTCCGAACTCGACCGTTTGTGTTTGGTTTTGCACCAAACACATGATTGCCTTTGAGGCGGGGAATGCCTTCGAGGCATCCCCACCTGCCATTTGGGGCTAGAGGCTACCTGCATTGTAGTTGTCACCGGCACTATATTGTGCGGTCGGCACTATTTTGTGCCGGTCGGCCTTTATTTTGGGCGAAATGACCATTTTGCCTGCCGACCAATGCACTTGCTTGGTGAGATATTTTCTCACATTTGTTTGCAACTTGTTTCCCCTCCATACGTGTATGGAGGGATGGGCTTAGTGGCCAAGCTTGTAGCTTTTGGCCTATAAGAGGAAGCTCTCCTCTTGGCTTGAGGGTTAGAAAATTTGAGTGTTAGCCATTGTTAGAGAGCCAAGCTCTGGTTTTAGGGTTAGAATAGATATAACTTCTATATCTCTCTCATTCTCTTGTTTAACTAGGTGTTTTGTGCCTTACTTTTGCACACTAGCACCTAGTGTCCCACCTTTCTCTTGGTTGAGAGGTTCTAAAGGTTAGTTTTGGTGATTCTTGGTGGATTGGAGCTCAAGGGACCAAGCACAACAACCTTTGTGAAGGTAGTCAACAAGGGTAGAAACTTACACTTTATTCCCCATTTTTGCAACTTGTTTTACCTAGTTTAAAACAGTTTTGAGCTTAGTGTTTGGCACATAAAAGTTCTGATTTTTGACTCTCTTTATTGTGTATTAAGAGTGTTTTGTGGTTTGAGGGACTTTGACCACCTTTAGGCCTTGAAAAGGGCACTTTTGTACCATTTTGGAGAGATCCGAGATTTTGGTCTTGGGATCTCTTCACCACTTGAAATCTTGAGGATTTGTGGTGAAGAGCTGTCTTGAAGTCTCAAGAAGGAGAGGGCCACCCCTCTCCTTGATGTCCTGAAAAGGACAAGGTTGGCTCCTTAAGAGAGCTCCATGTTTAGTTGTGTATTGAGCATGTTTTGGTTGTTTATCATGCTTATATTGTCATATTATAGCATGCTTTCAAGTGGGTTTTAGTACTCTTTGCATGATTTGCATAGTTACTTTGTAATGCCTTAATATTGCCTTAACATGACTAGCTTGTTAGCCTATATTTCTAGCATGTTTTAGGCTTGCATTTGTGAAGCTTGTAGGCTTATTTTGTCATGCTTTAGCTCTGTCCATAGCTATTTTGGCCAATCTTAGCATGTATTTTGTACGCCCTTGGTATTTGGCTAGTAGGCCTCAAAAGCATGAATATGTGGTATGCTATTCTAGCTTTGTTTTTGATGGTTGGGACCATCTTCCATGCTATTCAGTCCCTCATACATGCTTGATTGATTGCCTTGCATGCCTCTTTAATGCTTTAAAGGTGTGTGTTAAGTACTCCATGTTTTGGTCTTGTTGCATGCCTTCATGCTTAAGCTTCTTAGATGCCATCTAAGTGGACATTTGGCCTTGTTTTAACATGCTAGAAACCTGATTTAGGTTGTTCAATGCATGCCTTGTTTGCTTTGCATAGATGTGGTTCAACGCTCTCTTGAGCTTGCCTCAAGCATAGGCTAGTTGCATGCTTTGTTTGGCTTGCTTTGTTGCATGTTTTGGCCATGTGTTTTGTATGAATTTCAGAGCCTAAGTTGCATGCTAGTAGTCCATGTTTAACTCATTTCAAGTGTACTTGAATGTTGTTTATTATGCTCAAGTGTTGGTGTCTTAATATGTGCATGTGTGCGTGTGTGTTTAGACCCCATCTTTAGGCATCTTGGCCACTGTTCTTGGGCCTTTTAGAGCTGTCCAATTCATGTGTAAGTCCATTCCTACTTTGCTTTGCATGCTTGTATGTTTACACAACAATATTCTTGCATTGCATTGCCATATTGCATGCTAGATGACATGCTTAGGGTTGCATTGGCATTATGCATGCCAAGCCTCTTGAAGTGAGTTTGATAGAGGTTTGGCACCTTTGTTTGCATTGCATGCATTTGAAATCAAAGTTGCATTCTTGGTCCTAGGGCCATCACGCGTAAATCTTGTGATTGGTGGCAGGAATCGAGGCACATGCCCTTTTAAGTCCATAGCACGATTTGGGATGTGTTTGGTGCATATATACCTTGAATTGCATTGCCTTGCCTTTTGTTCCCTCTCTTCTTTGTGAGTTGCGGAGGTTTTTGCGAAACACTTTGTGCCGGCCGGCACTTTTAGTGCCGACTGCGCCTGACGAGATAATGAAATCGATGCCGATGGCAATTCTCCTCGGCCGGTGGCCCTCATGCGAGCGATGATGCTTCTCGGTGTTAGGAGGTACTCTGAAGTTTTGAATTTTTGGTGAAGCGAGAGAAGCGAGGCAACCCGTGCAGCAAGATTGTGATTCGGCGAGTCCGGGCGCCGCAATTAGCCCTCATCCCGAGGCATTTAATGCTTAATTAGATTTATTAATTTATTTAATTAATTTAGTTAATTTGTAATATTTAATTAGCTAGTTTAGTTAATTATTTATTTGGTTTTGTATATTTATTCGGTCCCTCCGAGTGAGGGCGAAATTGTAATAAGTGTGTGTGAGTGGGTGTATGTCTTCCAACCCCCATTTCTTTCTCCCTTTTATTTACCTGCTTATGGTAGATTAGGGCATACTTATTTTAGCATACCTTATGCAACGCATGTGTGCATTTCATGCATTTGTTTACATGCACCGGGCTCGGTACATCATACAAACTGCATTGCAATTTTCAATTCCAAATCGAATACGTGCTATGTGATAGCATTTCATATACCATGCTTAGGATAGCCGAGCCTGCCTAACTGCATTTTTGCCTGTGTTGCATTAGCCACTTAACATGGACTAGGTCATGCATTGTTTTGCTAACTAGTTTATTGTTTTGGCGCGGAGTACTAGGTGAGCTTTTATGCTTTAGCATACTGCATGCGTGTGGGTGTTGCCATGACAGTAGGATTACCATGCGGCTAAATGCTTACATGATAAACTGTTTGTATGCCTGTGGGTGGAGGTTGGATTACTTGAGTTGGGAGTACTCATTGAAATCCGCATTTTAGCCTACTTGCAAGTAGCAAAATCTAACACGTTTTTCGAGACAAAACGGATATGCAATGTTTATTTCCAAATTAGGCAATCTAGTCTATACTTGTCTGCTGCGCGCATGACATAGTAATTCTAGGCTAATAACCGGAATAAGAACATGTAAAGTTTTCAAAAATGAATATCACGGTTAGTAGAGGCCGGTCTTCGGACCGGGCGAAAGGGGGTGCTCATAGCTGACCTTCCCCGATCGTACCCAAGCTCCCGAGCCAAGTCACTTTGGTGATGACGGACGTGTGGCCTTGAGTCGGTTTCCTAAATTTCCCATTTTAAATATTTAGGTGGCGACTCTGTAATCTGGCAAAGCAGTCCGTGTTTGGCACTACTTTCGAAAATCTGTTTTCCTTAAAACGATTTGCCAGAGGTGGACTCTTTGGTTCAGATTTAGAACGCAACAAACAAAAAGAAGAGTCCCGCTGAATCAGAGAGTGAAGCCCCACGCGCGTCTCACGTTTCTGGCGACTCATTGGGGAGTTTAGAGAGCTTGACTCGAACTCGTGATATCTGCTTTTGATTTCACTTATGTGTTTCTTTGCATTGCATGTGCATTGGTGCGCCTAGGACACCGTGTTGGTCATCTGCTATTCTGAGCGGTTTCTTTGGAGGCTTGTCTTGTCAAGGCATGTCCATAAGGCTGACGGTTATGGCTCTGCCAAGATGGGGAACACAAACCGGTTTACCGGGCACCTTTTGACCATGCGACCTAGTTGCACAGTCGGAATCCATAGTGACCATTCCAAACTAGGACAGGTTGCTTACCCGATTTAGGTTGTTTGAAACCGCTGCGTGCATAGTGAAACCCTAGTTCCTGACAAAATAGGACAGGGAAGCCCTACCCCAACATAGGGGTGTATTGGCTCTCATTTACTTGCTATATGCTTTTAGAATATATCTCTACAGGGAATGCATATACCGGGCCATGAAGTTCGCGATCCTACCGAGGGCATCAAGACGATTTTGAGAATCGATTATATCTGGAAATCGGCCAGATTTGGAACAAGAATCTGGGGAACGATGATCGCCAGATAGTACCGTTGTTCGGCTACACCTGTGTTTGATCTGTCTGGGGCTGAAATACCGTCTGTTTTCCGTTTCAGTTCAGAAATTCAGAGAGTTGAGTCGTAAGCTTAGTGTCTTCTCCTTGCCGAGGCAGATCAACATGACGCAGAACTCAAGAGATTGTGGTCATGACGGCCGTTGAGTCAGAAACCATCCCACGAGTGATCTTCGCTGTTAATATGCCGCACCCGCCAGTCACCCGCCGCACAACCGCCGGACTCCCAGTTCTATCAGCTCATGAGCCCACCACATTCGAGTTAATGGGGATGATAGGTGATCTCCAAAGGTCTATGGCGAGACCTTGCTTATAGAATGACAACTCGCCACCGGTTACCGTATGTTGAAAAATTTCGAACCTCAGAGCCTCCGACATCGGGCGGATTGTGATCGAGCTCAATCACGAGATGACCTCCACCCACAACAATGATGTACCAAGATCAACCCAAACCTCTCATCGGCCGAGGCCGAAGAAAAGATAAGATGAAAGGCATAATCGACCCCATTGAACAAGCTGCTGGGCGAGAGGCTTTGAAAGCCGGGGAATGAATGAGCGCAGTATCTGCAGTTATGACAAAAGCTATGGAGAATGCCTTCCCACCCCGCCCCGAGGGCGCATCAGCCGACCAGAGAATCGACAGCCCCGGCCATGCCAAAACAGCTTTCTCCCATTCCCAATCTCAGACCGAAAGAATCGAAACCCAAGGTCGCACGCCACCCATTCGCCAAGACATCTAGCAGAGTGTTCAGTCCAAAGTACTGCCGAGGGCGCAGGCCTTCCATCCTCTTTACATGCCTTTGTCTAGGCACTTTTGATTTTGGCCAAGAAGGGGCATCTACGCCTCGATCCTAGGCCACTCCCCAAACCCTTCCAATGACCATGATGCCACTCAAGATCAGGCGTACCATCAACACCGCCATGCTATCGATAATCGCTTCCGCCCGCCACGAGGTACAAGACTTGATTGATAATAAGATCATCCTTCCGCCAACCTCGCCAAGTCAATTACTACGGAGTTCTTGGACTACGAGGATACAGATATCAAGGCACAGATAATGTAGTATGTGATCGAAGATGAATCGTCATGGGCAACATTTGGTACATTTTTGATGTGGTGTTTGGCACGCAATTTTGAGTACGCCGATGCTAGTTTTGTAAAACCCGACTTGGGTGTCGAGTCATTTCGTTTTTGTTGTTAAGTTTGTCTCATTGTTTTGAGACAGTCCTTTTGCTTAAGGGTCTGTCTAATTGTAATGAGTCAATCCTCTTCTGCATGTAATGCTAGGTGACTTCGGGTTGTTGCCTCAAGCACCGCTTTTGTTTTGTAATTACTTTTTGCTTTCCTTTTGGGTGCCTCTGGAGCCAATTTACATCCGGAATCAATGAAACAATGTGGCTACCGTGTTCCCATGTTTATTAACTGTGTTGTGCTAGTTGTGCTAGAGAATCCGAATGAGGTGACAGCGCATTCCGCCTGCTCTTTTGTGCCCTAAAGATTATTGCTTTGACTTAAGTTTTTCAAAACTTTTTTGAACACTGTGGAAAACGAAGAGGAAGGAATTCCTCGGTTTTTGCAAACCTTTGATCATTTTGAGAGAAAGAGAGGCATGCTAAGCTGTTAATGAATGAAATCATGCTTGTCAGCGTGAGTACTGAGAAGGATCCTGGTCCAATCCAGACTGGTTCCACACTATCTTCTGTGCGAGAGGTTTGTCGCTTCTTGAAAACTTTCAAAAACAAAATATTTTGCACAATTAATGCGAAGACTGTGGAATCGCCTCGAGATCGTAAGCCTGTGATCGCCCCGCCTCTAATTCAGTTTCATCTGCTAAAACCCGGATCGGTTCAAAACGATCGTTGTCACGAACGCCTGTAGGCCCGATTTGCAACCCTCAACAAAGGCACCAACGCCGATCTAGAAGATCGATCCCACCAAGCAAGGTTCATTCAATGACCATGATGGGTTCTTCAAGAATCAACGACGCTCTCCGGATGCGGAGAGGCTTCAACCCCAAAACCATTCGGCATGGACTTGCTACACTTTTACCCTTTGAGAGGCTCATGGGCCGAAAAACCCTAAGGGCGACCTGTGCAAAAGTTAGAGCAAAGAAAAGAATGAAAAAAGATAAGAAAAAAAAAAAAAAAAAAAGTAATGCAAAAAAATATATAGAAAAAGAAGCTCGAAGGTCGAAAACCCGCATTAGGGCGCCTTTGGCAAAAGTTAGAGCCCAAAAGAAAACAAAAGAAAAAAGAAGAATTGAAAAGAAAAAGAAAAGAAAAGAAGCTCGCAAGGTCGAAACCCGCAACAGCGCCTTTGGCAAAAGTTAGAGCTAAAAATAGTGAAGGTTAAAATACCCGAGAGTACCTTGACCGAACTACGTAAGGCTTGATTCCCATGTTTGGGATACGAGGCAACTTCATCCTGAAGTCCAAATTTCAACGCTTTCATAGCGCCTCGGTCTATGTCATGGTTTTGGTCACTTGCCTCCTCCTAATCCGGCTGCCTCGGCCACAATGGCTGGAATTGCGTGATCAATTTTCTTGAAGCCCAACCGCCAACACCTTTCAAGTGATCGTGTCCATATATTGATTCAAGCCATCTTCGACTTCTCCGCGTCCGAGGGTCCGTCGTCATCAATAAGGAGTGACGACAAAGATGCCGGCATCATCCAAACAAGGGCAACTTTCCGTTGCCACCCATTGCCATCCATGTCCAAAAGTTGCCCTAAGTTACCATTCAAACTAGGGGCAACTTTCCGTTGCCATATTCCCCCTTCAAGCAAGGGGCAATTTTCCATTGCCTCCGATCCGAGGTTGCATGTCTCGAGGGTAAGTTTCATGCTTGTTGAGCATCGATTATTTGCAAAAATAGTTTTTGAAAAATTTTCGCTGAGGTTGACTTATTTTCTCAAAAAGTTTTCCATCTTTAAAATTGGACCATGTTTGGACCCCAAAAGGAGAATTTTCAATGCTCACACCGATTCGCATGATTTTCAAATCAAAATTGAATAAGTGTGTTAATCCGACTCTCATTTTGATCAAACTGCTTTTAAGGAGAAAATAAAAAAAATGGTCAAAATAACGAACTAGGGGCACGATTGAGTCAGGTCCTCTGTCTTCCCCCCGTTAACCGGATTGCCCGAGAGGCACTCTATTCGCCAGAAGGAATAGCCGCGAGCTAACGGCGTTGGATATGGAGCCCCAATTTCCTATTCATCTCGCTATTTACCCCGGGAGGGATGCAAAATGAGAGATTAAAGAATAGAGAGGAGTAAGTTGAGAGAAAAATGAGAGAGGGGTTTTTGTGAGAAAACCCGAGCCAGAGGGTCGAGGGATGTGAGAGTCACACAAATCAGAAGGGGTGGGAAACCTACCCGGAGGAATTGGCTCCTCAAACCTGAGGTCTTTTATTAAAAAAAAAAAAAAAAAAAAAAAAACATGTCCGTGTGTCGTGTCTTTTGACTTATCAGTCTCAATGTTCGCTTTAAGTCTTTTCCGAGTGTGTCTCGTTGTGCTAGGTCGGTGCCTTTTGTTTCTTCGCTTGAGTCTGTCTCGCTGGCCCCTGTGGTAGGCTCGATACCCTGCTGAAAACCCATCCTCTTCCAAAAAGCGCTTGTTTGTACTCGTGATGCCGTGCCATTCTCTACATCCGCAAGGCAAGAAAAGGAAAGGGAAGATTTGAGACATCCGAGGTGTTTCAACCGCAACCATATCGCTGTGATCCGCCTCGCCGATTGAGGGTCGTTTGTTCAAAAGTTTGTTGTGCGGAATGAACCGAATATCAATTATGGGCTAAATGCGATCAATCCTCGCCAGATTAATCCCAGCAGGCATGGGTCGGTATTCGCTTTGAGCCGTGGCTTATTTGAATTATATCTTGCTAGTTGATAGGTTATCCTGTTACAGCAGTGCAAATGCTTGGTAGGTTTGATAAACAGAATATCAATGCCATTTACATTTGAGGTGTGGTATGATGCAATGCGATGCAAAGTATGAAATGTGCAGTATACGTAAACATACAGATATAACACTCTTTAGACAAAAGTTTGTTTATATATAATCTTTTCCAAGACACGCTTTTGAAAGCAAAACCGCCTCGGCAAAGACATAGTGCTCTATCTACAAAAGGGAAAAGGTACGTAAAATAAAAGAAAAAATAGCAGGTCTCAGGATCATCATCGCTGGCCTCGCCACGGGGATCCGTCTCGCTCTTTCCCGGCGTAAGCTCAGAGCATCATCAGAGCATCATCGCTCGAGCTCGAGCCCGAGCCGCCCCTGCCTCCTCCTCGATGCCCCCACCTCCTCTCGCCTCCTCCTGACTCATCATCTGGGACTGCAGCCATGAGCTACTCTCGCATGAGAATGCCCTCCTCTACGAGGGAACGCCCGCCATCCCGTCGAAGGGGAGGCCCAAAGCAATACGCCACCCACCGGAGGGATCGAAAGGAGGCTGAAAGTACAAAGAGTAAACACATCGAAAACCGTGAGCGTATCTGTGGGATGCGCAGTATGAGTACAGTGTGAATGCCGTGGACGCTTTATCAAGACAGTAATGCAGGTATGAGTACAGGTATGAAAGCCGTGAGCACTGGCCGATTTTTGTGCAAGATAGCGATTGTGTGAAATGTAATATGATTTGAGATCGCGGTCAATAGAACATACCGCAAGCCGTAGGCGGTCAAGGCGCCGAGAGTCCGGCTGCAAAGATCCCCAAAGCAGGAGGCATTCAACTCCACAGATCGACGGGTATACTCGAAGAAGTCTGCAAAAGTATTAAATACATCAAGATTCTCAGGGATATCCGAATGAACTCAAGTGAAATAACAATGCCAGATGCGTAAATAAAGTGATACATACCGAGGCAAGTCAGAATGCCACCAACTCATGACTAAATGGAGGAGGAGCAAAGGATCCGTAGGTCTCCCCGCCGCCTCAGACACAACATAGTAGGCGAGCAGCCAACCGCACTCGTCCCCTCTCGCACTCGCTCGCCGACTCGAGCTCGAGCCCGCCAGGACGGCCCCGCCTCGTTCCCACCTTCGCCCGAGCTGGCACCGCAGTCTCTCGATCAACTCGCGCCACCACTCGAGGTCGCATGATAAAAGTCCGGACGCATTTCATTAGTCGCCTCGCTCAAACCGCTCACGCCCAGCCAAGGGTGTAGTCCACCATCCGTCAACAGTGAACCTCTCAAGATCCTCATATGCTGGGAGGGTGAACCGACTATCTCGCAACCCAAGGGTCTGGCGAGAAAACGCCCCCAGTACCAAGCCCGATGCATCGGCCCTCCAAAAGAATCCCAGAACGAGAGGTCTCTAAGACCGGCAGACGATCCTCGTCACCGCAGTAAAGGAGCCCATGGTCGCCAGTGATCTCAAATCGAAATACGCTTTGTTATCTATTGGTATTGCAAATATACTGGAAAAACGAAACTTGATGAACTACAAGTAAAACATACCGCAGGGGGTAATGGTGTCAAAGTAACGCCGAAGAAGTCAAGGTGTCCCGGTCGCCGTGTGCACCTCCCATCAAAGCGGGGAGAGAAGGGGACGACGAGAGGAGTCTCCGCCGCCGCACTGCTCCACTGAAAGTAGGCATACACCCACACCAAAAACCGATATCGAGCATCATCGATAAAGCGTAATGTAGAACAAAGCGTAAATATCAGAGCCATGTGTCGTGCGGTGTATTGAGCAGAGGGTATAGTGTGAACCGTGGTACCAAGGTAAAGCGTATATGTGGTGCCGTGTGTACAAGATACAACAAGGTGAGCAAGCAGGTGTAGAATACAGAAAGTATGTAGAGCAAAAATGTAAAGCGGAGAAGGAGACATGCCTCCCAAGCCCGCCAAGAGTCCCCGAGCAACAGCCCACCGCCATGAAACCGAACTCATATAGCCAAAGAGGGTGGCCAGAGGTGCACCACCCCAATCAAAACGCAAAATATCTCTGACATCCACCAGGGCGCTGAGGAGGCAGAGAGGCATCAGGTTCGCCCGGCCGGGCGAAGATCGCCGCCCCTAGCGTAAACATCGTAAAGCCGCCGCGGCATACCAATCCACGGCCTGGGGTCATCCTGAGTCGCATCACCAAGGGCATGCTGGGCCCTAAACCGCCTCAAACCAAGAGAAGCGACAAAGCCGGGCGAAGCGAGAGGCGGAGTCGCCGAGTAAATAGACCGAGCGCGATCCACTCGCCCATGTTCAGATCAAAGGATCGGATCACCCCCACCCCGAGGCCGTAAGCATCGAGAAGTCATAAGGGTCATCGCTATGTCCCCGGCCGCCGACAGTGAAACGACCAGGTGTCCCACCACCTCTCGCCAGTATGCAAGAAGAGGCTCGCAGCGTAAAGCCCGTAAGTCCTCGCAGAACGCCAAGCCCTCGCTCACGATGTAACGAACCTCCTGAAGCTCTGATACTAAGTGCGAAGGACGACGCTCCCATACCCGCGATGGTATGGGAACTCGCTTAAAAGTACGCTATGGCTAATGATGAATACATCGATTTATCTTTTTCTAAAGGCCTGTAAAACTCTAGAGTAAATATAGCATGCGTGCAAATTTTCAGATTTTAACAAGATACCGGTGCCGGTGCTTACAAAGAAACTACGCACGTGATACATCACAGGTGTTTTGATGCTCCTGTAAACTTGGTGCATGTGTGCACATTTTTAGATTCAAGCAGATATCGGGTTTCAGATCCCAAAGGGTAGATTGCGTCTGTGATATGTCGGTTTCTGTGAGGATCTGTAAACGACGGTGATATGTCTCGCGGTTTGTGTAGTTTTCGCAAGTCTGCATGCGGCGAAGTTTTCTCGTTCAAATGAGCACCGGTGTTAGTAAATTTGCGCAGGATGTATGCCGTGGTGTTTGGGTCTAGTGCAAGGTGTGTGCATGTGCGTCGGTCATAAGCAGATGTCTGTTACGAAGTTGTCCACAATCAACTACAAGACAAAGACATCAGATCAAGCAGCTTGGGTTCGATTAGCTATGGCGGCTGATGTAAAATCCTACATTGCGTAAAATAAGAGGCAAGAGTGTTACCGGCGACGCCTAAAAGACAAGTGGAGGCCGGCTCACGCTTGTAACCTCTAGATCCAAAGCCCTCGGCCGCGAAGTGGCGAGTCCGCTGTGGTAGCACGTGGATGGCCGGGCGATAGGTCGCCGGATCGAAGGGGCGCTCGCCCAGTGGCAAGAGCTCGACCCCGGGATCCATCTCAAGATCCGGGGGAGTCCCGACATGTGGAACATCGTCCGCCATGTGTAGTGGTGGTGAAAAATGAGCCGAAGATGAAAAACGGGCCGAATGCGAAAAGTCAACCGCAAAGTCAACTCCCCGAGAGGGCCTAAATGGCCGAAGGCTCAAGATGGGAATATACGGAAATATAGAGGAAACCAAGGAACGAGTCCCAAAAAGGTGAAAATAGCAAAGGAAATCTCAAACAAAGATTTGTTCGCTGAAAATGTCCAAACGCCAAGGAGATCGCGAATCCGAATTTAAAAATGGCGAAAACTCAAAGAAATGAGCAAAGGAGGAGAGAAAGAGACTCTAGAGAGAGAGAGTGAGAGATCTCGGCGAAGAAAAGTGAAGAAATAGGGCTTCAAGCCCTATTTTATAAAGCCCAAGGTGAAATGGCGTAATCGCCCCGATCAAGAATCTTGCTTGGCCGGCACATTTTGTGCCGGCCAAGACCTTTTTGTGCCAATGAAGTTTTTATCACCGGCTACCGTGGGCCATATTCCACCCAAATGGTGGTGTCCTTGGGCCTTGTTTGGGCTATATGATCACTTTGGGTCTTCAAGTCTCAAGAAAATACGAGAAAATGCGCCCCGATGCTCAACCGCCTCCGCTTTGACTTCGGATCGCCTCTACTATGCGTGGTGCTCAATTTCGCTTAAGAATGTATCCTTTGTATCCTTTTGTCATCTACGGAGATCCAAAAGTTGCCCGTGTGTGTCACGCGCATCCATCATGTTGTCCGGGCGATCGATCGCGCCATCTCGCACGCTCTCGCGACTTGCACCGCTTTTGCATTGTCATGTGGCATGCGGTCATACCGCTTCATTTTGCATTTCATTTTCCATCAAATGAGGTACGTAGCCCATTTCGCATTTCATTGCATCTCGAGGCACGACGCCTCGCTTTTGCACTTCATTTTCCATCAAATGAGGTACGTGTGCCTCATTTCGTGATTTCATTGCATCTCGAGGCACGTGCCTTCGCTTTGCACTTCATTTTCCATCAAATGAGGTACGTGTGCCTCATTTCGCATTTCATTGCATCTCGAGGCACGACGCCTCGCTTTGCACTTCATTTTCCATCAAATGAGGTACGGTGCCCCATTTCGCATTTCATTGCATCTCGAGGCATGTAGGCCTCGCTTTGCACTTCATTTTCCATCCAATGAGGTATGCGTGCCTCTTGTTTCGCTTTCTTCTTCACTCACATTGTTTTTGATCCCGGTGATACGTGTGTCACATTATACAATTGTTCTCGGGTCCGGGCGAGACCTTAAACACGCCCGGTCTAGGAGACCTTAAATCCTGGAGGTGCAAGACCTTCGTGTGTTAAGTCGCCTCATTGCATTTGGCACGATTTCGCCGCTACCGCTTAGCGACCCTCATTTGCATTTCATTTTCCATCCTTTGAGGCACGGTACCTCATTGCACTCCATTTTCCATCTTTTGAGACACGCTGCCTCAATTGCCCCATTTTGCATCGCATGCCCTTGAATACGTGGTAACAGCTTGCCCCTGTCCGGGCGAGACCTTAAACACGCCCGCCTAGGAGACCTTAAGTCCTCGGAGGTGTAAGACCTCCTGCATTACAAGAGCACCTCATTGCATTTGGCATGCATTCCATAGCCAGGTTGTGCACCTCATTGCATTTGGCATGCATTCCATCGCATTGTTTAGCGACCTCATCGGTTGCCCCCTAGGTCCCATGAGACCTTAAACCCGCCATTTGCATTATCATGCATTCAAAGCTACATGCCAAGATTTCAAAGAAAACAAAACATGCATTGTCATGCATACGCCGCATCCCTGCCTAGGAGACCTTAAATCCTCTGAAGGTGCAATTCCTTCGTTTTGTCGCGTCTTAACGACTTTCGTGGTCCGTAAAGCCACCGCCTATGCTCGCGTGAGTTCCTAGAAGATCAATCGACGGTGAAAACTAGAGTTCGAACGGCTTATGCCTAGAACGCAAAGGTTCGAATTTCCGAGACTAAAGTCCGGTTTAAATACCCGGATGTACCTCGCTTGAAATCAGTATGGTAGCCCCATAGGTTGAGGCGCGGTTCACGCCTCAATTTCGATAACGAACCAACCTAGTGTATCGCCTGCTGGTAAGATAGGGAAAATCGCAATCATAGTCATTGCATCAACACGCATTGTCACGCATCATTGTAAATATTGCATATGTCATGCATTGCATTACAAAAAACAACAAAAAAAAATGCATATGTCATGCATCATTGTAGTATAGTGCATATGTCATGCATTTTCTCAGAATACCCATTGCATTGTAGTCGCATGCATCCATTGCATCACCTTCCATCTATGGCTTGCGCCTTTCCAAGTCGAGCTTGGTCCGGTATGTGCCCATGTTGTTCGTGGTCGGGCTACGCTTGTCGAGCTTTTGTGTCCGAGCCTAGAGGGTAGCGCACCGCTGTCGTGTTAGACATGGGTTGTATGTGTACATGCCTTTCCTAGGCAAGATTTGGTTTGGCCCGCGTATATCCATTGTATCTATTCCATTGCATGCATCCATTGCATCACCTTCCATCTATGGCTTGCGCCTTTCCAAGTTGAGCTTGGTCCGTATGTGCCCATATTTTTCGTGGTCGGGCTACGCTTGTCGAGCTTTTGTGTCCGAGCCTAGAGGGTAGCGGCACCGCTGTCGTGTTAGACATGGGTTGTATGTGTACATGCCTTTCCTAGACAAGATTTGGTTTGGCCCGCTGTGCCATATCCATTGTATCATTTATCCATTTCCATTACATTGTAGTGTAATTGTTGCATCCCATTAGGATCATTGTTCTTTCATCACGTCGTCACCCCACTCATGTCAATCCACCCAATACTTGTTCTTGTGTCCGTATGAAGTACTCATAGATCGACATCGATCTATGGGAGACGGACTTGTTACCTCCATCAATCAATTTGACATTTGTGAGGTTTTGAACCGCCATGATTGAATCATGACTCAATTGCCCCGCATGTAGTTCGTGATTTAGTTTTAATTGCACTACATTTTCATTTGCATTATCTATACATAGTTTTGTATATATTGCATACCATTCAAGATTCATATTGCATATGACATGCATGTTGTTAATCATATTGTACCGTTAAGTTTGTTTTCTTTCCAGCACGATATTGTATGTACCTCATTTATCACTGTGAAACCGACGAGTCGCACAGTATTGTATCTCTCCGAGTGAGACGCTTTTGAGAATTGTATAATTCTCTTACATCCATTCTACATTGTAGTGTAGATCGTTGCATGTTAGCTTATAACTGCCGCATGTGTGCCTCATTACGCCTTTTTTGCATGATCATAAGTTATGCTTGGCTTCTTGCATTTTCAGCCAGACTTTGCCCCCGCCACGGGCAAGATATCTTATCGCTGGCATGTGTGCTCTTGCATGAACTACGCCGGTTTGATTCCTTAAGGGATACGAGGCGCCTTAAGTAGTTCAACCATTTGCGCTTTGCATGTTTGTCCAAGTCTTCGGCCTTGTCAAAATGGGTCGCCTCGGCTTTGACATTCACTCCCATTGTTATGACTTTCGAAGTTCACAAAGAGGGCAATCAGAGACACCCCATTTTTGACCGCCCTCAAGACTTGACGCCACCGCTGGAACACTCGGTGATTATCCATGTGTGTGTTCGCTTGGAGTTCCCGAGTTCTCGGCTCGTGCCAGGCCTCAGACCTCCGAACTCGACTGCTTGTGTTTGGTTTTGCACCAAACACTGGATTTGCCTTTGAGGGGCAGGAATGCCTTCGAGGCATCCCCACACACCACCGGGCCGGGGCTAGAGGCTACCGGTTGGTCAGAAGTTGTCACCGCACTATATTGTGCCGGTCGGCACTATTTTGTGCTTGCCGGCACTGCTTTTGGGCGAAATGACCATTTTGCCTCGCCGACCACTGCACTTGCTTGGTGAGATATTTTCACAAATTGCTTGCAACTTGTTTCCTCCATACACGGTATGGAGGGATGGGCTTGCTTAGTGGCCAAGCTTGTAAGCTTTTGGCCTATAAGAGGGAAGCTCTCCCTCTTGGCTTGAGGGTTAGAAAATTTCAGAGTGTTAGCCATTGTTAGAGAGAGCCAAGCTCTGGTTTTAGGGTTAGAATAGATATAACTTCTATATCTCTCTCATTCTCTTGTTTAACTAGGTGTTTTGTGCCTTACTTTTGCACACTAGCACCTAGTGTCCCACCTTTCTCTTGGTTCAGAGGTTCTAAAGGTTAGTTTTGGTGATTCTTGACAGGATTGGAGCCCAAGGGACCAAGCACAACAACCTTTGTGAAGGTAGTCAACAAGGGTAAGAAACTTACACTTTATTCCCCATTTTTGCAACTTGTTTTTACCTAGTTTAAAACAGTTTTTGAGCTTAGTGTTTGGCACATAAAAGTTCTGATTTTTGACTCTCTTTATTGTGTATTAAGAGTGTTTTGTGGTTTGAGGAACTTTGACCACCTTTTAGGCCTTGAAAAGGGCACTTTTTGTACCATTTTGGAGAGATCCGAGATTTTGTCTTAGATCTCTTCACCACGAAATCTTGAGGGATTTCAGTGGTGAAGAGCATGCCTTGAAGTCTCAAGAAGGAGAGGGCCACCCCTCTCCTTGATGTCCTTGAAAAGGACAAGGTTGGCTTAAGAGAGCTCCATGTTTAGTTGTGTATTGAGCATGTTTTGGTTGTTTATCATGCTTATATTGTCATATTATAGCATGCTTTCAAGTGGGTTTTAGTACTTTTGCATGATTTGCATAGTTACTTTGTAATGCCTTAATATTGCCTTAACATGACTAGCTTGTTAGCCTATATTTCTAGCATGTTTTAGGCTTGCATTTGTGAAGCTTGTAGGCTTATTTTGTCATGCTTTAGCTCTGTCCATAGCTATTTTGGCCAATCTTAGCATGTATTTTGTAGCCCCTTTGTATTTGGCTTGTAGGCCTCAAAAGCATGAATATGTGGTATGCTATTCTAGCTTTGTTTTTGATGGTTGGGACCATCTTCCATGCTATTTCAGTCCCTCATACATGCTTGATTGATTGCCTTGCATGCCTCTTTAATGCTTTAAAGGTGTGTGTTAAGTACTCCATGTTTTGGTCTTGTTGCATGCCTTCATGCTTAAGCTTCTTAGATGCCATCTAAGTGGACATTTGGCCTTGTTTTAACATGCTAGAAACCTGATTTAGGTTGTTCAATGCATGCCTTGTTTGCTTTGCATAGATGTGGTTCAACGCTCTCTTGAGCTTGCCTCAAGCATAGGCTAGTTGCATGCTTTGTTTGGCTTGCTTTGTTGCATGTTTTGGCCATGTGTTTTGTATGAATTTCAGAGCCTAAGTTGCATGCTAGTAGTCCATGTTTAACTCATTTCAAGTGTACTTGAATGTTGTTTATTATGCTCAAGTGTTGGTGTCTTAATATGTGCATGTGTGCGTGTGTGTTTAGACCCCATCTTTAGGCATCTTGGCCACTGTTCTGGGCCTTTTAGAGCTGTCCAATTCATGTGTAAGTCCATTCCTACTTTGCTTTGCATGCTTGTATGTTTACACAACAATATTCTTGCATTGCATTGCCATATTGCATGCTAGATGACATGCTTAGGGTTGCATTGGCATTATGCATGCCAAGCCTCTTGAAGTGAGTTTGATAGAGGTTTGGCACCTTTGTTTGCATTGCATGCATTTGAAATCAAAGTGGCATTCTTGGTCCTAGGGGCCATCACGCATGGAAATGCGCTGACAGGCTGTGAATCGAGGCACATGCCCTTTAAGTCCATAGCACGATTTGGGATGTGTTTGGTGCATATATACCTTGAATTGCATTGCCTTGCCTTTTGTTCCTCTCGCCGTGGAGTTGCGTGTTTTGCAGAACACTTTGTGCCGACCGGCACTTTTTAGTGCCGAGCCGCCTCGAGCAGCCGAGCACGAAATTCAAAGGCCGATGGCAATTCTCCTCACCGGTGGCCCTCGTCTCGAGCCGATGATGCTTCTCGCTGTTCTCGGGAGGTACTCAAGTTTTGGGAATTTTTTGAGCTGAAGAGCAGAGGAAACAGAGGCAACCCGTGCACGGCAGTGTGATTCCGAGCGAGTCCCGGGCGCGCGCCGCAATTAGCCCTCATCCCGAGGCATTTAATGCTTAATTAGATTTATTAATTTATTTAATTAATTTAGTTAATTTGTAATATTTAATTAGCTAGTTTAGTTAATTATTTATTTGGTTTTGTATATTTATTCGGTCCCTCCGAGTGAGGGCTTAAATTGTAATAAGTGTGTGTGAGTGGGTGTATGTCTTCCAACCCCATTTCTTTCTCCCTTTTATTTACCCGCTATGGTAGATTAGGGCATACTTATTTTAGCATACCTTATGCAACGCATGTGCATTTCATGCATTTGTTTACATGCACCTGCTCAGACATCATACAAACCGCATTGCAATTTTCAATTCCAAATTGAATACGTGCTATGTGATAGCATTTCATATACCATGCTTAGGATAGCCGAGCCTACTCTAGATTGCATTTATGCTCGTGTTGCATTAGCCACTTAACATGGACTAGGTCATGCATTGTTTTGCTAACTAGTTTATTGTTTTGGCACGAGTACTAGGTGAGCTTTTATGCTTTAGCATACCGCATGTGCAGGTGTTGCCATGACAAGAGGATTACCATGCGCTAAATGCTTACATGATAAACTGCTTGTATGCTCGTGGGTGGAGGTTGGATTACTTGAGTTGGGAGTACTCATTGAAATGTGATTTTAGCCTACTTAAAGTAGCAAAATCTAACACGCTTTTCGAGACAAAACGGATATGTAATGTTTATTTCCAAATTAGGCAATCTAGTCTATACTTGTTCTACAAGCATGACATAGTAATTCTAGGCTAATAACCGAATAAGAACATGTAATGTTTTCAAAAACGGATATCACGGTTAGTAGAGGCCGGTTTCGACCGGGCGAAAGGGGTGCTCATAGTCGACCTTCCCCAATCGCACTCCAAGCTCCCGAGCCGAGTAACTTTGGTGATGACGGACGGTATTCTTCGCACCGAGTCGTGGTTTCCTAAATTTCCCATTTTAAATATTTAGGTGGCGACTCAGACCGCAAAGCACCATGTTTGGCACTACTTTCAAAACTGCTTTCCTTAAAACGATTTGCCGAGGTGGACTCTTTGGTTCAGATGAACCGCAACAAACAAAAAGAAGAGTCCCGCGAATCAGAGTGAAGCCCCACGCGCGCTTTACGCTTCGCGACTACCGGGAGTTTAGAGAGCTTGACTCAACTCGTGATATCCTGCTTTTGATTTCACTTATGTGTTTCTTTGCATTGCATGTGCATTGGTGCGCTTAGGACACCGTGTTGGTCATCCGCTATTCTCGAACGGTTTGTCGGAGGCTTGTCTTGTCAAGGCATGTCCATAAGGCTGACCGGTTGCGGGCTCTGCCAGTATGGGAACACAAACCCCGGTTTTACCGGGGCACCCCTTTTGACCATTCGACCTAGTTGCATAGTCGGAATCCATAGTGACCATTCCAAACTAGGACAGGTTGCTTACCCGATTTAGGTTGTTTGAAACCGTCAAGCGTAGTGAAAAACCCTAGTTCCTGACAAAATAGGACAGGGAAGCCCTACCCCAACATAGGGGTGTATTGGCTCTCATTTACTTGCTATATGCTTTTAGAGTATATCTCTACAGGGAATGCATATACCAGCCATGAAGTTCACAGATCCGCCCGAGGGCATCAAGACGTGATTTTGAGAATCGCTATATCTGTGGAAATCAGCCAGATTTGGAACAAGAACTGGGGAACAAAGGATCGCCAGATAGTACCGTTGTTCGGCTACACCTGTTTGATCCGTCTGGGGTCAAATACCGCCTCGCTTTCCGCTTCGCCAGAAATTCAGAGAGTTGAGTCGTAAAGCTTAGTGTCTTCTCCTTGCCGAGGCAGATCAACATGACGCAGAACTCAAGAGATTGTGGTCATGACGGCCGCTGGAGTCAGAAACCATCCCACGAGTGATGTCGCTGCATTATGCCGCAGACCCGCCTGTGTCACCCGCCGACAACCACCGACTCCCAGCTTCTATCAGCTCGCGAGCCCACCACATTCGAGTTAATGGGGATGATAGGTGATCTCCAAAGGTCTATGGCAGACCTTGCTTATAGAATGACAACCTCGCCACCGGTTGTACCGTATGTTGAAAATTTCGAACCCCAGGAGCCTCCGATACTGGGGCGGATTGTGATCGAGCTCAATCAGTCAGAGATGACCTCCACCCACAACAGTGATGTACCAGTATCAACCCAAACCTCTCATCAGGCCGCGGCCAGTAGCAAAGATAAGATGAAGGCAGACACCGACCCCATTCAACAACCGCAAGGCGAGAGGCTTTGAAAGCCGGGAATGAATGAGCAAGCAGTATCCGAGCTATGACAAAAGCTATGGAGAATGCCTTCCCCACCCCGCCGAGGGCAAGATCACGACCAGAGAATCGACAGCCCCGCCATGCCAAAACAGCTTCTCCCATTCCCAATCCCGCACCGAAAGAATCAAACCCAAGGTCAAGACTCGCACCCATTCGCCAAGACATCTAGCAGAGTGTTCAGTTCAAAGTACCGCCCCGAGGGCGCAGGCCTTCCATCCTCTTTACATGCCTTTGTCTAGGGCACTTTTGATTTTGGCCAAGAAGGGCATCTTACGCCTCGATCCTAGGCCACTCCCCAAACCCCTTCCAATGACCATGATGCCACTCAAGATCGCGGCGCATTCATCAACACCGCCATGCTATCGATAATCGCTCGCCTCCGCCACGAGGTACAAGACTTGATTGATAATAAGATCATCCTTCCGCCAACCTCGCCAAGTCAATTACTACGGAGTTCTTGGACTACGAGGATACAGATATCAAGGCACAGATACCATGAGTATGTGATCGAAGATGAATCGCTCAAGGGCAACATTTGGTACATTTTTGATGTGGTGTTTGGCACGCAATTTTGAGTACCCGCCGATGCTAGTTTTGTAAAACCTGACTTGGGTGTCGAGTCAGTCTGCTTTTGTTGTTAAGTTTGTCTCATTGTTTTGAGACAATTCTTTTGCTTAAGGGTCTGCCTAATTGTAATGAGTCAATCCTCTTCTGCATGTAATGCTAGGTGACTTCGGGTTGTTGCCTCAAGCACCGCTTTTGTTTTGTAATTACTTTTGCTTTCTTTTGGGTCCGCCTCATTGGAGCCAATTTACATCCGGGGAATCAATGAAATGCCGTGCCTACCGTGTTCCCATGTTTATTAACTGTGTTGTGCAAGTTGTGAAAAAGAATCCGAATGGGATGACAGAGCATACCGCCTGCTCTTTTGTGCCCTAAAGATTATTGCTTTGACTTAAGTTTTTCAAAACTTTTTTTGAACACTGTGGTGAAAACGAAGAGGAAGGAATTTCGGGTTTTTGCAAAACTTTGATCATTTTGAGAGAAAGAGAGGCATGCTAAGTCATAATGAATGAAATCATGCTTGTCACAGGAGTAATCGAGAAGGATCCCGTCCAATCCGCATCGGTTCCACACTATCTTCAGGCGAGAGGTTTGTCGCTTCCTTGAAAACTTTCAAAAACAAAATATTTTGCACAATTAATGCGAAGACCAGGTGGAATCGCTTCTCGAGATCGTAAGCCTGTGATCGCCCCGCCTCGAATTCGCCATCTGTTGCAAACCCGGATCGGTTCAAAACGATCGGTCACGAACGCCTGTGGTGGCCCGATTTGAAGCAAATTTCGAACAAAAGGCACCAACGCCGATCTAGAAGATCGATCCCACCAAGCAAGGTTCATTCAATGACCATGATGGGTTCTTCTGCAAATTAACAGTCGGACACCTGGATGCGGAGAGGCTTCATCCCCAAAAACCATTCGGCATGGACTTGCTAGACTTTTACCTTTTGAGAGGCTCAAGGGCAAAAACCCTAAGGGCTACCTGCAAAAGTGAGAGCAAAGAAAAGAATGAAAAAAAAAAAAGATAAGAAAAAAAAAAGGAAAAAAAAAAGTAATGCAAAAAATATATAGAAAAAGAAGCTCGCAAGGTCGAAAACCCGCATTAGGCGCCTTGGCAAAAGTTAGAGCCCAAAAGAAAACAAAAGAAAAAAGAAGAATTGAAAAGAAAAAGAAAAAGAAAAGAAGCTCGCAAGGTCGAAAACCTGCAACAGGCGCCTTGGCAAAAGTTAGAGCCTGAAAATAGTGAAGGTTAAAATACCCGAGAGTACCTTGACCGGAACTACGTAAGGCTTGATTCCCATGTTTGGGATACGAGGCAACTTCATCCTGAAGTCCAGCCCCAACGCTTTCATAGCCTCGTCTATGTCATGGTTTTGGTCACTTGCCTCCTCCTAATCCGCGTCTTGGCCACAATGGCCGGAATTGCGTGATCAATTTTCTCTTGAAGCCCAACCGCCAACACCTTTCAAGTGACTGTGTCCATATATTGATTCAAGCCATCTTCGACTTCTCCGCCCCGAGGGTCCGGTCGTCATCAATAAGGAGGACGACAAAGATGCCGCGGCATCATCCAAACAAGGGCAACTTTCCGCTGCCACCCATTGCCATCCATGTCCAAAAGTTGCCCTAAGTTACCATTCAAACTAGGGGCAACTTTCCGCTGCCATATTCCCTTCAAGCAAGGGGCAATTTTCCATTGCCTCCGATCCGAGGTTGCATGTCTCGAGGGTAAGTTTCATGCTTGTTGAGCATCGCTTATTTGCAAAAATAGTTTTTGAAAAATTTTCACGAGGTTGACTTATTTTCTCAAAAACTTTTCCATCTTTAAAATTGGACCATGTTTGGACCCCAAAAGGAGAATTTTCAAAGGCTCACACCGATTCGCATGATTTTCAAATCAAAATTGAATAAGTGTGTTAATCCGACTCTCATTTTGATCAAAACTGCTTTTAAGGAGAAAATAAAAATGGTCAAAATAACGAACTAGGGGCACGATTGAGTCAGTCCTCTGCTCTTCCCCTGTTAACCGGATTGCCCGAGAGGCACTCTATTCGCTGTATGAATAGCCGAAGCTAACGGCGTTGGATATGAAGCCGCAATTTCCTATTCATCTGCTATTTACCCCGGGAGGGATGCAAAATGAGAGATTAAAGAATAGAGAGGAGTAAGTTGAGAGAAAAATGAGAGAAGGGTTTTTGAGAGAAAACCGAGCCCGAGGGTCGAGTGATGTGAGAGTCACACAAATCAAGGGGTGGGAAACCTACCCGAGGAATTGGCTCCTCAAACCCGAGGTCTTTATTAAAAAAAAAAAAAAAACATGTCCGTAGGTCGTGGTCTTTTGACTTATCGCCTCAATGTTCGCTGGAGTCTTTTCCGAGTGTGTCTTGCTGCTAGGTCGTGGTGCCTTTTGTTTCTTCGCTTGAGTCTGCCTCGTCAAGGCCCCGTGGTAGGCTCGACACCCTGCTGAAAACCCATCCTCTTCCAAAAAGCGCTTGTTTGTACTGTGATGTGCCATTCTCTACATCCGCAAGGCAAGAAAAGGAAAGGGAAGATTTGAGACATCCGAGGTGTTTCAACCGCAACCATATTAGTTCGTGATCCGCCTCGCCGATTGAGGGTCGCTTTGTTCAAAAGTTTGTCAGGTGCGGAATGAACCGAATATCAATTATGGGCTAAATGCGATCAATCTCAAAGAGATTAATCCCAGCAGGCATGGGTCGGTATTCGCTTTGAGCCGTGGCTTATTTGAATTATTTCGCTAGTTGATTGGTTATCCTCATATCGCAAAGGCAAATGCTTGGTTGTTTTGTTAAACAAAGATATCAATGCCATTTACATTTGAGGTGTGGTATGATGCAATGCGATGCAAAGTATGAAATGTGCAGTATACGTAAACATACAGATATAACACTCTTTAGACAAAAAGTTTGTTTATATATAATCTTTTCCAAGACACGCTTTTGAAAGCAAAACTCGCCTGGCAAAGACATAGTGCTCTATCTACAAAAGGAAAAGGTACGAAAATAAAAGAAAAATAGCAGGTCTCAGGATCATCATCGCTGGCCTCGCCGGGATCCGCTCGCTTCTTCTGGGCAGAAGCTCAGAGCATCATCGAGCATCACCGTCGAGCTCGAGCCCGAAGCCGCCCCGGCCTCTCCTCTCGATGCCCCCACCTCCTCTGCTCCTCCTCGGACTCATCATCTGGGATCGCAGCCATGAGCTACTCCCCGCATGAGAATGCCCTCCTCTCGTACGAGGGAACGCCCGCCATCCGGGTCGAAGGGGAGGCCTGGGCAAATACCACCCACCGGAGGGATCGGGAAAGGAGGCCGAAAGTACAAAGAGTAAACACATCGAAAACCGTGAGCGGTCTATCGCCAGGGATGCAGCAGGCGAGTACGCAGGTGTGAATGCCGTGACATTTATCGACAAGACATCACGCAGTAGGCGAGTACAAGTATGAAAGCCGTGAGCAATTGGCCGATTTTTGTGCAAGATAGCAGATTGTGAAATGTAATATGATTTGAGATCGGGTCAATAGAACATACCGCAAGCCGAGGCGGTCAAGGCGCCGAGAGTCCGGCAAAGATCCCCAGCAGGGAGGCATTCAACTCCACAGATCGACGGGTATACTCGAAGAAGTCTCGAAAAGTATTAAATACATCAAGATTCTCAGGATATCTCAATGAACCAAGTGAAATAACAATGCCAGATGCGTAAATAAAGTGATACATACCGAGGCAAGTCAGAATGCCACCAACTCATGACTAGCCGGGAGGAGGAGCAAAGGATCCGTAGGTCTCCCCGCCCGCCTCAGACACAACATAGTAGGCAGAGCAGCCAACCGCACTCGCCCCTCTCGCACTCGCCGCCTGACTCGAGCTCGAGCCCGCCGTGACGGTCCCGCCTCGTCTCCCCACCTTCGCCCGAGCAGCCGCACCGCAGTCTCTCTGGATCAACTCGGCGGCCACCACTCGAGGTCGCATGATAAAAGTCCGGACGTACTCGTAATAGTCGCCGCCTCAAACCGCTCTGTACCAAGGGTGTAGTCCACCATCCGTCAGCAGTGAACCTCTCAAGATCCCTCATATGCTCGGAGGGTGAACCGACTATCTCGCCTGCAACCCAAGGGTCTGGGCGAGAAAACGCCTCCCCAGTACCAAGCCCGGCAGACCGCCCTCCAAAAGAATCCGTGAACGAGGTCTCTAAGACGGGCCAGACGATCCCTCGTCACCGCAGGCAAAGGAGCCCATGGCTGCCAGGTGATCTGAAATCGAAATACAGTTTGTTATCTATTGGTATTGCAAATATACAGTGGAAAAACGAAACTTGGATGAACTACAAGTAAAACATACCTCTGCAGGGGTAATGGTGTCAAAGTAACGCCGGAAGAAGCTGAAGGTGTCCCGGGGTCGCCGTGTGCACCTCCCATCAAAGCGGCGAGAGAAGGGGACGACCAGAGGAGTCTCCGTCGCTGGCACTGGCTCCAGCCTGGGAAAGTAGGCATACACCCACAGCTGCAAAACCGATATCAGAGCATCATCAGATAAAGCAGAATGTAGAACAAAGCAGAAATATCAGAGCCATGTGTTGTGCGGTGTATTGAGCAGAGGGTATAGTGTGAACCGTGTACAGTCAGTGTAAAGCAGAAGTATGTGTGTGATCTCACAATGTCACGGTTCTTAATCTGATCTCACAATGTGCGATGTGAGATTGATAAATCACAAAAAAGTCCAAATCCGACAAATCGTTTTGGAAAATTGATTTTTGTAAAGAAGTGCCAAACATGGACTGCTTTGCTAGATACAGAGTCGCCACCTAAATATTTTATTTTTGTGGAATTTAGGAAACCCTGACTCGTTGCCTAAGGCCACGTGTCCGTCATCACCAAAGTTGCCTCGGCTCGGGAACTTGGGTACGATTGGGGAAGGTCAGCTATGAGCACCCCCGCTCACCCGATCAAAGATCAGCCACTACTAAACATGATATCTTGTTTTTGAAAACACATGCGTTCTTATTCCGGTTAATTAGCTAGAATTACTATGTGACGCGCACAGCAAACAAGTATAGACTAGATCGCCTAATTTGGAACAAAGCATTGCATATCCGTTTGTTTGGAAAATGGTTTGAAGTTTGCTACTCGTAAGGAGGCTAAAATGTGGATTTGATGAATTGTTCCAACTCAAGCAATCCAACCTTCACCCACAGGCATTCAGGCAGTTATAACAAATAAGCAGTTAGTCTCACGGCAAGCATGCTTTCATGGTAATCAATAACACATACAGTATGCTAAAGCATAAACACTCACAGTGTACTCCGAGCCAAAACAAAGAACTAGTTAGAAATCAATGCATGATCCTAGTTCATGTTAAGATGGCTAATGCAACACATGCAAAATGCAACAAGAAATAGGCTCGACTATTCTAAGATGACATATGAGATGCGATAATTAATACATGTATTCAACTTGGAATTAAAATACAATGCAGTTAGTATGATGCACCGAGCCCGGTGCATGCAATGTAGATGAATGATGCAAACATGCGAGCATAAGGATACTAGACAGATGAATGGATGCAAACATGCAAAGCATAAGTATGCTAATTGAAACATGCCCTAAAACTAACCACTGAAAGCAGATAAGTAAAAGGGAGAAAGAAATGGAGGTTGGAAGACATGCACACACGCACGCACACTTATTACAAAATTCGTCCTTTCGAGGGAGGGTCCGAATAAATAATACATGCCAACTAACTAACTAACTAACTAACTAACAAGCTAATTAATTATTACATAACCGAATAAATAACTAGTTACAACTAATTATTACAACGCTTAATTAATTAACAAATTAACCAATTAATTCACAAATTAAAGCTAACTAACAAGTAAGCACTAAAATGAGATTGCTAGGCCGCCTCAGCTCTGCCTTGAAGAAGGAAGGATGCATGCTCGGTTCTGTCCCCAAAAACTCTCCTGCTCTTCTGCTCTGTCTGTGGTGTCTTCAAGAACTTCCTGCTGAATCTTACCAAAACAAAACATTACTGGGGAGTGTATCAGTGGCCTGCTGGCCATGGGGAGCCACTGCCGACCATCCTGCCGACCAAGAGTGGGCACTGCCGGCCAAGAATGAGGGACTGCCGGCCATCTGCAAGGCACTGCCGACCACTGATGTACTGGGACACCAGGCTGCAACAGAACACAAAATAAAGAAAATGGAGAGTCTCCCAAGGGTATGTATGCACTATGCCACCCTATATCACCTCAAAACATAGAGGGAGAGGCATAGTTGGATCCAAGACCATCAATCACGCATCCCGATGCATGATGGCCAAAGATCCAACTTGTGCAAATAAATATGAAATGAATGCACAAATAAACACAAAAAGCCTAGAACTCTATCATGGATAATCAAGAGCGTCGGCGACCGAGAATTGAGACACGTTTCATCACTTGAAGTATGAAACGTCCCTTGTTTCTCGTGCTCAAATTAACACTTAATCCAAACAACAATGCAATGCAAGGATGGCATACACAATGCTAACTTGAACATGCAATCATCCAAAATGCAATGTAATAAACATGCAACAACATGTAATGGAACTAGCATGCGACAACATGCAAAGATGGAGCAAGCATACAACAATATGCAAGACAAGCATGCAACAACATGCAAGGATGGACTTAAACCAAAATGGGTAGACCTCAGTGATGCCCAAATCAGTGGCCATTATGTGTTGAAATGATAACACAAAATGCTAGACAAGCATGCATGCCAATGGCCCCAAGAATTAAGGCATAAAAATGCAACTCTTCAGCACACCTGAGGAGTGAAAAACATGCAAGTATGACAATACTACATGCTCTGAGATGATGTTAGGAATGATGCCAAATCACACACATAACACAGGCATAGCATGCATGAAGCTCAAAAGCTAAGAACTAGCAAAGGGACTTAAGCCATGGCCATATAAAGCTAGCCCCAAAGGGCTAAAGGAACCTAAAATAGTCCCAAGGCAGGTCCAAACAAGACCAAAAACAAACTCGAAGCTAGCCAACACAGGCTAGAACACAATGCCAAAAACATGGAGCTTGCAAGGCGACAAAAGAGGCAATGCACTACACCTATTGAAACCAAACATGGCATGACTTGGACAACATAAAACAGAGTTACATCATGGTATAACAAGACCAAAAATGCACTGATATGATGAGCCAAAGGCTTAGGCTTAATGGCATGCACAAAAGTTCATTCTTGAGGCATAAAGAGCCAAGCCTTCAAGGCATTAAAGGCATGTCAAATGCAAGTGTATGACTACATTTCATGGACTAAAATAACATGTAGAATGATGGCAAAGCATGCAAACATCATATGTATGGCATGGTAGGGGCCTCAAAACCCAAGGCTAGCCTAAGCATTTACACTATAACTATACAAAACACAAGTGATATGGCCATGGCAGCCCAAAACACTCCTACAACATCCCAAAATAAGAATAAAATCATGCTGGAGCAAAGCCAAAATATGCTAGGATGATGAGTCAAAACATCATGCACATAAAGCTAGTAAGTAAGATTTGTTCTACAAGTATATGGAGCATGCAAAGGATTACCAAGCCAGCTATGGACAGAGTCATGACATGGCAAAGCATCACCAAAAACATGCTGAAATGGACTCAACACAAGCTAGGATAACATGCTAAAGCAAGAAGCATATAAAGCTAGTTTATGAGATTTACACTACAAGTGTATTATACATGCATGGAGTGACAAAACCAACCCAAAACAGATCTAAGGCATGGTAAAACATCACCAAAAACCTACTGAAATGGACTCAACACAAGCTAGGCAAACATGCTACTTTGATGAGCTACAAATGGGATTACACTACACATACAAGATGCATGCAAAAGGTGACCAAACCAGCCATGGAAAGGGCCAAGGCAGGTCCTAAAAGTTACAAAAAATGGCCTGAACTAAGCCTCAAAAGTACAGAGAGGCATGCTCCTTTGGAAGGCCAAAAATGCAAGCAAACAAAAAACCAAAAGAGCGGGGGTCACCCCTTCTGATTTGAGGTCTCAAAACCACATGTCTACCACTGAAAATCCACTAGATTTCAGTGGCTAGAAGGCCAAACCAAAGCTAGCTCGAAGGCCTTAAAGCATAGCTCAAAACAAGGCTAAACAAAGCACACAAGAGGGTTGTACACCCTAACACCAAAGACCTTAAACAAACTTCAAAAGCACTTAAAAAAAAGACTTTTTCAGTTGGAAGCAAGGCATAAAACAATATGAAAGTATGGCCAAAATGAAGTACAAGAAAGTGCTAAAAAGGGAAAGAAGCTCACCCATGAAGACCAACTTCGAAACCAGCAACATCAGGGGTCAAAAACTCACTTTCAGAGCTCAAGTAACCTTCCCAAGAACCTCAGTCCAATGGTGGTGGTGTATCTCTATGTGTTGTAGTGTAAAAGTGCAAGAAAAATGGACTAAACCACAACAATATAGAGAGAGAGTAAGAAATATAGAGAGAGAGAGAGATAGAGAGAGAGAGAGAGCTATATCTCTTCTAAAATGGCTGAACCTCCCTTAAGGAGAGAGGCTCTCCCCTTATATAGAGGGAAAACAATGCAAAGCTTCTTCAAGAAGCTTGGCAAGAGCTTCATCCCTCCATACACGTGTATGGAAGGGAGATGAAAGGATTCAGTGGCTCAAAGATGGAGGTGAAACCTCGAGACAGGGGTTTTGCTACCGTCGATGATTCTTGGCGGGCTCATTGATGGCGAGGCTCAATCAATGGCCGGAAGAACAAAGTGAAGACTGCAGGCCAAAAGGTGGCGGCGTGCACCAAGAAACACATTCTGAAAGGACCAAGTCATGGTCCAAGAATGGGACAGAAAGGATACAGGGTTTGGAAAGCTCAAACCTGTGACGTTCTGCCGCGAAAGTCGAATACCCGACGAGCAATTGAACTTGTGGCTGGATGTACCTATAAGCACAACCGAGTCTTGAAGTCGGTCAAAAATGGGGTGTCTCTGGCTATGATTAGCGGCACGCTATGTAGTTTTGATTGGCGAGTTTTGGAGTTGTGAAATTAGTAAGCCCTCAATAGATCTGTATATGATCTTGACTATTGAGCTATACGTATTGACTTTGTAATTTGACTTGTAATGATGTTGCATCATTGGATGAAGTAACATTCAAGAAAAAATGCGAGCTTAAATGAATTAGTCATTAGGTGTAAGATGAGTAGCCAGTATGAGCAGTGTTTTGCTCTCTATCCAACTGTTGGGAGTGGATAGAGCAAAATTTCATGGACTATAATAGTGTGCATTGAAGTATCACTTGAAGTTAAAAGATTAGCGCTTAGTAGCAAAGAAAATCTATTAACACTAAATGAAAAGATTAGCGCCAAGTGGCTAAAAAATCTATTAGCATTGCCAACTTCTCTAAAGTCTGGACACTTACTGTTTCCCCAGTTAAGTGTGAGACATGATAAGGTGCTTCTTTGTATGGTTCCTTAGCTAGGCTAATATTTTTGAATAACGTTTACCACTAAGCGCAAACGTTGCAGCATAGTAATGAAAAGGTCAAGGCCGACAAAGTTGTTATGACTTTAAGAATTTGGCGCATGGCTCGTGAGAGCATTGTGTTGAATTAGACTCTTTAGCCTAATTCGTGCTTAAGTTACTTCGGGAGCTGTCATAGATTGATAACTTATTCTCTCCTTCTTGTGGATAGTAGAATTAATTGCAAGTAACTATGAAGTGAGAAACGTAGATGGTAAGAGAAGTATCGTCATCTTTCAACTAGATGCAGTAAAGTGTATAGAGAATAAAATTGACTTGAAGGTGCAGGGGATTAGCACTTACTAGTTAAATTTGTGGCTTAGGCGCACTTGATATCTCCATGACATCCTTTTATGACCTAGTGAACATGAAGTAGTCATGAGTCATTACCTAGTTGGGCCTATACCTTTAAACTTGTCTTCGAGAACTCACACATTAGAATGATTGGAATTAGTTTATGACATTGGACATAAACCGATGGTTTGTTATACTTAATCACATTAATGAGAAGATGACATGAATGATTTGAGTAGGCCCTCTTGGGCCCACTCGCTTGTGACATTTTGCTCTTATATGAATGTGTAACTTTGTTCGCAATGGTTGCACACAAGTAAGTAAGAAAGCCGTAGAAGGTCATTTGTATTGGCACATTTAGTCCACTATGATATTTGTGACTAGATATATGTGAGGGTATGATAGCTAAGCCTCAATCTTGACACATTTATAGATTATGATACACATCTTAGTCAAGACTATTTGATCTCCCATAAGTCAAAAAGTTTTGAAATGATTTTTGACATTGTACATATGAGGTTGAGATCAATTAGATAACAACTTTCGTGCTTTTAGTTTTGACCAAGGTGGCGAGTATCTATTTGAGTTATTTTAGAAAACTCTGTGAAGAGAAATAGATGTTTAGAAAATTGATTATTCCTAGTACTCAACAACACAATGGTGTAGTAGAGATAAGGAATTAAGTATTGTTAATGTTAGGTGGATGATGGTGCAAAATGTTTCCCAATTGGGAATTGCACTAGTTTGTTGCCTATATCTCTATGTAAGTGCCCTCCATATCAGATTTTACACTCCATTTGAGTAATGGGTTAGTGGAGAGCCATCTATGGGCGTCTCAGAATTAGCGACTTATCTTTATTTTATCTCTCATAAGGTTACGAAGTTAAGACCTAGGGTTCCATAGCGCATTATTATATGTTGTCTTGTAAACACATAGGGTCATGTGGTGCATTATTCTATGCTGTCATGTAAACCCTTCGGGTCATGTGCATATAGGTAAGCAGCTTTATGGTAGTGTAACTAAGTCACATAAAGTTTTCTTAGTAAATGTGACGTGAATAGAGTTTTGAAACTTCTATAAGATAAAGAATTCTAAGCATAGAGCTTTATATAGCCTAATTGAGAATGGAGAGAAATTTTCAATATCCTAGGGACAGTGGGAGTGATGTGCCTACTAGTGGATTACTCCATTAAAGAAGAATACTCTACATTCTTAGTTGCGTGGTAACGATTGTGAAATTTTTCCACGTCATCACTGGGTGATTAAGAGGGAAACATTCATGATTGCTCCGCAAGATGATAAAGAGCCTAGGATAATGACAAAGGCTCTAGTCCCCTATTTTTAGAAAGTGGATTAATGTTGCGCAGTTTAAGACAAAGTTTTTGAGGATTAACCATTTCTATAATTTGGTTGACTTTCCATTATGACGCGAAACTATTCTAAAATCATGCGTGATTTGGATAGTCGTTGTTGAAGCATAAGGCTCGCTAGATACCGAAAAGTCGCACCATTGAGAAAAGTGTAGACCATGAGAAGACTTCCTCCTGGGGAGTGATGTTATTTCAACTTAGGCTATGATTGACATAAGTTTGGAACATTGATTTTTGGACGTTGTGACCCAACTTCTCATTGAAGAATTGAATAAGTAGATCCGTAGGGATTTACCATCTGCTTTTATGGTGAAAAGTTGGGAGCGCAAAAAGGTTGCTAGTTCCAATAAATCTTTTACAACCTAAAACAGTTATCCAAATAGTGGTTTTTAGATTTCATCGAGCCATAATAGGCCAACGATGATCGATGAAGACCGCGGAGGTATGATCATTGGTCCAAAAGAAGTTTTTCCTTACTTAGTCATTATGAGCCAGGAATTTATAAGGTTGTTGCCACCTAGGGTGGTCGGTCCTCTGTTTTAGATATGATGGACATGGGTGATGTAATTTATATGCTCGGATATACGATCCTAAGGGATTGTTTTGGGAGAATTCCCGATTTGTCTTTGATGACTTACATAAGGAATGTCCTAGAATGATTCTAGATGCAAAATTGCAAACCCATTAACTTACTTATCGGTAAAAGCCAGAGCCTTAGCTGTTGAGTGAATCCTCGGATTGTCTTTGGGAGAAACAGATGACCTATATTCCTTGATCTTTTTTATTGTGGGAGCCTGAAGTACGCTATGTGGACGTATTCGGCATGATAAGTGTTATCTTTGGTAAATGGTCAACTGAGTTGTTTAGACATTGGCCTTGCTCATTAGACTGTAGATAGAATGCTTTACTAGTAGTATATTAATTTGCTCCTTGTAAGATTCTCTGCGCTAGTTGCGCGCATCCAGAATGAACGCAAATTGGTCACCAAAATATTTTTAGAGAGGTTATTGCGCAAGAGGTAGTGATCGTGAATCACTTCATGTGAGGTGCACATGGTGGATTCCGTTGTATATACTTATCGCAAAAGATGCTGATAAGGCTTATGTTTGGAATCTAGAATTGCACAAGCTGTGGTGATGTTTTTTTAAATTCGATCACTTATTTGTTGTGAGATGGTGGGATGTTGACACTATTATGGTTTGTGTCATAATGATTAGCAGATGATGATGTCAGCAGGCAAGATTGGCTCACTCACACGAGCAATCGCCCTTGGCGCTTGGGAGCGAGCAAGGATGAGACTAGTGGTTTATTTTTATTTGGAGCCAAGAGAGGCTTAAATTATCCACTATGTATGTCGCCTTGGTTACAACCAAGATGAGGTCATGTTAAGGACCAAACATGGATGTTAGTACCCACTTTCCATGTTGTGCCTGTTATGATTAGCCAGATGCGAGATCTCATTTGACGCTTGGAAGGCGAGCAAACAGAGAATTCGGGTTAGGCACTAGAAAGCGACTAGACTAAAATCTGTATGGTGTATCGAGTATGATGTCACTCTTTTGGAAGAGTTACTCCACCGTAATATGTATTCATACTATATGTGTTTGGCGATCGAGTAAT
Organism: Camellia lanceoleosa; assembly: GCA_025200525.1. Taxonomy (NCBI): domain Eukaryota; kingdom Viridiplantae; phylum Streptophyta; class Magnoliopsida; order Ericales; family Theaceae; genus Camellia; species Camellia lanceoleosa. The sequence goes on along the minus strand of CM045772.1, from coordinate 72,704,678 downwards.
GAAGTGAGAGAATGGGTCCCTGTTTCCTCACCGTGTGAGTCTTACGTGTCATTATTGATATGACTTTCATTTATGTACCCTTTTGTGACTTTTGACTATGTCATAAGGTAAGGGGTTGATAATCTGCTACTTTGGTATGTTGCCTGCGGTCATGTATGATTCGGCCTTAAGGGACATCACTGGGAAAGCGGTCAATCCTAAACTAAATGACATGAGGGCAAAGGGAAGATCATCTAGTATCACACCACTGTTGTATAGTTATTGTTGGCAACTCACATCGCTCTGTATGAGAGGCGGATTGAGTGTGAATATATTGCAAGAATTGAGAGGGTCAAACATGCTCTTTTTGAGGGATTAGAGAATTTTTTTTTTTTTTTTTTTTACCAGTGTAATTAGATGGGTCTGGGGTATATGAGACACTATTTCTATTTTTTGGGTTGATGTCTCTATGCTGGCTCATTTTGAGTTTCTAGTATAGAGCTCCCACATACAGGTGTTTCTCAGCGGTCGCATGGTTCATTGGCTAGTATGTGATTGTTTAATATTTTGGGAGATTAAGATAAAGATGTGGATGTGTCATGCCAACTCATGTGCGAGTGGGAGATGTTAGAAATTGGACGCCCATTTGGCATGAGCCATAAACCTTTTGAACCTTATCCATGTTAGTTTGAATTTGAATTCAAAACTTATTTGGATAACCACTCATGATATCTATATCTATCATATTAACTGATATGGATAGATTGATATATATGGTTATATATCTGATTATATATTTAAATAATATATTGATATCAGATACGTTATGTGGTTTTTACCCATAACTTTTTTTCCTAGACTCTCTCTCTCTAACTCTCTCCTATGAAGAGAACGATCCAGCCTTTGCACTGTGACTTGTGTGGATAATACTCATATTGTGGTATCACTCCACTGCTGAGTGTTCGTTGTTCACATTTTTAGAAGCACATGATTTACCCACGAAATTTTTCACTTCAGGTTCTATCACCTAAAGGTATGATCTGAATTTTTTACCCACTGCGTTATCCTTTGTTTTACAGATAGAATATCAAAAGGCAGCAGGTGTTCCATCATGCAGTTTCCACTATAATATTAATGTGCATAAGAATTGATCATTTGACTTCAAAGCAAAGTTGAAGGTTAATCAAGCTACAATTTTATATAACATCTCAAGCCAGATTTACAAACATAGAAAATTTGTTTAACAAAGATACAAGCGAAAAATGCCGTTGAAGATTAATCAAATAAACACCATTTGTTTCTTTTTGGAATCTGTTAGGCTAATGACCATTTAAATAGTGAAGTGCTTATCAATTTTTGATACATGGAATAGAACTAATGAATATTTTTTCCCCTCTTCCACAAGGTGCATGAAAGGAGACAGCATTTTGCAACCTTGCATCACAATATACCATCAATACAAGTTACACGTTTTAAAGTGGATGTTTTATATAACATCGCATGCCATCAATATCTTATCAACCTTGCATCACATTACAAGATAACTTATACCCAGTCTATCCTACTATACCTATTCTGAATGTTTTTATTACATAAACAATAAGTCATATGTTTTAAAGTGGATATTTGAATATTTTGTCTCTAACTAAAATGTCACAAAAAAAAAAACCCTACGTTGCAGAAAATCCACAAAATTTTTTGTATGTTCTATATAACGATGCATACTACCACTAGACATTCTGCTTCTAACGGGACCAAAGCTAGAACTAATTTCAAAGTTCCAACACATTTTTCCTAGAACAATTTTTGCAAAAGAATCTAAGGATTATACAATTAAAGAATTATCAGTGATAACTTGACAAGATATATCATAAACATTGTGAATAACAAATTATAATTGAACCATGAAACCACTGGCGGTGTTTGGGAACAAATTTTTTGGTTTTTATTATTATTTTTTTTCACTAAAAGACAAATTAGTTATAAAACTAAAAAAAATAAATCCAAACAAAATATCACATCAAATCCCATAATCATTTCACTTTTTCTCTCACAACTATCACATCCAACCATTAAAAAAAAACCCAACTATTTTTCCAAACACAAAAAAAATTTCTCCAATAATATCCTACAACTAACAAAACCTACAAAAAAAACCACTTCCTAAACACCCACAGTATGACTTTGGCACATCTCATTAATGCTACAATAACAACAGGAACGAAAAAAAACTTGAGAATCAAACAATGGCACAAAAATGCATTTTTCTCCACTAGTCCATTTTAATTATGATGATCTAAATGGTAAAATAACATTGAGATACAAGCGTACCTACGATTATGCCAAGAAGGATAGTTACTGAAGTTTTCGTTCATCAAATCAGTTGTGGAGTGTAGTTCCTCTTCATCTGATCTTTAATGCTGCCACAAATCTGAAAATAAAGACCAAATTAGACCATTTGAATTGTTCAGCCCCTTAGGGTCTATTTGGGTCTCGTTTTGATGATTCAAATCATTCATTTAATTTATAGAGTTTTTTATGTATATCATTTATAAAAAAAAATTATATTGATATGTCAATTATAACATTTTCATTTTATCCCGTTGTTTTAAAATTAAAAAAAAAGTAGATGTCTATTTTCAAAATCACAGTTATTGTTTATTTTTTAAAAAACAAATATGATAAGAAAAAAATATTATGACTATGAGATCAATATAATTTTTTTTTTATAAAAAACATATATATATAGGGTTAAAAAATATACGATTCGAATAATCGGAAGAACTTGTAGACTCAAATAATTCTCTCGAGTTTATCACTATCATGGATGTATTTGTACTGTAAATGTCACGTGTATATATGTATATATATGAGCCTGTCATATTTAAAAATGACGAAATCCGAAAAGGTACATAAAAATTAAAAGCTTTGGTGAAACTTTAGATAATATATAACTGCCCTCTTTATTTTATCTTTTATATGTATTCACACAATACATATCATATGTAAATATGTAAAATTTATCACATTTAAAAAATAATTTTATACATAAATAAATTTCTTATCAAATATTTTTATCAATGAAATTAGTGAGATTTACATTTAATAAACATGTATGGGACATATTGCCATTAGCTCCAATTATTAAAAAAATTAATAAAAAAAAATTCTCCATGCATAGCATTTTTATCTTAAAAAAATATTAGAATCCACTATAACAAACATGGACGGAAAAGTAGTCATAAAATATTTCGATGATAAGTTTGAAAAATTAGTAAAACATCCCTCTTTAATTATGTGTAATAAAATAGATTTAAGATATTTTTTTATTAGCTAAGGTCTCTCAATATTTTCAAAAAAAAAAAATTAACTCAGGGAAATTTCACTTTATTCAGAGAAATTCCGGCTCCGACTCAGAAAAATTTCGAAATCTCTCTAGTATGATCACAGAAAAATTTTAAAATTTCTCTATGAAAATTGACATATTGAAATTTCTCTAAATAGAACAAAATTTTTCTGAATCGAATTTTTTCTGTAAAAATATTGAGAGACCTTAATTATAATGAAAATATTGTATGTCCTTTATTTTATAAAATCTTAATATCAGAGACCTTACTAAAAATTCCCCTATAAGTTATCACAATTATAAAAATAAATATAAGTAACGAGATTTATTAAATTAATTTAATAATAACAAATTATATAAATGTGGCAAAAAATTAGGGTAAATTACAAATGCACCCTTTGAAACTTATTTAAAATACAGATTACCCTCTGTGATTTGAAAAATTACAAATATCTCATTGTCAAAAAAATTTATTTAACAGAATTAACTGAAAAAATGAAATTCTTAATTGTTCTCCTATACAATAATAAAATTATTTGAATTATTAATTGAAATAAATTTCTAATATCAATAAAAAAAACTATTAATTAACTTGATGATTTATTAATAAAAGAGACAATTTATTATGATATTAGAAATTTTAAGAAATAAAATGTAATTTCTAAAATCATAGGAAGCAAATCATATTTTAAGCAAAACTTAAAAGTATATTTGTAATTTATTCAAAAAATTATAATCATCATAATTTTATTAGAATAAATAAATAACACTCACCAAAACTACTAAAGACTCCTACTCATCAATTCCACATAAGCAACTTGGGTGCTTTAGGGATAATATAACTGTGGTAATGTGGTTTGGAAACATTCTTTGATCCTGAAGGACGTTCTTGATCCTTTGATTGCCACCTGAAAAGGGATTAACACTCCAATCGGGAGTGCCGGAATTAGCACTCCGACGGACAAGTCAGTATATGTCTCACGTTTGCTTATGTCTCAAGTTTCTTGGGGTTATCTCTCACATACCTCTCTTTGGTTAATATTCCTCTATTTATATCCGCTTTTGGGCCTCAGGGTCGGGCCCACTTTTAATCCACCGTGTGATTGTTCACTCGGCTCCTTCTGTCATAAACCAATTCCCACTCGGCTCCTCGCTCAACTGGTTCTATAGCCGATTAGGATGCTCGGCTTCTGGATGGTACAAGATGGAGCCGAATATAATATATATCTTGATTTTCCAAAAGTGTACTCGACCTCTTTGCATCCCTTAATATTCAGCTCCCACAATTGCCCCTCAAACACCCCACTAACAACACTTAGTTGGCGTGTTTGGTTTCGAACTTGAAAAGTCAAAACAAAAATTCGGCAGTTAACCTCATTCCAATGCTAGTGCCAGAACGCACACGCGTTTCGGTCATCATTACAATTTCCCACCCTTTCGAACGCTTCTTTCATTTATTGTGATTTAAAACTTCATTGTCCCTTCGAATGCATGTTTTTTGAATACTCAAAGCTCTTGGTCTGCCTTTCAATATACCTCCTCCATTTCGCGACCTCTACAACCTCCTTCCGTTTCTCATTGTCTCATCTGCTTCTTGTAAGTTCTTTTCTGCTTCATTTCGAATCCCATTTCCTTGTTTGTTTTTAGTTTAGCGTACTCCTTAGACTAGCTAGGATGGCAAAACATTTGAAAGACCTCCTTTCTGCGAATCGAATTTTCAATTTTCGATACCATTTTTCCATCCTCGACTATGTCCATCTGTCACTCGTGACAGACAGCACCCTTGATATGGAGAGGGCTGATGAAAGTACAATCATCTTTCCTCTCCTATCAATTGCTGAGGGCGGAGTCCGTTTCCCCCTCCACCCATTCCTTAGGGCCGTCCTTCGCCCTTGGGGTCTAATCCCCTCTCAACCTAATGTAATTTTTTTCTGAATCATAATGGGGATTATAGAGTTGAACTGACGCCTTAGGATCAATCTTGGCATACTTGTTATTCAACATTGTTATGCCTTGGCCAAATCTTTTGGCCAGCAGGGGCACTATTTTCTCAGGGCCAATGACACCAATCATCACTTGGTGACTATGCTTGCCAACTCTGGCAAGTGAGTTGATGATGTCATGGTCGTTGTCCGAGGTAATGGCAGGAATTGGCGAAGATCGCCTAGATCCCATACCTAAGCGGAGGTGAACCAGGTGGCCGTTTTGTATTTACTCGGCTTTATTTCTACGTACTTATCGTTTTATTTGTGTAGGCAACGATTTGAAGAAAGTTTTGGTTTCGGCCGACGACGCTGTGCTTGCGGAAATCAAAATCGCACTCCAGTTCTTTGGCCGTCTAAACCTCCAGAAGCAGGGGAGAGCGGCCCATATACTTCTGAGGTACGAGCCGACTTACACAACGTTTTCGGCCGTGGACAACATTCCGACTCCACAGGGCGAACAGCAGCTCACGACTCTTATCTTCCCCAGCTTCAAAAGCCTTAGGCAGATTGGTTTGGAAGCTTCTGATTTGGAGCAGGCCAAAGAACCAGTAGCCAAGGAAGTCACCGACCAGCTGAGTCAGTCCGCTTTGCAAGCCGAAGAAGTTGACGAGGCTCTAAATTCGGCTTTTCAAGAAGCCAGCCTTAGTCCATCCAACCCTCCATCCACTTCAGGTCGAGAGGACATCTCCTTTGAAGATATTTTTACTGATTTAGGAGATCTCCCCAGCTCATATCCTAAGAACATGGCGGGGGAATCATTTACGCAGCTGGCAAGGAGAAAAAACGCCGAACGGATGGCCGTCCGGATGAGGGCCGAGACCATCCGTTCTGAACCTGCTGCAGCGATTGAGTCTTCTCCGCCTATTATCGTGGAGGAAACGGCTCAAATTGAGACGGCCGAGATGGAGCAGATAGTCGAACGGCCAAGTCAAGAGGCCGATCAGAGAGGGGAGAAGCATCCCGCCGAGAGCAAAGCCGACCCTGAGGAATCACTCGCCGATAAACGGCCGCGTTTGGAGGAGTCGGACTCAGTTGTGCCGTTTATCGTCCAACGAAGGATAAAGAATGTGTCAATTGCGTCCGATGTGTCGGCTCTCAAAGATCCGACAGTGGCCTTGAGTATGGCTTCCTCAATTTCCCTGCCGGTTGACAGGGCGACTTTTCGTACGGAGCTAGATCTGCTGTCAATAGCATTAGCCACTCAATTGGCCCCATTGGTACTTGACATAACCTTATTTTCAGCTTTCTGCCTGTGTGCATATAAACGAATATTATTATTTATTACTTTTACTTTTAAACTCTAACTCCTTGTTTTGCAGACGGTGGGCAGGATAGCCGAGATCGGCCGCCGCCAACATGATGCCATTGAGCAGATCGGATTTTTGAAAGCCAAAATTGAAAGTAAGAAGAGCAAGGTCGTGGAGGCCTCTCAAAGAGCCGAGTCCGTGGCGGCGAGAGTGGCAGATGAGCGCACAAGAGCTGACGCCAAGGAAAAAAAGGCGAAGAGTTCTGACCTGCTCAGATTGGCCGCCGAGGAAAGGGTAAATGCGAGCGAAGATGCACTCAAGTTGGCCAAGGAGGTAATTACCAAGCTGGAAGCCGACTTGGAAGAATCGAAGAAGGCAAAGGAAATAGTCGACTCCGAGATTTCCAAAACGTTCCAAGTTGGGAAGGATGCCGTCTTGCAGAACTATGTGGAGGAAGTCTCCAAATTCGAGAATCGGGGATTCAAACACGGCTAGCTCAAAGCCCTCACTGCCATAAATGTGACATTGGCCTAGCCGATTTCATACGAGCAAGTGGACGTTGAGCCGCTGGAGTCTGACCTCGAAAATTGACTAGGGTGACATTTTGAATTTTGTTAGGCATCTTCCATACGTGGTTCTTGTAAATTTTCATTAGTAGATTTCTATTAGTTTAAGGTAATTTTCATGTATAAAATGACCACTATTTGTACTTAATTTATTAATGAAAATTTCCTTTGCTTTTTACTATCTGTACTCAATCTTTGTCATTTAATGAAGATTTTTGCTTTCCACTACTTTGGGTAAAATGACTACTGTCTATTGTGCGTGCTAGCTATCGATCCAATAGGATGTAGGATCATGAGATGAGTAAATTAAACATTCCACTAAATAGCTACTGATTAGATAACTGTGTATCTTTGCAATTTAGCAAGTTAGCCGTCTTTTAATTTAGGTGAATGAATTCATGAACATGCCCTTGCCCCAGTTAATGGTGGCTCATGGAATGTCTGGGGCACGTGATCCAATCACTAAGATTAACGAATCTTTAGCCGCTAAGATTAATGAATCTGCCCTTGCCCCAATTAAGGAATGAACTGGAACGCCGAATATCGGTGGCTCATGGAATGGCTGGGGCCCATGATCCAATCGGCGCAAGGCCCTGAGATTTGGACGATTAAATTAGCGAATCCTTAGCCGCTAAGATTGACAAATCTGCCCCTGCCCCAGTTAAGGAATGAACTGGAACGCCGAATATCAGTGGCGCATGGAATGGCTGGGGCACATGATCTAATCGGTGCAAGGCCTTGAGATTTGGCCGATTAGATTAGCGAACCCTTGGCTGCTAAGATTAACGAATCTGTCTCTGCCCCAATTAATGAACTGGAACACCGAATATCGATGGCTCATGGAATACGAGCATTGATGAGATCGCCTCAGGAGCGTAGCTCCCATAATCAATAAATGGGGCGAGGGCTACGTGCGCAAGGGTGCCATTGTTGCATTCTAATCCAACAAATTGGGAGAAGAAAAAAGAAGTGTGGAGGATTGTGGATGGCAAGAAGACTATTTTTCAACAGTAGGGGGGAAAGTAGGACACTCGTAGGGCTGGACGTAGAGATGAACTAGGGTGGCAAGCCTACACGCACGGTGAGTAGGACGTCGAGGGAGCGTGAGAAACACCAATCCCCACGTCATCGAAGTAGGTCACCCTGAAAGGGAAAACAACAATGAGGTAACTCCCCTCGTTCAAGAGGTAAAACCAGTGCGACACCGCGCCTATTGAGTTTTTCGGTGTTTGTTGGGAATAAACCGATGACGGAGGCGGATTCCATCATCCATGAACCAAATGTAGCAGTTGAGTTTACGCAACAGATTTTTCCACTAGAGGTTTAGTAGTCCATGGTCGGCCGGGCTGATTACGAAGTTTTTCGGGAGGGCGTTCATAGAGGAGTAAAGGGTCTGTACACCTCCTACAAAATCGACGTGCATTTACGTGCTGTACGAAGAGAGATAGAGCAAAAAGATACTCACATTTAGAGCTTGCTGGCCCACGTAGAGAAGGCCGAAAATGAGCTGAAGAGAACTGGCGCCTCTGAGACTCACTCGGCGAGTCAAGTGAATCCGATTGTCGCGGAGCGAGTAAATCGCCAAATTTTGGATCACACAATCGCCGACCGAGATACAACCAGCATGTTCGCAATTGAATCGGTAAAGGCTAGGTCCTACGAAAAAGGCTTTCATGACGGCCGAAAAATTAGAATAGATAAGACTAAGGAAAAGCTAGCCGAGGAGGTCTGTCGATACGAAAATCACGGATTTAAGCATGGATGGACCAAGGCACTCCAAGTAGCGGGCGTGGATCCGGTGTTACCCTTATATCAGAGCTATACTTTTCCGTTTGAGGCTTACGAAGCCGTGAAGACTAATGATGAGGGAGGCGCCAAATAATTTTGTCGTATATATTTTTTTTAAAATGTAACGCATGTACTTATGATCTATTGAATAAAACGTATCATTCTGGATGTCAATATGTCATTTCGATCGTTGCTCTATAATTCCAACTCATCTCCTTATTTTCCTTCTTTCAATATATGGATAATTAATGCTTGTAGATTAAGTTGTCTACTACTACACGTTGATCACAATATCCACGAAAGGAGCCCCGGATTCGGAGGATTATTCGACTCAAATGTGTCAATCATGAAGGCCGAATTCGGAGGCTTCCTTGTGGTTTCATTCACGAAAAGGCGCTCTGAATTCGGATACTTATTCGGCCCAAACGTCATTTACGTTGGGCGCTCCGAATTCGGAGACTTATTCGGCCCAAATGTGTTTTCCACCAAGGGTGCTCCGAATTCGGAGGATTATTCGGCCCGACTGTGTTTTTCACAATGGACGCTTCGAATTCGGAGGCTTTTTGTGGCCAATTGTGATTTCCACGAAGGGCGCTCCGAATTCGGAGGGTTATTTGTGTTGGCCCAAACGCTATTCGTGAAAGGGCGCTCCGAATTCAGAGACTTTTTGTGGCCAATCGTGATTTTCACGAAGGGCGCTCTGAATTCGGAGGCTTATCTGTGTTGGCCTAAACGTCATTCGCGAAAGGGCGCTCCGAATTCGGAGACTTATTCGACCTAAACGTCATTCATGTTGGGTGCTCCGAATTCAGAGGCTTTTTGTGGCCAATCGTGATTTCTACGAAGGGCGCTCCGAATTCGGAGGCTTATTTGTGTTGGCCAAATGTCATTCGCGAAAGGGCGCTCCGAATTCGGAGACTTATTCAGCCCAAACGTCATTCACGCTGGGCGCTTCGAATTCGGAGGCTTTTTGTGGCCAATCGTGATTTTCACGAAGGGCGCTCCGAATTCGGAGGCTTATTCACACAACCAAAACTCACCGAGTAAGAGGACATTATATTGAAAAAAAGAAAGATACACACGACGTAAAATCAAAACAAGTTGTTGTGCCGTACAAGTTAATGATAGAATTTGTGCAAGTGTGTGGAATTCCACGGGCGCGGCAAGCTTCTTCCATCCATGTCTTTGAGCTGATATGCCCCTGTCCTTGCAATTGAATCAATCTGATAGGGGCCGTCCCAGTTAGGACCCAATTTTTCGTCAGCCGGATTCCTAGCAACGAGAAGCACTTTCTTGAGAACCAATTCTCCTGGTGTATATGGCCTTTGAACACGTTGATTATACGACTTAGCGAGCTATTGCTGGTACCGTGCCATGGATGAAAGGGCACAGTCTCAGTGTTCTTCAATCAGAGTCAAGTCCAAAGCTAACATCATATCATTTCGGCCCATATCAAAAACTTTAGATTTCAAGGTTGGAGGCCGATCTCCAGGGGGATGATTGCCTAGGTTCTGAAGCATAGAGCAAACGGCATTTCCCCAGTGGATCGCCTCAGAGTAGTGTGATAAGCCCACAACACACTAGGCAACTCTTCGACTCATCTGCCTTTAGCTTTCTCCAGCCTTTTCTTGATGCCGTCCAAAATAACCTTGTTGGTGGCCTCCGCTTGACCATTGCTTTGGGGGTAAGCCGACGAGGAAAAGTAAGGCCGAATACCATAAGTGTCGCACAATTCTCAATACACGCCACAATCAAACTAGGTACCGTTGTCAGAAACAAGTGCTCATGGTATGCCGAATCTTGTTATGATGTTTTTCCATACAAAACGCTTAATGTCAGAATCTCGAATATGTGTTAGTGCCTTCGCTTCAGCCCATTTAGTGAAATAATCCGTCGCAACAATTAAGAATCGCCTGTTGCCCGGGGCCCGTGGTAACGGTCCAACGATATCAAGGCCCCATTGAGCGAACGGCTAAGGGCTAGTGATAGAATTTAACTCCTCGGCTGGCAGGTGAGTTAAAGAGGAAAACTTCTGGCATTGGCCACATTTCTTGACATAACACTCGGCGTCGGTTCGCATGGTCAGCCAATAGTACCCCTGCGATACGGCGCAGTGAGCCAGAGAACGTCTGCCCGAATGAGCTCTACAACTACCTTCATGTATTTCAGATAAAAGTTCCTCGACTTTATCCGGGTGAACACATTCTAAGTACGGCTCGGAGAGAGATTTTTTGTAGAGCTTCCTCTGCGGATCCAAATAGTATCGGAGGGCTTTGTTTCGGAGTTTGTGTGCTTCTTTCTTATCTATCGAGAGCTGTTCTAAAGATAGGAATACGGAAATAGGGTCCATCCAACTTGGACCGGGTTCGATAACGTTGACCTGAACTGGTTCTGAAGAGGTAATGCTCAACTTGGGGACAAACCCTACTTCAATTGTCCGCTTAATTTTTGAGTTGATAGCAGAGGCTAGGCAAGCCAGGGCATCTGCATGCGTGTTCTGATCCCAGGTTATTTGATTCAGTTCGTGGTGATCAAATTTCGCGAGCAAAGAATTTTCCGTTTTCATATAGGCTGCCATGCAATCATTTTTGGATGCATATTCCCCTTTCAACTGGTTGATTACTAGTTTTGAGTCACAGAAAATAAGTAGACGCCGCGCACCAACGTGAAGTGCATTTCGCAAGCTGGTTAACAGTGCTTCATATTCGGTCTCATTGTTTGATGCGTTGAATCCCAATTTGATGGCCTGTTCGATTATTGCCCCTTCAGGGGTCATGATTACTACGCCAGCCCCACTTCCACACCGGTTCGATGATCCATCGCAATACATCTGCCAAATGTCGCCAACATACATTCTCCAGTTGGGCTTAATTTGCACATGATCAAACTTAAAGTCGGCTAGGGATCCTGTGAACTTGGCAACAAAGTCGACGAGCACTTGCCCTTTGATGGAAGTTCTGAGTAGAAATTGGATATCATACTGGCCGAGTTCAAGAGCCCATTTTGCGATGTGCCCAGACGCCTCTGTGCTGCGGAGAGCTGAGCGGAGGGGATATTCCGTTGGCACCCAAATGGTATGCCCCTGAAAGTAGTGAATCAGTTTTCTTGTAGCCATGACGAAAGCAAGGATAAGCTTTTCTAGTGGAAGGCAATGTGTCTCAACGTCGGCCATAGCTTTGCTCACATAGTAAACTGGTCGCTGCTCCCCTAGTTCTTCCTTTAACAATACAACGCTGACCGCCCGATCGGATACTGCCAGATACAAAATGAGTGGATCGTCGGCTGCAGGTGTTGCCAAAAGTGGAACTGATTGGAGGTAAGATTTCAGGCCATCCAAAGCGGCTTGGCGCTCAGGAGTCCAATCAAATGCTCTACCTTGCCAAAGTGTGTGGAAGAACTATCAGCAGCGATCTGTGGAACAGCTGATAAATCTGTTGAGTGCGGCGGCCATCCCCATTAGGTTCTGAACCTCTTTGACTGACCGAGGGGATTCCAGCTCTAGAATTGCCATGATCTGCCTTGGATTGGCTTCGATTCCGCGGTGGTTAACGATGTAGCCAAGGAATTTGCTAGAGCCGATTCCGAAAGCACACTTAGAAGTGTTCAATTTCATCTTATACTTTCAAAGAATGCCGAATGTTTCTGACCAATCGGCTAGATAGGAGTGCTTTTCCTTGGATTTGACCACCATATTGTCGATGTATACTTCCATGGTACGGCCGAGCTGTTCCTTGAACATGGAAGCCACTAGTCTTTGATAAGTTGCCCCCACATTCTTCAGCCCAAAAGGCATGACCTTGTAGCAATAGGTTCCTTTTGGGGTGAGGAATGCGATTTTTTCTTGATCCTCCGAATGCATGGCAATTTAATGATAGCCTCTGTGGGCATCCAAGAAGCTCGTGCGTTGATAATGTGCCGTTGCGTCTACGAGTTGTTCTATTCTGGGTAGGGGAAAACAATCCTTGGGACAAGCTTTGTTCAAGTCCATAAAATCCACACAGACATACCAAGAGCCATTCTTCTTCTTCAATACTACAATATTGGACAACCATGTAGGATAAGTTACTTCGCGGACTGCCCCGATGTCAAGTAACCTATCTATTTCTTCAACGATGGCCGAAGTATGCTCTGCGGCTGACCGTCAACTTCTTTGAACAATTGGCTTACATTTCAGATCAACGTTCAAGCAGTGTTGGGCCACTGATGGATCTACTCCTGGCATTTCGTAAGGAGTCCATGCAAACACATCAATATTGCCAAGTAAGAAGGCTATCAATTCCTGCCTATCAACGTTATCCAAGGAAGCGCCGATCATGAAGAACTTGTTAGGATTTCTGTCAATTTCGACCTGATGCAGGGCTTCGGTTGCTTTGTCACTTGGGATCCTCCCAATGTCTTCGAGACTCTCCCTATACGGTACCTCAATTGAATGCACTTCCAGTTCCCTCAGTCTCTTTGTAGCTAGAAGATAACATGCCTGCGCCGACTTCTAAGAGCCACGAATTTATTCAATACCGTATTCAGTCAAAAAACGGAGCAGTTGGTGGTATGTGCTTGGCATGGCTTGCATAGTATGTAACCAAGTTCTGCCCATGATCAGATTATACGGCGAATGGAGTTTAATAACTAGAAACTCTACGTCTACTGATCTGGTTCTGGCTCGTACAGGTAGTGTGATCTTGCCCAAAGGGTACTCCGGGTTAGCATTGAAGCCGAATAACGGATAATCAGCCGGAGATAGGTCCGAATCGGTAAAACCAAGCTTGAAAAAAGTTTTGTAATATATTATCTCTAAAGTGTTGCCCTGGTCAATGAGGACACACTCGATGGTGAATCTGTTTACACGTAGGTCGATGACGAGGGGATCAGTGTGGGGGTAGGTCACTCCAACTAAATCACTGTCATCGAAACTAATCATTCAAGTGTCGTGTGGCCGTTTCGCTGGCGTCATCGAGCTATGTGTGCTAGACGGCAACTGGATTGTGTGCACCCCAGGTGGTGCCGGTAAGCTGTATATCATATGGATTACACCAAGAGAGAGTGACTCCAACCGTAGAGCTACTGTATTTGTTGAATTGTTCTTTCGGACGTATTGCGTAAGATAGTTGTCTTGCACCAATTCTTCCAAGTGATCTCTTAAAGAAAAACAACTATCGGTGTCGTGACCATGGTCTTTATGATACTCATATCGTTTGTCTTGTCTTGTTTTCTCGCATCAGGGGGTCCCGTCATCTTAGGCGGCCACTTGAAAAACGGAAGGTGTTGTATTTTCGACAGAATCTTATTGATCGACTCTGTCAGCTCCGTGTATTTCTTGCCCGGACACCTTGTGCGCCTGTTGTCCACTTGGTATTATTCATTAGCTCGTTGTGAACATTGGTCGGTTGTTCGGCGCGAATCATGCCTTTTGTCTCGTTTGGGTCGATTCCGCCGTTCGGGGCTTCTTGGAGGCACGGAGCTAATCGGCTGAACAACTCCTGACGCGGCTATCTCAACGGCTTTACGTCCGGCTTTGACTCGAAGGGCATCATCTTCCACTTTGTAGTATTCTTCAACCTTCTTCATTAATGCCCAGACGGTTTTGGGGGGACACCTGGTCAATGAACTGTGGAGGGGGCTGTCGGGATGCAATCCAATCTTAAAGGCGGTGATGGCCATGGAATCACTGCAAGCATCATCAACCAGATTAAAGCATTCCCAATAGCGGGCCGAGTATTCGCGAAGAGTTTCTTCCGGTTTAATTTGCATGGCCCAGAGTGAGTCGGCTTGCTTCGGTTGGACCTCATTGGTGATGAATCTTGCCCTGAATGACTTTTGGAGTTTGTGGAAGCTCTTAATTGATGCCGGCTCCAATTTATAGTCTCATCTCACGACCAGTGGTCCCAGACTGCTTGGAAATATCCGACACATGAGGGCTTCGTCGTTAGCATGGAGCGTCATCGCTTGCTTGTAATGACGAATGTGATCAGTGGGGTCTGATTTTCCGTCGTAGAGGGTGAACGACAGTGCCTTGAACTTCTTGGGTAGCACAGCCCTGGCAATTCGTCGCATGAATGGGTCGTGTTTATCTTCCTCATCCGAATCATTGCTTTTCCTTCGTCTATGCCGTACATATGGACTTCCCTTAGACAAGCTGGATATATCAACGCGCCCTTTCTTTCTGGGCTCCAGGGATGGTGAGTCTGAATCACTATCACTATTAGGTTTCTGAAGTCGACGTCGGCGACCATCTTTCTTTCCTGAAGGTCGACCCCGGTATTGGCATGTGGCTTGTTGGGATTTTGCCACCTCCAAGGACAAATCCTGGCACAGGCGCTCATTCTCAGCCAGCACGTTCTCCAGCCGCTGTTCATTTTGTTTTGCCTGATCCATAATCATCTGCATTGTCTCATGCATTGAAGTTGAGGGTGATGTCTGAGCTACTGAGTCAAAGTTCAAGGCACGTCGCGCGGCGATATTCTCCAGTCCCAGCATGTTTCTTGGTATGAGGTCGTCTCTTGGTGTAGTTTCATCAGCGACTAGCGAAGGATCTTCCGTTACGCCTGCCATGGATGCATTTGAGTATTCCTATAGATAGCGCCAATTGTGGTGATTTAGTTTGCAAATACTCTTCGATCCTGAAGAACGTTCCTGATCCTCTGATTGCCACCTGAAAATGGATTAACACTCTAGTCGAGGGTGCCGGAATTAGCACTCTAACGGACAAGTCAGTATATGTCTCACATTTGCTTATGTCTCAAGTTTCTTGGGGTTATCTCTCACATACCTCTCTTTGGCTGATGTTCCTCTATTTATATCCGTTTTTGGGCCTCAGGGTCAGGCCCACTTTTAATCCACCGTGTGATTGTTCACTCGGCTCCTCCTATCGTAAACCAATTCCCACTCAACTCCTCGCTCAACTGGTTCTATGGCCGATTAGGATGCTCAGCTTCTGGATGGTACAAGACAGGCCCGAATATAATATATATCTTGATTTTCCAAACGTGTACTCAGCCTCTTTGCATCCCCTAACATTCGGCTCCCACAATAACTAAGTGCACTCATTTGATAGATACACTCATTAAATTACATTATATCGGTATTTTTTTGTACATTATTTAAAATAAAAAAAAAAAAATAAATACACTAAACAGATAAATCCCAAACAACCCCTACTCAGAAAGAAATGAGATAATCGTGATTGATGTAATATTTACATTCACTTGGGCATTTCCCTCTCTCCCCCACCATAACTGCATTCACATAGGCATTTTGCATTAGGAAAATGTTTGGTGGCCCGAATTTTTGTGGCTCGAATGTATCAAAACGACGTCGTTTTTGGTGTTTCGAGCCATTCGAGCCATGTTTTTTCAGGCCACGTATCATTGTTGTTTGCATTAAGAGCGTAGACTTCTACAAAGAGGACAAAGAAATGAGATAATGGGGATAGATGTAATAAATTCAAGGATTTAATTGCAGAGATTTTGTTCAGATCTATGAAATTTAATACATATTTTATTCTGATAATTTAAATCGTTAATTTGTTCTATAATCAGATATTTGAATTTTTTTTTTTTTTTTTTTTTTAATAATTTGGGTTAGCTTACAAACTATGGACTAGCTCTAAAGAGTTTATTGGGGCTAATGAGTATTGAACCTATGACTTGTAAGGAGCATGCCTCCAAACTCTAAGTTATGTCTACTATGCCAACTCTTTAATATTGATAATTTGAATTGTTATTTTTTAAGGCTCTTTGTTATATACCCTAAAAATAAATAAGTAAATAAAAAATAACTCTTTGTTTATATCATTTATAAAAAAAAAAAAAAATTAAGTTGATTCGATAATTATATCATAATTGTGTCTAAAAAAATGGACGATGAGTGTATTTTTTAAAAATAGACTTTTTTTTAAGACAAACGAGATAAAATAAATATATTACAATTATCGAATTGATCTTTTTTTTATTTTATTTTTTTTTATTTGTTGTTTGTTGTTTGTTGTGTAAATGATAGACACAAAAAATCCTAAAAAATGAACAATTCAAATTATTGAAATGGGCTTGTGATGGGCCCTACTGTCCTAGAAAATGCCTCTTTAGTCCAGAAGCTCATACCTAAATACAGTATAAGTTAGGTTTTTATCAAGTTTAAATATGAATTTGAGAGAATTTGAAAGAATTTGAAGAGTCTGTTGGGCCCACCATAGGTCTTATTTAATAATTTAAATCGTTCATTTTATAAAGCTCTAAATGAATATTATTATGAAAAAAATTAGGTCAATCTGATAATTATAGTCTTCTTATTTTATTAAGGGTAAATTACAATCACCTCTCTTGAGATTCCTTTCTATTATACTGGTCTCCTTTCATTTTTCTGAAATTACACTAATTTTCCTCTGACTAATGGTGTTAGAGATATTTTTGTTGATAATACTAAATGTGCGATTATTATTTTGGTTATATCGTATATGGTATTTGGTTATAATTTTTTTTATAGTTATAATTGAAAAAAATTTAGTTATGATATTTGTGGTAATCAACACTACAAATGTTATAACTTGTATATGGTACACATAAAATGATGTGTATTCTAAAATAATCTATTGTAATGACAAAAGTGATGATGAAACAAATTAAAAAATTAATTACATAAATATAAGATACGTTATTTGGTAGTTTTTAATTAATACTTGGCATCATACACTTCAGTTGACTTCTAAAAGATAAGATAAGATATGGTCCCGTTCGGAAATATGCTATTTTAGTTGAGTTTTTGGCATTTTAGCTATTTTAGCTTAGCTAAAAAAGTCATGTTTGGGATTGATAATTGGTTTTTTTTATAGTTGATTTAATGGTTGTGAGAGAAAAAGTAAAATGATTATGAATTCAATGTGACATTTTGTCTTATTGATTATTTTAGTCTATTTTGTCTAAAAAGCATAATTGAGGAGTATCACTATCGAAATTAATAAAAATTAAATTTGGACATTACATGTATTTATTTGAGTAGTATTAAATAATATTTCTAAATACTCACATGATTTGACTATATATAATTTATTACTTTACATACATACAAGTTGTTGAATTTTTTATTTGGTTTCAATAATTAATACTAATTTGTTTACTTAAAAAATTTAATTGATTTCTTTTATTCTTAATTTATAAATAATCACTTCAAATGTTATACAAACCAAAATAAAAAAATTTATATACTAATGTAACAACTAACCATTGACTTTCTCCAAAACAAAAATAAATAAATAGAATCGTTAGTCAAAATAACGATCAACTCACAAAAAGAGGAAATTTGCAAATAAAAATAAATATCAAGAAAGGTCAATGTGATTTCAAAAAAAAAAGGGTGGACGCCAATGTAATTGTCATTGTAAAGCACATATCAATCGTATAATTTTAAAGTTGATCATCATCAATATCATCAAGTTTATCATTAAAAAAAATAAAAATAAAAATAAAAATAAAAAATGGATAAAATTCAACAAGACGAATCAATTTTTGTTTATCTTAAACAAAAAGTGAATTATTGGAAGTCAAACAAACCACAAAAAACAAACACAACAATTTTATCTATGTAAAATAGTTGTTAAAGGTATTGAAGTTGCACATCTATGTGTTGGCCGAGTAAGGAATCCGTAAAATTCGTAATCCGATCCAGTCCAGTCCAATTCGATAGGTTTGGATTGATTTTTTGAATCCGTGGTTCGGTTCCGAATTGAAGAATTAAAAATCCGTAGTCCACGGATTAGTTCCGGATTGAACCCCACGGTTTCGGATTGGAATCGATCCGAACCGTATACAAATAGTTTATATTTTTATTATATATCCTCCCCCATAGTATCTTCTCTAATTCTATATAAAACCTAAACTCAAACCTAAATCCCGTATAATATCTTCTTTTATTACTTTTGTTTGTTAGTTTTTAGTTTTAATTTGTAATGGTCTAAATACTTATGGTGAAACCAGTTTTTTTATGATTGTTTAAATTCTAGAACATTTTGTCACTATTATAGAAAAACATGTTATTATTATGGAACGAATATAACGCTATGTTTATATTTTTATGAAATTACAGTGTTATATATATATATATATATTTTTTGTTATTTAATTATGTGAATCCATGGTCCTAAACCGATCCAATCCGTGTTTAAATGGATTGGTTTGGATTGGTTCCATGATTTAAACGGATTGGATTGGTTTTGATTTTTCAGGAACCGTAGATAACGGATTGGTCCTGGTTTTACCCTAATCCAGTCCAATCTAGACCATGCTCATCCCTAGTTGGAATGACGATTGATGAACTGGGCTGAATATAGAATGAAATGGGCCAATTTAGACGAGTTCATTTAGGGATGGGCCAAATTGGGTGAGTTCTTTTTTTTAAGAGCCGTTTCAAAAAAATAAAATAAAAAAATAAAATGATGCATTTTTAATTTATTTTTTTTCACCAATTTCATTTTCAGTTTCTTAGAAAATATATTATGAAAATCAAATCAAACAGAACTTCATAACCAAGAAAGTGTCAGCATAATTATTAAAAATAAGATCATTACATTTTAAACATGTTAGTTAACCGACACAAAATAAGTTGTATGACGACTTTGCCATTAAAATGGACCGTTTGTAAAGAAAATATCTTTGATTGTCCTTATTGGAAATAAGATTTAAAATTCAAAATCAAATGTATCACAATTAAAAAGTCATAGACTAAAGTGACACAAACCCCAAATTACAGGACCTGTTAGTGTAATTCGTCTATCTTTTAAGGGTGCCTCTATTTACATACCATAATTTATCTCAAGGCAAACCACTTCGAAAGGCACACCTTTAATAATTTGGTAAATAAATATTTTGCTCATTACACACCACAAATTTACATATTTACCCTTACTCACACACCCACCCACCACAATATACACACAAACTTTCATCTTTACCCTCACTCACTCACACACTCCACACCCACGATATTCATCTCCCCTACCATTCTCTGTTCAAACCGGTGAACACCATTGCTCAAAACACTGTTTTTCTCATCAAAGACGTCGTCAATGGTGGTGCTCAACACAGTAGGAAATAACTTCACATTGGAGATTCAGTAGATGAGTTATCATTTGGCTTAGATTTTAGGGTTTTATGTACTTATTTCCATTGCCATGAAATTTGTATTTGAATGAATCAGTTTCCTGTTCGACACTGGATTTTCAAACCCTAAACATTTAACATTTGTTTGACACTTGATTTTCGAACAATAGCATTTTGTACGGTTTGTTATTGTCGAACATGTTCGATGTAGATTGTCAAACAGCAATAACATGTTCGGACAGACACTGTCAAACAATATCATTTTTTTATTTTTTTTGGTTATGAACATTAATTTAGAGAGACAATAATGTGAATGAACCTTATATTCTTCCTAGTCAATTTTCTTCATCCAAATGGTGAATGAACCTTGTATTCTTCTTCAACTTGGTTCTTCCTAGTTGTCATAATGTCTGAAACAATAATCAAACCTATGGAAACAAAAACTAGAATTGCAGAGCCAATGTACACTCCATCTTTGACTATGTAGCACTCGCCGTCTAACCATCCTTCCCCATAGCGCTGCCTTGTGTTCATACTTGTGGCCGCACTGATTAATACAATTGCAATTCCAAAGCTAAACCTGCAACAATATTGTTTCCAAAACATGTTTGTATTATTGTTTGTCTCAGACCATGTTTCCCTTTGCAATTAATTGATTTCCTAGTCCTAGCTGTTGCCAATCTCAGGGGTGATTAATTGCTTTCCTAGTCCTACATATATAATTTGTTCTTAAGAAATTGCACATGGGATGCGATATCCCCATTCTTTTATGTTCTTGTCCCATACCACATCTCTATCAAACTTATGTTACCTTCATCTCAATTACTGTTAGACAAATTATTAAATCAACTGCTTAAAGAGCAAAAACAAATAATTGAGTTGATGATGTATTCATTTGTTTTGAATCTTCCAGTATCTTCATAACATAATTTTTTTTACGGGGACATTCAAGAAGGAAACATTCCATCCCTTTGAAGCTAATTTCTTGTTGCCAATTTCTTTTTTGAACATTAGCTTTGGGGATTGTCATCATTTTAACTCAGTTATTTCCTCTCTTTGGGCAATCAACTAACCTTCCAACCAAGCATATATGTCTATGGATGACACCAATCTCAAAACATCAAGTACCATTTATGATAGTGTTACTTTTGTTAACTTTATTATTTTCTATTTCATTTTCATAAATGGATGACTCTTCACGTATTCCACCCACTGCCTCAGAGAGACGACATCGTGTATTAACTAATACTAGTCGTGGCCGAGGTCGAGGTAGAGGTCGGGGTGATGATATTGTGTTAGAGGAAG
Organism: Camellia lanceoleosa; assembly: GCA_025200525.1. NCBI lineage: Eukaryota > Viridiplantae > Streptophyta > Magnoliopsida > Ericales > Theaceae > Camellia > Camellia lanceoleosa. The sequence continues at coordinate 72,683,375 of CM045772.1, read as the reverse complement.
CACTTCAAATCTTGGAAGAGGATGTGATTGACAATGGTTAAGGGGATGATGATAATGCTGCTGATGTAGATCAGGCTGAGGACGTACTCATTGGTCTGTTTCCCGGGGGGCCATCAGATCCATCAGTACTGAAGAGCTTCAAGGCACATATTGCAGAGCTATATGGGTACAAAATGTAGTATATATTTTTTTCCATGTTTGTTTCATTTAATTATTTATTAAACAAAATTATTTATGTAAATTATTATTTACCTTGCAAGAGAGGAATCCCTTAAGGTGTTATAATCATGCATCCAAGATTCTTGAGTGGCGGTGGTGGTCAAGAACTGACAATAGAAGGTTTAGAGACATTTTGTAGCAATCAGGCCTAACTTCTTTGGTCCATTGCACATATCAGTTCGTGAATAGGATTGTCATATCTGCATTTGTTGAGCGATGGCAACCAGAGACAAATACTTTCTATTTGACAGTTGGTGAGATGACAATGACATTGGATGATGTGGGTACCATCTTAGGGATCCCTATCAGTAGATCGAATATTGCGCACACATCGTTTCCATTTTTTGAAGGCGGCACGTGTTAATTACAATTGTATTTGTTCTTAATGCGCGTATTGATCACGCTCTACGGATTGCCCATCCTATCATCGAGGGCCATGATGCTAGTGCTCGTGAGCGGATAGGTTATATGAGGCCATTGAGAGGATGGCACGTGTTCTTGAGGTCAACAAATCGATGAGGCCGGACCTAGTTCTATTCCATTTTGAACATACAATCGTAGAAGACAAGTAGATGATAGGTAGTTGGTTATGTGGTAATCTTATTTTGTTATTTTGTAATGGAAAAGGAGTACTCTTTTGATGTTTTTGTTGGTTTGTAATGAACAAGAATTACGCTACCAATATTTTGTAATGAACAATTATTCGTGGTTTGTATTTTTGGTAATGAATAGGAAGTATTATGCCATTGCATTTAATACATCGCAATGAACAAGTAGTACCATGTGCATTAAATTAACTCAAAGCTTAATCCAACTCAACTATTTAATTGTTAATCATTAAAAAAATGTATCAGTAACTATTTGAATTGCACAACTACAACTCAACTCAACTCACATACATCATTACTCATCAAAGTTAATACAATCAAATGTCTCTCTAGTAGCTACCTCTGAATGAACAACTTCTTTAAAATGCTCAATTCGGCGACTATATGCAATATCCCATCCAGCCGCACAAGAATGATGAAACTTGCACCAATTGGTAGCTATCGGTGGAACTGGATGACCTGGTAACATGAACACCTACATTGACAAAGCTTTAAGTATGAGAGCGATGTAGTACAAAATGATAAATGTATTACACAAATCATAATGCTATACCTGGACAACATGATTCCCATTAACAAACCCAATAGTAATCTTATACCGTTGAACTTGTGATATTGGCACTGATCGTAGGGGGAGGAATGTAAAGCATTGTTGTGCAGATAAGTGGTACAATACCACATTATAACAAGATGCAATAAGATGACCCATGTCAGGCATAGTCATCTAACGGTGATACCCTAGATTGGGCTCAAAGTATGATAGAATATGGGTCAGTTCTTCAATCCTGTCATGTGAACCATACAGATGAGTGTAATGGTCTATGTGTGTGTGCAATTCCTATAGGAGATTACGCCTGACTTTACCCCATTCAGCCTCTGTAAGCCCCATCAACCTAGCAATGGCCCTAAACCCACAATTGCCATCGGCATCTATATCCTTGATAAGACGTATGTACGGCTTCAATCCAACTGGGATGGCATCAACATATGAATAAGTCATATTTGTACGAGCTTGATATACCTATTCAACAGGGAAGGCATCAACACATGAACAACAAAACATGTAATTTATCATCAACAAAAATGTAAGTAAAAAATGATTACATGCACCTTCTTTTTGGCAGGCCGTTTTTTATGTACTTTGACATAATCTTGTGTGGGATCTGGGTGCCCATAGGTGAGTGGCTATCATGTCCAGATTGAACTAACTCAAATGCACATGGGTCTCGACGCGTAGATACATCTATCTTCTTATATCCTTTACCTCGAGGGTTGGGCTTCACATTCGGCTCAATGAGAAAACTACTTTGCGGATTTGCAATCTCTCCTAACTTATGCAGAATTTCCAACTGCATAGTGTAATCAAATGCATTGAATCGCTTAAGTATGAGATCAAACTTTGGTTCACAACTCAATTCCACTTTATCATTCTTCAACTTTTGTACTACCTCAAGAGTCCTCCAGTGTGGGTTAATGCTATCAAGTGGAATTGGATGACCCTGTCGGATGTAATCCGCAATCTCATGGGCACAAGGTAACCCGTGTGTTCGTCGAACAACACATCCACATACTGAAGCATCAATGCCAACATCATTCGCTCGCTTAATCTCTGCTAAGACATGATCTAATGCAGTAATAGAGATATTGCCTCTGAGCTCTCTAAAATGGGATGGTTTGAACTGGTGTTGTACAACGATTAAACTCTTCTCAAACAATGCCTTAATATCAACATGCTGCAACTCAAGCAAACTATGGATCTTGGTTCAAGAACACTCAAAATTGACTTGGTTAGAACCAAGTTGTCGTTTAAGTTTTACATGTGCACTTTCAGCCCTGTGTACAATGGAAACAATTAACATAATTGAGTTTAAATAATCACAATTATATTGACTAATAGTGTAAGGTAGAAAAATATATATTACCTGTTGGTTGTAACATTCCCGAAGTGCATACAACTATCTATCCATACGGCAACAAACTTATCCTTATATGGAATTAACCAACTTTGTGACACATATTGCACTGCCTCATGATATGTATCAAAATCCGCAAGTAGCCTAGCAAGGTGTTCATTGTATTCAAGCTCAGTTAAGGAGAGTACTAAGAAATTCCATAAAGAGATAAACTTGTCCCATTCCTCCTTACTCTTAAACATATTCTTGCATTTCGGCAACAAACATAATAAATGTCAAGATGTAGAAAATACCCTGTCAATAGCATTCATCAAAGCAAGCTCCCTGTCCGTGACAATCACCTCAGGAATAGCAATGTCATCCAAGAGACTGCGCAATGTAGTTAACACCCAAACATAGTTATTAATCCGCTCAAATTGGAGATATGCAAAGGCTACGGAGAATGACATATCAGTGGATGTCACACCAACTATCTCAAGAAAAGGAAGACGATATCAATTTGTCTTGTATGTGCAATCCATAATTAACACCTTTGGAAATGAATAGAGCAAATCTAAACTGACAGGATGTGCCCAAAACAAGTCTGTGACAGTCATCATGTTGTTGTCACACATATGCCGCTCAATGTAATTATGCTTTTCTAATTCACCCAACAACTGTTGCAATTGTGATCTCCCAGCTTTCTCAATAACATTATTCCTATGACGTACATTGTAAATGGTTTTCATAGTGGTTACATTCAAATCATCATTTCGTTTCAATGTAACCAAAATCTCTTTTGGTCTGACCATACTTTTGGACAAATCCACTAATAATGATGTTTCCTCCTCAGATAATCTCCCTGCAAATGAATGTCCTTCAAAATGTTTAACAAGAGCATGGTTATACATTCCACATGCTACATCTACCAGCCAATCATCATCAGCCATCAACTTACGAGCCCTCAACTCAAAGGGACACCCGCATTTTTTTGTACCCGTTATCTTCACAATTTTTTTTGTTTGAATCATCTCCTTTTAATTTCTTATGAGCTCTGTATTGACCACTTCTCTCACAAGTAAGATATATCCTTGGTGTCCTATGACTACCTGTAGACACCCCATTTTTGACCGACCTTAAGACTCAGACGTCACCAGTTGAGCGCTCGGTGATATTGCATACTGTGCTTGTTCAGAAGTCCCAGAGTCACGGCCGCGTGCCCTGCCTCCGGACTTCCGAACCATCTTCTCTACCTTGTCTCGGTTTGCGAACCAAGCTCGGTTTTCTCTGTTATCTCTCCTGAGGGAAGGGAGTGGTCCCGTAGACTATCTCCCGGTGGCCGTGAGCTACGTTTCGTGGCCGTAGGCCATTTTGCCCATTCGAGCCGGTTCCGGTTTTGAACCCGTCGGCAGCGTGCCTCGGCTCGGGGACCGCCCAACCATCTCCGAGTTCTCCGGTTTTTGGCATGTGCCTCTGTTTTAGTGTTCCGAGGAACCTGGGGCCCCGATGCCCACTTGCGACGAACACCACTTAGGTGCGGCGACCCATTTCGGGATCCCAAAGGCGGTTTTGGTCGAGCATTCATTTTGCATCGGCCTTCTCCGGTTTTGGCGGAGACCTCTGTTTTAATATTTCGAGGAACCACAGGGCCCCGATGCCCACTTCGTGGCCGTATGCCACTTCGGTGCTCAGCGGTTTGAACCTCGAAAGCGGTTTTGGCCCCGAATTCATTTTGTATCGACTTCTCCGGTTTTGGCGGAACCTCTGTTTTGTCATTCCTAGGGACCTGGGGTCACAGAGATGCCCACTCATTGCCGAACACCGCTTCCGGCACTGACCCATTTCGGGATCTGGATTGCGGTTTTGACCGGCGTTCATTTCTCATTAGTTTTTGTTCAAACTTGGCGGTACCTCTGTTTCAATACCGGGAAGATCCTTTGGGGGTGGGAGGCCAGCAATTATCCCAGATAACGGTTTCGCTCCTCCGGAGCCCGTTTTGCTCACTTAGGGCCAATGTTGAACACCTTGGGGTATTTTCTTCCAACCAAAGTTACATATCTGTGATCGGGACATCTGGGAGGACCCTTTGGTATCTTGGTCGGCGAAATTATGGAGTTCATTTTGGGCCTCTCCTTCAAGCTCTATGTTGTGGCTCTTGGTTCAATGTTGCCAAATTCCAACCTTGGATCCTTGCTCTACATCTGGGAGGACCCTTTGGCATGGTGGTCGGCGAAATGGTGCATTTCATTTTGGGCCTCTCCTTCAAGTTCTATGTTGTGACTTGGTTCGGTGTTGCTAGATTCCAACCACAGGGCCTTATCCTACACACTTGGGAGGACACTCTTGTATGGTGGTCGGCGGAAATTTTGAAGTTGGTTTTTTGAGGTGGATGGCCGGCCATGGGAGGTGGGTGGGCGGCCATGGTGGGTGGTGGCAGCCACCTTGAGCAAACTCTGGCCGGCCGATTCTTGCTTTCAGCTGTCCATTTGTCAGGATATCTTCCAACATATCCGGGGCATCCGGGGATATTCGGGAGGGAAAGATTGGGTGCTTTCCTCCTTTTACACCCATTTCTTGCCTATTTGAAGGCCCTCCCCTCCTCTTCAAGGTTAGAAAATTTTGTCTCAAGATCACCCCTCCAAAATCCTCCATTTCCAAAGCTTTAAACCCCAAAAAAGCTTCAAGTGTCAAGGCCATTCCTTCATCAACACCTAGCCTCACCATCCCTACCATCACTTCAGCAGCAAGGAGGTGAATTTCAGAGGTTGAGAAGCTACAAATCAGAGCCAAGAATCAAAGAAAGACAAGTCTTCAAGGGTAAGTCCTCAAAACCAACTTTTAGGGCTTTTTCTTGATTCATTTCTATACTCCATTTGGTTGAGAATTGGGGCTCCGACCCCTACTGATTTTGTGCTTTTTTTGAGCCGCTCTACAACTTTGTAGAAGGGCTCAACATCATTTGAGGCTTCTATGATATACTTGTTTCAATATCTAGCTTTTATGCCATCATCTTGCATGCTAGTTTAGGCCTATTTCCTTTTGTTTTTGGGGCTCCGACCCCTACTGGTTTTGTGCTTATTTTGAGCCCCTCTACAACATTGTAGAAGGGCTCAACCTCATTAACCATTCCATATACCACCTCTCTTGGAAATTCACTTTAGGCCCTAATTCTTGCATGCTTTGTTAGGCTTACTTGGCTCCGGATTTCAGCCTTAATCAGGCTTAGAAATAGCCTTGTTTTTGTCTCCTTTTCATGTTATGTTGAGGGCCTTAAGCCATTTGGTGTATATTTTTGGTACTTCCTTTGAAATCCATCAAATTTACCGTATTCTTGCATATTTTGTAGCCTCTTGTGCTTTTGGTTTTGGCCTTTGGTCAGAACTGAAAGGGGTCTTATTTTGACCCCCTTTACATATTTCATGAAGAAAGTTTTGTCATTTGGTGTGTGCATTGCATGTCTCATGATATAGCCTATTTGGAAGCCTACTTTGCATGGATTTTATAGCATGTTTTTATTCTGATTTTGAAGATGTCATCTTCTGCAATTGTGCTTATTTTTATCTCATATTCAATATTGTAGAAGAAAGTTTGTCCATTTGGGGTTTGCATATATCACTTGTCTCAATACCCCTCTTTTGGCCACTAATTTTGCATGCTATTGTTGATCTATCTATGCTTGCACTTTGGCCATGTTTTGTACTGAAAAAATGCCATATTTGGGACTGCCTTGCTACTGTTCTTTCTCCCATGATCATATCTTGCATGCATAGCATGGCTATAGGCCATTTCGGGGCTTAATTTCACACTTTCGGGATGAATGCATGCTTCGGGTGTCATTTCGATTTGTTTCGGGGCTGTTTTCCCCTTTATTTAGGTGCTGAAATTCCATTACCATGCTTGCATATCATTTCCCGTGCCATTCGTATCATTTTTGCATTGCCTCGGTTTGCGTGCCAATGGGCACGCGCAACACCTCATTCTTCTCATTCGGCCTATGTGGCGTGGTGAGGCTATCTCATGTTGGCGTAAGCCCAATTTGCATTTTCATGCTTCTCGTCATTGCCTCGATTTGCGTGTCGCGAACGCAGCGTTTCGGCGACTTTGTTTTGCAAGCGGCCTCCTGTGAGTGGTGAGGCTCTCCCATGTTGGTGTAAGCCCATCGTTGCATTCCGTATGCCATTACGATTTTCATCACATCGCCGCCTCGGTTTGCGCGCTGTGGGCACGCCCGAGCGCCGGTTTTATCCGATTTTCATCTTTCATCATCGCCTCGATTTGCGGCGCTGTGGGCACGTGTTTGAAACGCCGGTTTATCGATTTTCACCCTTTCATCGCCGCCTCGGTTTGCGGCGCTTTGTGGGCACGCAGCGTTTGAGCACCCGGTTTATCCGATTTTCATTCTTTCATCATCGCCTCGGTTTGCGCGCTGTAGGCGCACTTTGAGCGCCGGTTTTATCCGATTTTTATCTTTCATCATCGTCTCGATTTGCGGCGCTGTGGGCGCGTGTTTGAACGCCGGTTTATCCGATTTTCACCTTTCATCATCGCCTCGGTTTGCGGCGCTTTGTAGGCGCAGCGTTTGGCTGCCGGTTTATCCGATTTTCATTCTTTCATCATCGCCTCGGTTTGCGCGCTGTGGGCACACTGAGCGAGCCGGTTTTATCCGATTTTCATCTTTCATCATCGCCTCGGTTTGCGCGCTGTGGGCACGCGTGTTTGAAACGCCGGTTTATCGATTTTCATCTTTCATCATCGCCTCGATTTGCGGCGCTGTAGGCACGTGTTTGAAACGCCGGTTCTATCCGATTTTCATCCTTTCATCATCGCCGCCTCGGTTTGCGCGCTTTGTGGGCGCAGCGTTTGAACGCCGGTTATCCGATTTTCATTCTTTCATCATCGCCTCGGTTTTGCGCTTTGGCACGCGTTTTGGCCCGTGTACGCCGGTTTATCGATTTACATCTCATCATCGCCTCGGTTTTGCGTGCCGTGGAAGTGGACACGCATTTGGCATCTCATTTCATAGCATTGAGCACGCTAGGTTGTATATTAGTTGCATTTCATGCATATCATGCATATCGCTTACGAAGCGAGGTACATGGTACTCGATTCCTCGCATTCATCCTACATTGAATTGTGCAATTCGGCTCCTCGGCCATCATGCATCGATATGCGTGATTGGTGGCACGAGGTTGAGGCATGCATATATTTGTGAAATACCTTCTTTGCCCTTTTCACGCTCTCTGTTCTGACAAAATCAGGATCATCAACTTTCCGGAGTCTAGCGGCGCATTTAGAAATATTGCAAGCGAGGCTAATCGGGGCATTCGATGAATTTCAGCGCGGCGACATCATCATCATCGAAGCGGCGGGTCACGGCTTGCGCCCGATTCTAATTCTTTTGTAATTAATTTATTAATTAATTAGAATTTGTATTATTTGATTTGTATATTCTTTTATTAGTGCGTATTGTTATTTATTCGGACCCTCATGCGAGGGCATAAATGTAATAAGGGTGTGTGAGTGCGATGTATGTCTTCCAACCCCGTCTTTCTCCCTTTTATTTACACCTTTGATGGTTAGATATAGGGCATATTTCAATTAGCTCTGATATAATGACATGTTTGCATTCATTCATCTGTTTTACATGCATCGGGCTCGGCACATCATACAAACTGCATTGTATTTCAATTCCAAAGTTGAATACTTGTTAGTTGTAGCATTTCATATGCCATGTTTAGAATAGCCGAGCCTGCTATAGTTGCATTTTTGCATGTGTTGCATTAGGCATTTCAGTATATTTAGAATCATGCATGATTTCTAATCAGTTTTTCTGTTTTGGCTGGGAGTACTCGGTAAGTTTTTATGCTTTAGCATCCTTGCATGCGTGTGAGTGTTGCCATGATAGCATGCTTACCATGAGGCTACGTGCTTATGTGATATAACTGCCTTGAATGCCTGTGGGTGGAGGTTGAGTTATTTGAATTGGGACAATTCATCAAATGTTTGTTTTAAAGCCCACTAGATAGTGGCAAAATCATGTTTTCTAAGCCCACCTGAGGGTAGCACCATCAAACCATTTTCAAACAAACAAACATGAAATGTTTTGTTCCAGTCGAACGACTCGGTCTATACTTGTTTCTTTGCGAGCATCACATAGTAACCTAGGCTAATAATGGAATAAGAGCATACAATGTTTTCAAAAGCAGATATCATGGTTAGTAGAGGCGGTCTTTGACGGCGAGAGTACTCACGATGTGACCTTCCTAATCGTACCCAAGTTCGAGCCAACTTTGGTGATGACGGACACGTGGCCTTTTGGCACCGAGTCAGGGTTTCCTAAATTTCCCATTTAAAATATTTAGGTGGCGACTCTGTTATCTGGCAAAGCAGTCCATGTTTGGCACTTCTTTCAAAAAATCAGTTTTCTCAAAACGATTTGCCGTTTTTGGACTCTTTGGTTCGAGATTGAGAACATAACAAAATCGAGTCCGTATGTGGCGAGGTCCCATGGCGTTATTCTGATTCTGGCGACTCTGCTGGGGAGTTAGAGAACTTGACTCGAACTCATGATATCTGCTTTTGACTATGCTTGTGTGTTTCTTTGCATTGCATTTGCATTGGTGCGCCTAGGACACCGTGTTTGCCATCTGCTATTCCTGAGCGGTTTGCCGGAGGCTTGTCTTGTCAAGGCATGTCCATAAGGCTTGCGATTCACAGACTCTGCCGATGTAGAACACAAACCCGGTTTTCTGGGCACCCTTTGACCATTAGACCTAGTGCATATTCGGATCCATAGTGACCATTCCAAACTAGGGCGGGTTGCTTACTGTTTATAGGTTGTTTGAAGCATTTGTGTGCGTAGTGAAACCTAGTTCTGACAAAATAGGGCGAAACCCTACCCGACATAGGGATGTTTTGGCTCTCACTTATCTGCTATGTGCTTGTTAGAGTGTGCCTCTCGAGAATGCATGTATCAGTATGAGTTTGGGCATCAGGCCTGCGGGCATCAATTTTTGAATTTGGGAATCAGGCCTGCGGGCATTATCCGATGTTGGGAATCGGTTGTCGCGGATATCATTGAGTTCATCGGAAACGGTGACACGAGAATATTGACGATGTTGAGGGCGGTGTATAGACTTACCAAGCGTGTGTTGTTGTATACCCGACTGTGTGTGGTGTATTCAATTTAAGCCGTTATGCTGCCCGTTTTACTTTTGGTTTGTATACCCGACTGTGTGTGGTGTATTCAATTTAAGCCGTTATTTGCCCGTTTTGTTTACGGTTATTTATTTCTTTTCGCTTTTATTTATCCTTTTGCTAGGGCGGTTTGTAGCACAATTGCTTGAACCGTCGATACCCCCAAGCAATCTGGACACGGTCGCCGACTCAACCGATCCGAGGATCTAGTTAGCGGACATCGATGTTCCATTCACTACCGGTTTTTAGAAGAGGCCGAAGAAGCCTTGATCCATCAGGCGAAGATTATTGATGCAATGGTCTACTTTAGAGGCAGATAGTCGGGTTGAGATTCCCATTTACGCTATAGAACACACCCTTGCCGATTTTGAGATGGAACAACGAACCCAACAATAAGCGATGATCGCCCGGATGGTAAAGCATGAAGCAAATGCAAGATGATGCTATCCGCGGTAATTTTCGGACAACGAGCATGTCATGGCCCATGATCTGAGTTGATCACGGTTACTATGAGCGTGCGCTGCTTCGTCGAGTTCCTCCTCCATGGGGCCCCATTACTGAACAACTACTGGCGGCGAATGCCCTCAAACCCTCAAAGCCCGGCGCGAGAATACCCTCCGAATCAGCAGAACATTACGCCACCCCCAAACGTTCAAGAGGACACGGGTCATCCATTGGCAGCTCGCCCCTTCTACCAGCTGTCCAAAACATTACCCCTAAGCACGGACTCTCCATTTGAGTTCGAGGTAGACGAACGACTACGAAATTGTGCAAGTTGGAGAAGCTCTTTAAGAAGTCTCAAGGCGAAGGCCATCCCAAATATTGAAGGCGGCTATCTTGATGTGGCGTGACTCTGCCCAGATTTAAAATGCCCCGGATCGATCGCTTTGATGGGTGCGAGGATCCTATAGTCCACCTCCGGCTATTCTCGGACGTCTTAAGACCAATGGGCTAACTTGGGCCATAAAAAGCTTTCTTTGTTGGTCGAACCACATCGGTGTGGCATCCACTTGGTACTCAAAACTTCGATGATGATGTGAAAACAATTTGGGATGAGATGGTTGAGGCCTTCCTTGCACAATATTCATACAACACGCAAATCGAGGTCACGACTCGTGATCTCGAGACTGACGAGCGAGCCTAAAGAGTCTTTTACGATTTCGTCACTTTCGGTGGAGAGCCAAGGCATCGATGATGACCTTGAGGCCAAGCGATAGAGACCAAATTCGGATGATTGTGCGCAATCTCGGCCCGATTAATGAAGAAGATGATTTTGATCCCTTTCCCCACCTTCGCAGATCTGCATGATATGGGGATGCAGATAGAGGATGCAATGAAACAGGGTCTGTTTGACCAAGATCGGGATCGACCAAGAACATTTAATCGGAATACCAATGCAGGCTGAGTGGCTCTGCCAATACAAGAAACGAGGTCGGAATGGTCACCACCAATCCCTTCCCAACCAAGGCGGCGGCCACACCTTTACGATGCCTCTGGGAGCGTTGGTCAAACCCCAAGATACCAACCCGGTCAGCGAACCTTCTCCCCACTCTATATGCCTTTGTCTAAAGTCCTCGGGGTTCTAGTCGAAAAGGGGCACTGAAACCCTTGGAACCGAGGCCTCACCGAATCCACTCCCACTTCCCATAATCGACCAAATATTGCCAATACCACCGGCATGGTCATGACACCGACCAATGTTACAATTGCGTCATGAGATCGAGGACCTCATTGACAAGAACATCATTCTACCTCCTCAAGGACCCAACGTCACAAACAACCCACTCCCCAAACACAACCAAGATCCACCAAAAGAGTCAACCTTATCCGTTTGAGGCGCATCTTACGATCGGTATCTACATAACTCCCTCCCACTTACCCAAGCCGAGGTGGTCCTTCCGGCAAAGACCTTGACTTGCGTGTTGGACACCTCCCAACCCAACTGAGCCAAAGGTGGTGACCACGAGAATGGAATGGGCGGGCTTCGAGGAGAAGCTGTTGAATCTGGGTGGACCTATCTGAGAATTCAATGGCGAGCTTATGATCAGTGGATATATCTTGTCAATGAGCGATCTAAAATTTGAGTATGGGGTTGTCGGAAGAGGTGAGTTGTGTATGATCCGGGGACAAGCTTGAATCGTGAGGATGATTTGATCGGTGGACAAGGACTTGACCTTCAATCCTACGAGGAATCGGGGATGCATCGATTAATTGGTTGAAGATGAGAGTCGGCGAAGTCGTCGGGTGGTTAGATGATCACCGATATTGTACCATTTGTGGCGGAAGGGCGAGGATCGACATTACCGGAGGCGCCGTCTGAAGAATTCGCTTCGAACGAAACATTTTGAGAACCGCGGTTATTCTTGGAGGAACAAGAAAGAGATGGGACTCGAGAGGCAGAAAAGAAAAGAACCATGAGGGAGTTGAGAGTCTTTGCGAACACGAAGTGAACATCTTTGTGAGCATGAGGAAGGAATTCTGAGCACAAACAAGCGAACAGACGGATGCTGCTAGCCGCGAATGGAATGTGGTAGGAAGATGACGACTTATATCTTGCCCACAGACGAAGGCGGTGTGGCAGACGATTACACAGTACCTCGAGGAGGTAGACCACATGACTAGAAGTGGGCGGTATTTCAAGCCCCCACACCTTGATCAACCCGAGGCATCGAGGAAAGATAAGGAGGCGAGAAAGCGAAAGAGAAGCAAGTGGAAGAAGAGGCATCTTGAAGCGACTAAAGAAAATACAAGCGAACATCTCCATTTGGGGGCGCTTATGGCCGAGGTGCCGTGTTTGTCTTATCTGCCATAGATGAGCGAAACTTTCCGCCGAAACTACGCCGGAACAACTAGTTGGTTTGGTCTTCGGGAGGAGGTTCCGCATTGACTTTTACGGACAAAGAATTGCACTTTGAGGCGTGGATCATAAGACCTCTACATCTCTCAGAGAATGCAAGGACAAATGGATTCGGTGGTGCTTGTTGACACCGGTCCGCTTATCAATGTCTGTCGGCGAGCAGCGTATGCAACAATTGGGTTAAAACTGCGGACTTCACCGACTACTCAAGTAATCGAGCATATGATGTCTGACGAGGATGTCCTGGGGACAGTAAAAATCCAAACCAAGATTGGGCCTGGACAACACGAAGTAGATTTTCATGTCTTGGAGGTCCCTGCATCTTTCAACATGCTTTTGGGGCGACCCTGGTTGCATCAGGTGAAGGCCGTCTCATCTACTCTACATCAAATGGTGAAATACCCTTTGGAAAGGGAGTAGCCATTGTTTTTGGGAACTCATCAATCCATCCCCTCCGGAGGTATCTATGCCAGTCCTGGAGATTGAACACGCCATGGAGGATATGTTTATATCGGATTTACTTTGCATTTGAGGCAGGTGGTGCAAAACATAATGGTACGTGAATGAAGGTTTGTATGTCGGCGCTCAAAGTCTACCTCATGAACAAGCTACAGCATATCCCGGGGATGGGATTGGGAAGAAGCGGCCGGAAAGGTGTCGCAGTGTTGGCCGAAGTGCCACATAATCCACATACCTTTGGATTAGGTTATCTGCCTACCGAAGAAATGGGCGAGAAAGGAAAGGAAATGGCAGGCGGGGCGAGCGGCAGTGGGAAGCCTTTTGATCTAATGCATAGGCCCATCTGGTACTGAGCAGACGCTTCGTCCGGGAGGAAGATTTTCCATTTTGCGGCTTCCAGAACCATGGTTGAGCAGCGGAGGAAGCGTGCGAGTTTGAAATCTTCTTGACACTGCAACTATCAGGGGATAGCGTTGCGAAGAAGCGCAGACCCAACAAGCGAGGCCGAGCGAATAAAGGCGTTGTGAGTCGAGGGCCTTTGAATTGGAAATGGGGTACTTGGCATGTCTCCTCTTTGATCCTCCGTCGACCGGATTGCTTAGGGGAATAACGTCGCGGTTTAGTGATTGGAGATGAAAGCAGCGAGCCAACCAGACCATCTTGGGCGTCGATCGCACCTCGCTCACTTGGCGATCTGAGGAGGATTCTTATCCGATTAAAATTCGGTGGTAGTGGCCGGTGATTCCACCGAGTCCTCTGAGTCGGAATCAGATTCCAGCTCGACTGAGTCTGAGTCTGGTACTCCTGGGGATGTTAGCCCGGATGCCACGGTCCTGTCCAGGTCGTCTTTTTCCTTTTCTTTTGAGTCTGTTGTAACCGATGAATTGGATGATCTGGATGAACTTAATGAGAATGAGGTGAATGTGGTTTCCGAGTACTTTTCTGTGCCCCTAATTTATTGCATTAATTCAGACTTTCAAAATTTTGATCAAAACGACGAGGACGAAGTTCCTCCGGTTTTACAACGTCTAATTGAGCAAGAGCAAGAGAGGTTTGTTAAACCCTTAACGGATGAAATCATTTCTGTGAATATTAGTCTTGAGGAGGACATGGTGGTCGGATCGGGTCCACGTTGTCTTCGGAGGAACGCGAGCGCTTAGTCGCTTTATTAAAAGATTTCAAAGATGTTTTCGCGTGGTCCTACGAAGACATGCCTGGAATCGATCCTGAGATTGTACAGCATCGGATCCCCCTTGACCCTGAGGCCCGACCTATCAAGCAGAAGCTCAGAAGGATCCGCCCGGATTGGGCTCTCAAGATCAAAGAAGAGGTCACCAAGCAAATTGGCGCAGGCTTCCTGGTAGTATCAGGATATCCCACTTGGGTGGCCAACATAGTGCGGTCTTAAGAAAGATGGCAAGATCCGGTGTGCGTAGACTTGAGGATTCATGAGCGATCAAAGGGCGATTTTCCCTTGCCACACATTGATGAGCTAGTGGACTTTCTGACGGGGCATACCTTTGCTCTCGTTCATGGATGGCTTCTCGGGCTATAACCAGTTGTGATGGCACGGAGGGCGAGAAAAACTGCATTCACCACACCGTGAGGAACATACTGCTATCGGGTAATGCCGTTTGGGTTGAAAAACGCTGGGGCTACTTATCAACGGGCCGCGACCACAATATTACACGATATGATCCACAAAGAGGTTGAGGTGTCGTGGGCGACATGATTGTCAAGTCCAAAGAAAGAGAGGCCACTACAGCCTTTGCAAGTTTTTCCAAAGGATCGGGAATTGAGTTGCGGTTAAACCCTCGAAATGTCGTTTGGTGTTCTGGCGGGAAAAAAATCTTTGGGTTTACGATTACACAAAGGCATCGAGGTCGACCCTTCCAAAATCAAGGCCATCTTAGAAATGCCACCACCAAAGACTGAAAAAGAGGTGCGAGGCTTTCTGGGTAAAGTGCAATTCATAAGGCGGTTTATTTCAAAACTAACCTTGACTTGTGAACCACTTTTTGGTCTTCTGAAGAAAGGCAAGAAATTCCAATGGGACGGCGGTGCCAAGCTGCGTTTGAGCAGTTAAAGAATATCTCTGAACCCACCCGTTTTATCACCACGAATCGAAGCAGATTGATTTTGTACTGTCGATGTTCGAGACCACGATGATGCATGCTTGCACAAGAATCAGAAGATAGGGTGGAGAAAGCCATCTATTATTTGAGCAAGAAAATGCTAGAGTATGAAACTTGGTATACGCCGCTGGAAAAGGCTTGCTTAGCTCTGGTATGGGCTACCAGGAAGCTGCGGCACTACCTGTTAGCTCACTCTGTAATGTTGGTTTCGCGACTTGATCCCATCAAATATCTTTTAGAAACCGTAACTTCTGAGTAGGCTAGCTCGTTGGTTGCTTTTGCTTTCGAATTTGATCTTACATATGTGACGCCAAGAAGTCAAGAAGCGAGCGATAGCGAGTTCCTTGCCGACCATCGGTTGAGGGATAAGCGATTGAGTACCTATTCGAGATGAAGCAATTACGCATATCGGCGAGGAAAGTTGGACAATGTACTTTGGCGGAGCGTCAAATCAACATGGAGTGCAGGATAGGAGTGTTCGATAGTGCTTGCACAATTCCGTGTCCTCTAACCTTCAAACTCCGTTTCAAAGTCTCAAATAACGGCGAATCTGGCGTGCATTCTTTGGTATGGAGCGACCACGGAATTAGGGGCAAGGGCAATTTGGGCGTCATCGGAGATTCGAATCTTGTTGTGTCTCAAGCTAAAGGAGGCCGGAAAGTAAAAGAAGAAAATATGATGATGTATCACCAAACCTTGGATTTCTTGATTCCTCGGTTTGAAAAATTAAGTTTTACTCATCTACTAAGAGAGAACAACAAGTTCGCAGACGCTTTAGCAACTCTATCATCCATGATAGACATCACGTGGAGTCCGAATCGTCCGGTCATTATCGACGAAATTACTTTGCCTATGAGTCGATTGCGCCATAGATGAAGTTAGGCGAACACCTGGTATTCGACATACGGAACTTTTTGGAACAGAAACATACCCACGAGGTAAATGCCAAAGACAAGAGGGCAATCGAAGAATGTCGATCCGATTCATCATCTGCGGGGTAAAGCGTATAGAAGAGGTCATCTGGGAATGCATAAAGCGTGTGTTGATCTTTGAAGAGTCCAAACGTCGATGGGAGCCATCACGGGGTGAATGCGGTGCACATATGAATGGGGTGATGTTGGCTAGGAAGATCCTTAGGCAAGGTTATTATTGGTCCACCATGGAGGAGGATTATATCGGTTTAAATGAGGCGATGCCACAAATGTCGATTCATGCGAATCGCATGAACATCCGCCGTCAAAGTCTGTACAACATGACCGCGTGGCCTTTTTGTCTGGGGAATTAGCGTGTCGGGCCGTCACGCCGAAAAGGGTCAAATGGGCATGAGTTCATCCTCGTAGCGATAGATTACTTCACAAAGTGGGTTGAGGCCCAATCTTATGCGGTGTTGAAAGCTTCACCGTTGCAAAATTCATCGAAACAACATCATCACATCAGCTCTGAGTCGAATGAAATAGTCTCGGACAATGGTTCCCACTTCAAAAAGGAGGTGATTGACTTGTTGGAGAAATACAGCGTGGCTTTTCATAAGTCGTCTACTTACGGCCGCAAACCAGCGGGCGATTGAGGCCGCCAACAAGAACATCAGCGCATACTACGAAGATGGTGGAAACCTATCGGGTGGCGGATAAGCGCCATTTGCTCTGTGAGACTCTGAGGACTGATCGGGACTTCTCTTGGGCGACTCGTATTCATTAGTCTCTGGGATGGAGGCCGTTCTACCTATCGAGATTGAGGTTCCGTCATTGAGAGTATTGGCGAGTGCGGATGGCAAGCAGTTAGCGTGAGAATAGATTTGAAGAACTCATGCTCTTTGATGAAAGGAGATTGAAAGCGGTACCACGTTCGGGGTTATCAACGAGAATCGCCGGGCTTTTAACAAGAAGGTTAAGTCGGGAACTTGAAAGAAGGAGATTTGGTGCTCAAGGACAACCGAGCTCCCATCCACGACCCAGGGCAAGTTCGGACCCAATTGGGTGGTCCCTACATCATCAAGTCAATGCAGTGGTGGGCTGTGGTTACGATGGATCTAGATGGCTTGGAGTTTTCCCAACCGATCAATATGGACAAGTTGAAGAAATACTACCCTTGAGAGGCTCGCTGGGCGAAAACCGAAAAGGCGACCTAGGCAAAACTTCGAGCATAGAAAATTTGAAATTATAAAAGCGAGCTCATAAGGTTGAAAACCATAAAGGCGGCCTTGGCAAAAGTTAGGCGCAAGGAGAGCAAAAATACTCGGCGAACGACCACTGAACTACGTAAGACTTGATTCCCATCTTTGGGATCGTGGCGACTTCATCTTGAAGTTGATCACAATCTTTTCCCGATCAACTTAGTCCATTTTGATCACCTCGGTCATCTTTATTCATCGGCATTCACTCGATCTCGATGCGGTGCTATTCAAACTAGGGGCAACTTTCCGTTGCAATGGAATGTTCTTGCATCATCGGACTAGGGCAACTTTCCGTTGCCACACTTTGCAACCCCTTTTTCGGACTAGGGGCAACTTTCGGTTGCTAGGATTGGGGTTGTGTATCTCGGTGTGATTTGAGCGTGTCGATTCGATCCATATCGAAAATAGTTTTGAAAAGTTTTCATAAAGTTGACTTTGTTCAAATTAATCTTTTCACAACTAAGACCATTTTGGACCAAAAGCGGAGAATTTTCGATTACCACAACCTTCAAATTTCATTGATTTGAAGCGAGTTCTTCTGCTCTTGCATACAATTGAAGTTGCTTTTTATTACATTCATAAAGAAAAACTTGAAAGTACTAATAAAGCAATAAATCTGGGGCATAGTCTGGTCGGCGTCCTGCGCCCCCTCGAGCTAATCCCGAGCTTCAAAGGCCAACAGGCCCAACTTGTATGACCGAAGCGGCGCGAATGCGGAATGGGAAATAAAATATCTGATGAGTCAAGCCGTCGAGGCGGATCGGTATCTGGAACATCTTTGTGGCTCATATTTGAAAAGATTAAGCGAGGGCGGCGCCATGCAATGCGATCTGGCGACAAGTTGCGCATCCATTGAACCACCGGCTCTCGGGAGCATTAACTAAGCGTTCTGAAAAGAAGTAACCCAGCAATTTGAATAGGCGGGCGAGAGTCCACAACTTGCAACTTCTCCATCAACTATATCACGGGGAGGGATGAAAAATGAGAGAATAAAGAATAGAGATGTCTGACGAGAGAAAAAGTAAGATAAGGGTTTTGCGAGAAAAGTCGAGCAGAAGTCAGTGATGTAAGCAAATACAAGTGAGCTTGGGTGGGAAACATTACCTATAGCGATAGTGGACTCCACGTCTGGTTGTCTCCGTGATAGAAGGCATCGAGCCTATCAATTTTGGATACACTCCATTATCCAGATAGTCCGTCCGAAGTACATCGTGTTATATTTTTGCTTATCGAGTTGTTGTTTTTGCTTATTGAGTTGTAAGTTTTGTCGAGCTGTCGCGTTTTGCGTTTTGAGTTGTTACCTTTTTGATTACACAATTTTGTTAAGTCTTGTCTATTGAGTCGTTAACATTATTGTACTTCGTTTATCGAGTTGTAAACTCGCTAAGATTCTGTGTTATTTCTTAGTGAGTCGTTTTGTTTTGCTTTGTTGCGTCGGTTCCCTACCTAACCCGGTAAATACATGAGGCGCATTTCCATTCAATTCCATTTTTGTGCAAAATAATGCGATGCGATGCTGAGAATTTCAAATACAACATCTTTTCAAAAGCTGTTTCATTTCATCATGTCTTACAAAAATAAAGGTACAAGTTTTACAGAAAATAAAACTGCCTAACAAATGTGCAAAGTGCTACAAACTACTAGCTAAAAAGTAGAATAAAGAAGGAAATAACATCAGTGCCCTCGGGAGCGAGAAGGGGGAGGCCCCCTCATCCTTTTCTGCGGGATAACCTCTACGTCATCATCACCATCTGGATCGGAGCTGTCATCCTCCGGATCCCCCTCAGGCTCGTCTCCGCTCTCGGAACCAAGACCAGGGCCTCCCTCTCCAGGAGATGCCTCTGACACATGATCTGCGATCTCCTCCTCGTCATCCTCGACGATGGGTGCCCTGCGTCTGCGAGACGACCCTCCTCCCCGACTCCTCGATGAGATCTGGATGGCCCGGCTCCTCCGATCCTGTACCTCGGGTAGGTCTAGCACCTCGACCTCTCTGAGAGGGCCCGTGCTTTGGCCGTGATGAAGCATATCTGGGAGGCATCACGAAGATGCAAAGTGCAATACATCGGTTCAAGCATAAAAAGCGGTGTAAATGCGAGAATGTGAAAAGGGTGTGTGTCGGATGTACTCTACGATCTATCAATCTGGCGAAGGTCTAAAGCTAAAGTAGCATCGAAACATGCTATCTGAGGGAAAATGAAGAGTACCTCTACACCCGATGCTCATCTGCGTCTCCCTCCGAAGGATCATGCCCTCGAATGTGGCTAGCATCGGCGGCTTCGTCAAGTATATTCAGCGAGGCTGCGAATACAAATGCAAAACTATCGATATGGAATCAATGTTCAAATATCATTGATAAATCAAAATTGAAAAAACATAGGCGAAGTCGGGGTCTCTAACATATCTGTGATCGCAGAGGAGGCTCTAGCGGAATCTGGTAAGGCGTCCCCAAATCGCCCGGTTCGTCCTTTCGATCGGCATGTCGCCACCTGGATGATCAAGAGGCGGAGGATCGGAGGGATCGTTGCCCCCACCTGCGGATCTGCCGACCTGCTAGAAGAAGGATATCTGTAGCATGGTAGCGACTTCGAAGGCAGTGCACCGGTAGAACTCGTCGAGCCGCACTCCGTCAGCGGGGCATCAAATATATCACGGCGGTAGGTGGCATAGTTCCCATCGAGATGATGCAACAAAGCATCAACGCCTGCATATCTTGCTGACCTCCTCGAGGATAATCTATCGGTGATCCGCGCATGGTGTGCGGAGGCCTGGCGGAGTGTCACGAGAATCGCCCCATATTGTGGCGTTCCCCGGGAACCAAACCACGCATTGGTCCCTCGGCGAGGAATCTATCTTGACAACAACTCGGCGCCGAGTCTGAGTCTCGAGCTCGTCAAAAGGCGCCCAAAGGCGCGGGTGATCTGTGGATAACGATATAAATCAGTCAGAAATCAGATATACAGAGCAGATCAAAGATAAAAATAAAAGGAACTGAGAGTTCAAGCAATACCTCTGTCGCTCGAACAGTATCAAAGTATCGTCGCAGAGAGGAGAGAGTCTCTCGAGGCCTCGCCAGATGCTCGCCCTCAAACATCAAAGAAAATGGAGTCATAGGGGGTCCCACCACCTCCATCTCCGGGGCCAATGTGGGGAAGTACACATACACCCACAGCTGAGAAAGGCAACGCATAGTGTGAGTGCAAAGTGCTAAAGGCAGAATACAGAATGCAAAGTGCGCCGTGTGTGTGCAGTGAACAAGTAATGAGGGGCAAAATGTAAATCAAGAGGACGGAATGTACCTCCCAGGCTCTCCAGTAGCCGCCGAGTAAGTCCCCTCGTGTGCGAGAGACTGCGCTCATGTAGCAGTAAAGGGTAGCCAGGCCAGCGCCGCCCCAATCATACTGGCTCACCTGTGATAGGTCCACTAGAGCGCTCAGTAAGTACAACCCTACCATGTTCCCTCTATCGGCGAACAAAGTGGTACCGAGGAGGTACATGATAAAACCAGGGGCGTACTGCTCCGCCCCCTCAGGAGTCTCAGGCTCCATCTGTGGCCGCCGGAAATAGGAAACAAACCAGGAGTATCGGACTCTCCCCGAACCTCTGTCTACAGGCGGGTGTGTCCCCAACAAATGCATCCAGGCGGCCTCCCACTGGCCCATATCCTCGTCATAGGGAATGGGCCTACCGCCTAAGTCTAGGCCGGTGAGCATAGCGAAATCCAGCGGGGTCATGGTCATGTGCCCCGTCATGAGAAAAAATGGAAGGAATTGGTAGTGTCCCACCTCTCTGCTAAAAGGCAAATAGGGTCCTACTAATGAGGCAACGAGATAACCCTCTAGAATGGCCCAAATCTGCAAGATCGACCAATCCGGACAGCAGGAGCTCAAAATACCATTCCCTTATGGCGCCGAGCCATATCCTCGCCTTTGTCAGAAACGAACTGCATTTAGAATCAATGCGGATCGACAAATGAAGTGAAAATGAAGTGTGCAAATAAAGCGAAAATGAGTGTGCAAATGAAGTGAAAACGGGCGTGTTTGCGTGTTCTACTCACATCGAAATTTGTGTTCGCTTCAAGTTGGAATGCGTGTTCTACTCAACATCGATGGGTAACGTGTGTTAAGCTTCAAGTTTGGGATGTGTGTTCTACTCAACATCGATGGTGTGTGTTCGCTTCAAGTTAGGATGTGTGTTCTACTCGGCGTCGATTAAATTTGTGTGTTCACTTCAAACTCAACATCGAACTGTGTGTGTTCTATTGCTTCAAGTTTAGAGTGTTCTATGTGTTCACTTCTAACTTTCTACTCAACGTCAGTGGGCTGTGTGTTCACTTCAAATCTGGGTTGTGCGTTCGGTGCTTCAAGTTTAGGGCTGTGTGTTCTACTTTTACTCAGTGGGCTGTGTGTTCGCTTCCAAGCTGGGCTGTGTGTTCAGAAAGTCTGAGTTTTGGAGACTACGTGTCCTACTCTTAGTCGATTATGTCTTGTGTGCTCATTTTCAACCTCAGTGTGTCTTGATGAATCAATGTTGAGCTGTGTGTTCAATTTCTAACTAAGGTGCCTTTGTCGTTCACAATTATTCAATGCCTAAGTGTTCATGAAATTCAAGTGGCTAAGTCACATGCTCAAAATACAAATCTTGAGTAAGCTAAAGCGTGGTGTCTAAGCATGGCAAAAGTCTGAGAATGCACGAAGATACGGATAATAAAATACCTCTGCATCATAGGAGAGGTCTTGCTCGACTCTCGTAAGAAGATCTGGTGCTCGTCGTTAAAATCGGTAAAATGACGGAAAGTGGCTCGCGAAGCCTATGAGCCGTAGGAGTATATCGACGGAAAGAAAGGCGAACCCGTGAATACCATAAAGTCAAAATCTCGACCTTAGGAAAACCTCCGTCGTGAGGAAAATGACTGCCATTCGAGAAATCAGCAAGAGGAGCAAAAATGAGCAAAATGGGCCAAAATTGGAAAAAAGTCAAAGTCAACTCTCGGAAATGAAAAAGTCAACAAAAGTCAACCCCGGAAAAGTTTCCAGATATTGAAACAAAATTACCTCAAGTGGTGAAAATGAGAAGAAGCCCCAAAGTCGAAATTTAGTCGCTTCAAAGTGCTTAAATCTGAAAGATTTCATAAAAACAACTTCGTGGGAGGCCGAGGGGCCGTATAAAATGCAGATCTGAGAGAAAGTGGCCTAGAGAGCAAGAGGAAGAAGTTTTGCAACTTTGGGTGTGATTTGAGGCAATGGAGGTGCATATATATAGAAAATGCAAAAATGACCAAAATGCCCCCACTTTTGGGGAGGTGGCCGACCCACCACCTAACTATTGGCCGGCCTCTACTTTTCTCCTGGCCGATGGCCTCTCCTAGGGCAATGGGCTGGCCGACCATCTTCCCCACTCTCCCTACCTCTCTGCAAATTTTGAGGAAAATCAGAGCTCCGGGACGAAAAAGTTGAAGAAAAGTACACTAGCAATTGCTCATTGAAACTTTAATTGCAATTATTGGCATGTGCCTCATCGTTATTCATCGTAATCGGAGTGTATCCCTATTAATCATGTCGTGACCTCCCCGGAATGTAAATCGAGCGCGATCGGGTTGTCGTCGCGAATCGCATTTTCATTTCGTTATTGTGCAACAACCGGCATCTGATTTGTGCTCATTTGTCATTATTTGGCTCATAAGTTGCATTCTCATCATTGTTTTGCATTGTCATGCGTGTTTTCTTGATATACCGAACTTTCTATGCTTGAGCATGCGTTGTCGCGCATTATCTTTTCTCGCGTTATGTTGCATTCGTTCACCAACGCTGTGTGTGTCGCACTTTCGGAATCATAGGAGTCACATGGAATATATGTTGTTAGCATATTGTTCTTGTTGAATTTCTCTATTTTGCAGGCACGATATTGTATGTACGGTTCATTTGAAATTTGGTGCGACTGAACGAATCGCGCATATCGTATCTTCTCCGTGTGAGACGGCGAGAATTGAATGATTCTCCGCATTCCTAACTGCATGAAATGTAGTTGTTTGCTTTGCATTCTTGCTTAAAAGCTATTGCATCTATTTGTCAATACCTTCATTCTGACTTCTTTGCATTTGCATGATCATCGGCCCGCCTATCACTTTGCATTTTGCCCCTGCGGGCACATATCTCTGTTTATCTCGTATGTTTGTCTAAGTCTTGACCTTGTCAAAATGGGTGTCTCAGGCTTTGACATTTACTCCCGTCACTTCTTGACTTAGAGTTACAAAGAGGGCAACTGTAGACACCCATTTTTGACCGACCTTAAGACTCGAGCGTCACCGGTTGGCGCTTCGGTGATATTGCATCTTGTGCTTGTTGAAGTCGAGTCACGCGTGCCTCGCCTCCGGACTCAGAACCATCTTCTCTACCTTGTCTCGGTTTGCGAACCGTGCTCGGTTTTCTCTGTTTTTCTCTCTGAGGGAAGGAGTGGTCCGTAGACTATCTCCGTTGGCCGTGAGCTACGTTTAAATGGCGTGAGGCCATTTTGCCCATTCGAGCCGGTTCGGTTTTGGAGCCGTCGAGAACGTGCCTCGGCTCGGGACCGTAACCATCTCCGAGTTCTCCGGTTTTGGCATGTGCCTCTGTTTTAGTGTTCCGAGGAACACTGGGCCCCGATGCCCACTTGAGCCCGAACACCACCGGTGCGGCGACCCATTTTCGGGACCCCAAAACCGGTTTTGGTCCCGAGCATTCATTTTACATCCATCTTCTCCGGTTTTGGCGGTACCTGCTGTTTTATCATTCCAGAGGACACCGAGGTCGCAGATACCCACTTCATTGCCCGAACACCACTTCCACCAAGGCCCATTTTCGGGATCCCGATTTGCCCGATTTTGACCGAACGTTTCATTTCTCATTAGTTTTTGTTCAAACTTGGCGGTACCTCTGTTTCAACATCGGAAAGATCCTTTGGGGGTGGGAGGCCAGCAATTATCCCAGATAACGTTTCGCTCCTCGGGAGCCCGTTTTGCTCACTAAGGGCCAATGTTGAACACCTTGGGGTATTTTCTTCCAACCAAAGTTACATATCCGTGATCGGGACATGCAGGAGGACCCTTTGGTATCTTGGTCGAGAAATTATGGAGTTCATTTTGGGCCTCTCCTTCAAGCTCTATGTTGTGGCTCTTGGTTCAATGTTGCTAAATTCCAACCTTGGATCCTTGCTCTACACACATCTGGGAGGACCCTTTGGCATGGTGGTCGGCCAGAAATGGTGCATTCATTTTGGGCCTCTCCTTCAAGTTCTATGTTGTGACTTGGTTCGGTGTTGCGATTCCAACCCCAGGGCCTTATCCTACACACTTGGGAGGACACTCTTGTATGGTGGGCGGCCACGAATTGTGCAGTTGGCTTGTTTGAGGTGGCTGGCCGCCATGGTGGGTGGGGTGGTGGCCGGCCACCTGAACAAAACTACTGGCCGGCGATTCTTCTTTCGGCTGTCCCATTTGTCAGGATATCTTCCAACATATCCCGGGGCATCCGGGGGATATTTCGGGAGGGAAAGATTGGGTGCTTTCCCTCCCCTTTTACACCCCATTTCTTGCCTATTTGAAGGCCCCTCCCCCTCCCTCCTCAAGGTTAGAAAATTTTGTCTCAAGAGGTCACCTCCAAAATCCTCCATTTCCAAAGCTTAAAACTTCAAAAAAGCTTCTAAGTTCCTAGGTCTTCCCTTCATCAACACCTAGCCTCACCTTCCTTACTACCATTCCAGCAGCAAGGAAGTGAATTTCAGAGGTTGAGAAGCTACAAATCAGAGCCAAGAATCAAAGAAAGACAAGTCTTCAAGGGTAAGTCCTCAAAACCAACTTTTAGGGCTTTTTCTTGATTCATTTCTATACTCTATTTGGTTGAGAATTAGGGCTCCGACCCCTAATGATTTTGTGCTTTTTGAGCCCTCTACAACTTTGTAGAAGGGCTCAACATCATTTGGCTTCTATGATATACTTCCTTCAATATCCATCTTTTATGTCATCATCTTGCATGCTAGTTTTAGCCTATTTCCTTTTGTTTTGGGGCTCCGACCCCTACTGGTTTATGCTTATTTTGAGCCTCTACAACATTGTAGAAGGGCTCAACCTCATTTGGCCATTCTATATACCACCTCTTTTGGAAATTCACTTTAGCCTCTAATTCTTGCATGCTTTGTTAGGCTTACTTGGCTCCGGATTTCAGCCTTAATCAGGCTTAGAAATAGCCTTGTTTATGTCTCCTTTTCATGTTATGTTGAGGGCCTTAATCCATTTGGTGTATTTTTGGTACTTCCTTTGAAATCCATCAAATTTACCGTATTCTTGCATGTTTTGTAGCCTCTTGTGCTTTTGGTTTTGGCCTTTGGTCAGAACTGAAAGGGGTCTTATTTTGACCCCCTTTACATATTTCATGAAGAAAGTTTTGTCATTTGGTGTGTGCATTGCATGTCTCATGATATAGCCTATTTGGAAGCCTACTTTGCATGGATTTTATAGCATGTTTGTATTCTGATTTTGAGGATGTCACCTTCTGCAATTGTGCTTATTTTTATCTCATCTTCAATATTGTAGAAGAAAGTTTGTCCATTTGGGGTTTTCATATATCACTTGTCTCAATACCCCTCTTTTGGCCACTAATTTTGCATGCTATTGTTGATCTATCTATGCTTGCATTTTGGCCATGTTTGTTACTGAAAAAATGCCATATTTGGGACTGCCTTGCTACTGTTCTTCGTGCCATGATCATATTTTGCATGTATAGCATGGCTATAGGCCATTTCGGGGCTTAATTTCACATTTTCGGGATGAATGCATGCTTGGTGTTATTTTGAATTGTTTCGGGCTGTTTTCCCCTTTATTTAGGTGCTGAAATTCTATTGCCATGCTTGCATATCATTTCCCATGCCATTTGCATCATTTTTGCATTGCCTCGGTTTTGCGTACCAATGGGCACGCACTTCGAGGCACCTCATTCTTATCATTCGGCCTATGTGAGTGTGGTTGAGGCTATCTCATGTTGGCGTAAGCCCAATTTGCATTTTCATGCTTCGATCATTGCCTCGATTTGCGTGTCCGGGCACGATTTCGAGCACTTCGCTTTTTATCCCGACGCCTCTATGCGAGTGAGCTGAGGCTCTCCCATGTTGGTGTAAGTCCATTGCGATTCCGTATGCCGTGCGATTTTCAGATCATCATCGCCTCGGTTTGCGCGCTGTGGGCACGCGCTTCGCCGGTTTATCCGATTTTCATCTTTCATCATCGCCGGCTTATGCGGCGCAGGCACGCATTTCGAGGCACTTTCGGTTTATCCGATTTTCATCTTTTCATCATCGCCTCGGTTTGCGCTACCGTGGACACGCTGCTTCGAGGCACCGGTTTTATCCGATTTTCATTCATCATCGCCGCTTATGCTACCAGGCACGCACTGAGGCACCGGTTTTATCCCGACTTTCATTCATCATCGCCATGGTTATGTTACCAGGCACGCTGCCGAGGCACTTCGGTTTTATCCGATTTTCATCATCGCTGCCGCGCTGCCGTCAGGCACGCTGCTTTCGAGGCACTTTGCTTTATCCGATTTTCATCTTTATCATCGCTGGCTAAGCCAGGCACGCTGCCGAGGCACTTCGGTTTTATCCGATTTTCATCTTTCATCATCGCTTTGCTTATGCTACCTGGCACGCTGCTTCGAGGCACTTCGGTTTTATCCCGATTATCTTTCATCATCGCTTTAGCGCTCAGGACACGCTTTCGAGGCACTTCTGTTTTATCCGATTTTCATCTTCATCATCGCTTTGGCGCTGTAAGGCACGCACTTCGAGGCACTTCGCTTTATCCGACTTTCATTCATCATCGCCGCTTGCGCCTTTGGGCACGCTGCCGAGGCACTTCGTTTTATCCGATTTTCATCTTTCATCATCGCCTTTCGCTTATGCTACGGCGGTGACGCGCTTTGAGGCACTTCGGTTTTATCCGATTTTCATCTTTCATCATCGCCTACGCTCAGGCACGCTGCTTTCGAGGCACTTCGGTTTTATCCGATTTTCATCATCATCGCTTGGCTTATGCTACCAGGCACGCTGCTGAGGCACTTCGTTTTATCCGATCATCTTTTCATCATCGCCGTTTGCGTTCACGGCACGCACTTCGAGGCACCTTCCTTTCTTCGCTTTGCATTCTACATCATTGCCTCGGCTTATGCGTGTCAAGTGGACACGCCGAGGCACCTCCTTTCATCATTTTGGCTTATGTGAGTGGGTCGAGGCTCTCTCATGTTGGTATAAGCCCATCATTGCATTTCGCATGTCATTCCGCTTCTCGCTTATGCGGTCTATGGATACGCATTTCGAGACATCTCATTGTCATAGCATTGAGCATGCTAGATTTGTATAGCAAATTGCATATCACGCATATCATGTATATTGCAGGGAAACGAGGCACGCTTTCAGATTCGGTAATCTGAACGGTCTCAATTCCCGAGTCGCCGATAATTCTGATCATCCATGATGGAGTTGGGTTTTCATTGTAGCATTCATATGTATTCATCCCAATATTGAGTTGTGCGAATTATTTCTACCATCATGCATCGATATGCGTGATTGGTGGCGCGAGGATCGAGACACGCATATTTGTGAAATACATCGCTATGCCCTTTTCTCGCTTCTCTCGCTAAAAGAAAAATCAACAATCAACAACTTTTCGGAGGTCGCACGCTGCTTCGAGAAAAGTGCAAACAGAGGCTAATCAGGCATCCCAAGGATTTTCGCACTGCACCCAATATGCAACATCTATCGAAGCGAGGCCCCCGGCTTGCACGCCGCCAACTCTTTTGTAATTAATTTGTTAATTAATTAGAATTTGTATTATTTCGATCAGATATTCTTTTATTCGGTCAGATATTATTCATTCGAATTCTGCGAGGGCATAAATGTAATAAGGCGGTGAAAGTGTGATGTATGTCTTCCAACCCCATTTCTTTCTCCTTTTATTTACCCGCTTTGAATGGTTAGATATAGGCATATTTCAATTAGCATACAAGATGACCGCATGTTTGCATCATTCATCTATATTGCATGCATCGCAAGCTCGCAAGATCATACAAACTCGCATTTGTATTTCAATTCTAAGTTGAATACATGTTAGTTGCATTTCATATGCCATCTCTAGAATAGCTTTGTCGCTATAGTTGCATTTTTGCATGTGTTGCATTAGGCATTCCGTATATTTTAGGATCATGCATGATTTCTAATAAGCTGCTTTTGGCTTGGAGTACTGGTAAGTGGTTATGCTTTAGCATCCTTGCATGCGTGAGTGTTGCCATGATAGCATGCTTGCCATGAGGCTAAATGCTTATGTGATATAACCGCCTTTGAATGCCTGTGGGTGGAGGTTGAGTTATCCGAATTGGAGCACCATCGATTGTTTGTTAAGCCCACTAGATTGTGGCAAAATCATTTTAAGCCTACTCGGGTAGCAAACCATTTTCAAACAAACAAACATGAAATGTTTTGTTCCATTCAGATTACCATTTATACTTGTTTGTCATGAGCATCACATAGTAATCCTAGGCTAATAAACTAATAAGAGCATACAATGTCTTCAAAAACAGATATCATGAAAGTTAGTAGAGGCTTGCTTTGATCGGGCGAAGGGGTGCTCACGATGTGACCTTTCCTAATCGTATCTAAGTTCCCGAGCCAACTTTGGTGATGCGGACACGCGGCCTTTTGGCACCGAGTCGTGGTTTCCTAAATTTCCCATTTTAAAATATTTAGGTGGCGACTCATTATCCGCAAAGTACCCATGTTTGGCACTTCTTTCAAAAAATCGCTTTTCAAAACGACCGGCCGGATTTGGACTCTTGTTCGAGATTGAGAACCGCAACAAAAATCGAGTCCGAAAATAAGCGTAGGTTCACTACAAGTTACAGGGAGAGACAATGTGAGAACCAGAAAGAGAGAGATGAAGACGGTGCGAGTAAAGGAGATAAAGGCAACAGTAATAGAAGAAAGTAATGAAGAGAGATGAGAGGATTGAGACACAGACGGAGCAAAGTGTGCTATTTTGTTCAATGAGCAGAGACACAGAGATGAAAGGATAGAGACACACAAACAGATGATTAATCTCAGCCGTTGATTAATAACAATCCAAGTGTGCTACTTTATTCATTAAAAATAAATAAAAATTAAAGAAAAACATAAGTGAATCATATCGACAACGGATATAAACGGACATATTTTTATGTTAAAACGGCTATAAAAAAACGACTATTTTTTTTTCTTCTATAAATACAAACCTTTTCTTCTCTCTTTTTACTCAATTTCATTTCACAACAAACTTTCTAAAATTTATTTATATTTTCTTTACACAATCGGTATGGAAGGTTCGTCAAAAATAAAGAGAGGAAAATCATTCACTATTGTGCTTATCAAAAATATGGCACTTTGTAAAGCTTGGTGTCACATTTTGAAGACCTAATTGTTGGCAATTCACAATCATATACTCCACTTTGGGGAGAATTTATGAAAATTATTGCTCCTTTCGTAATGATCACCAAGAACACAAGTTTCTATCCAATCTCGATGGGTACAATCATGAAATGTTCTAACAAATTTCGTGGATGTTTAGTGCAAGTGAAAAATCTACATCCAAGTGGGATATCTCAATTTGATCTAACAAGATTTCATCTTCATTTATTATATTAGTTTTTATTTTATTTTATTTCGCCTTATATAAAAAATTAAATAATTACTTAATTTAATGTTTTATTAATACGATGCTTCAAGCAAAACTTTTATACTATCAAGATGAAAAGAAACACTTTGCTTTTTGAACATTGTTGGTCAATCTTACAAGACAATATCAGTGACAAGATATAACTCCTACGAATACGGTGAAGTCAAGGATACATACACCGCTTTTCCCGATTCAAATTTCATTCCCTATAGATAACTGATTTCTCTTAAAGATAACACGTGTCAAAGTGTTGGTAATAATCCAATCTGCAGGAGGGCAAAGGTCTTTGCAAGGTAAAAGGCCTATCGGTAGAAAAGCTTCAAAAGAATTATTTCGGAGAAATCAAGTGATTGAAGTTAAAGTCCAAAAAATAAGCATACAATTGGAGACATTTAACCAACACTTTACTGAAAAGGAAAAAAAAAAAAAGATGAAAGAGAAGAAAAAAGGATTCAAGCTAATCAGAGAAATAAAAGAACTTGAGATCTAAAAAGAAGAACATGAGATAATGACTACGGACATTTCTCTTTTGGACCCTCAAACAAAAGCATATTACACAATGCGAAAAATAAGATTTTTGCCAAGTGGTCCTGAAATGTCAGCAGCCTAAATTACTATTTCCCCATACCTCCTGATGAATAATTATGGGATAATATATTTTTAAATTTAGCAATGTCATTTAATTTTTGATGTAATTGTTAGTCTTTATTTGCAATGTAATTTTTAATTTGTAATGAAATTTCATGTTTTTATTTTTTATTTTTTAGTATTTTCTACAAAACAATGTAATATTATTTTTTCAATGTATAATGTTGAGTAATTTGTATTATAATTTAATTTTTTCAATAAAGTATAATGCAAAAAAATAAATATATTTTTTCAAATGAAAGCAATAAAAAGATAAAATACATTAACTGACATTTAAATGAAGATAATTTTATTATAATAAAAGACATTAACTGACATTAAATGACATTAACTGTTATTAAAAAGATAAAATACAAACTTAATCCTACTCTCCAGCTCGGGACCACAAGTGTTCAATTAGATCATTACGAATTGCATTATAGGCTTTAGTAGATCTAATCCTCTATTTATTTAACATAAATTGAGCACACTTCATTCGGATCACGTGACACGTGACAATGGGTATTACCGTATCGCTTAGTTGTGTCATCGCTGCTCATTTTCTGGAATATCACACTCATCTTCAATGATCATATTGTGCAAAATAATGCACGTCTTCATGATGCAGTATAGATCTTCATCACTCCAACCTCTAGCTGGAACTCTAACAATATTAGAGCTCTCCAAATGCCCTTTCGACATCTTTCCGACATGCCTCTTGCATCCTCGCAAATAGTTATCTCTTTACGTCTTAAAGTTAAGATATTGCATTCACAATCGTTGCCCAACGAGGATAGATACCATCTGCAAGATAATACCCCATGATGTACGCGTGATTATTGATGGTGTAGTTGGCGAAGGGCACGCTTCTAGTTAATTCAAAGAAATAAAGGCGACTGTCAAGAACAATTATATCATTTAGAGAGCCGCATGCCAAAAAAAAGCATGCCAAATCCACAAGCCATAGGAGGCAACTACCTCAATACAACTGCTGGTTTGTGGTAGTGTCCAAGCAGTAAGCACCAAATTTTGGGCAAAGGGACATTTATCCCAACGCCAAGGCGCATAATCCAAACTTCCTAACGCCCAGAAACTCCACGTTTCTCCCTCTGCAATAACTGGCGACATCCGCTTCATTTGGAGATCTTAAGTAAACGGCTTCATACGTAGCAACAATGGATCTAGTAAATAAATTCAAGAGGGCAATTACAAAGATTTTCGCCGATTCTAATGTACTCGCTTCACAACATCGCCAGCACGCTGCATCGCAGATCCGGTGTCATAGCCATCTTCAGACGCGGATAATCCAGAGCACCGGTATCACAAGTTTGAATGAAGTACTCATTCACTTGTTGAATATCATGTAAGATACTAACAAACAATGACCACCTCATTCGAAAACGTCTTCGGAAGTATTCTTTTAGATAGACAGGATTATCTGCAAAATAATTTCTATAAATTTGTTCGTCGCCTTTGACCCTCTCACAATTAATGTATCGACAACCACTTGTGGAACCAACACGTATGGTTGGTTGGTTTAGGCTTAACGTTTGTATTCTTTGTTGTTGCGCTGCGAATAGTTGCATCATGATGATATCATCATCAGATGATGAAAATTCATCAAAATCTCCATTGAATATAGCTTTAGTCAAATTGTTCATTGTAAGTGGATGGGTGAGTGGGTGAATATGAAAATTGTAGAAAATCACGAAAGGTGTACAAGAGATTTTAAAAGATATGAAAATGATGGATATGTGAATATGAAAATTGTAGAAAACCTTGTATTATATTTATAGAGAAAATGTGGGTGGGTGAATGATTGATGGTTATTGGGTGGGTGGATGAATAATGGATGGTTGTTAAAGGGTAGATGAATCATGGATGGTTGTTGGTGGATAGTTGTTAGTGAATGAATGTTGGGTTAATAATGGATGGTTGTTGGTGGTTGGTTGTTGGTAGGTAATTGGTGATTGCTTATTTTTATGTGTAGTTAAAAAATTTATTAAATATATAGTGATATGTTTTTTGGTGAGGTGAATTAATCAAACAAATTTTTTTTTTTTTCCAATTTTTCATTTTATTTTTATTTTTTATATTTGTCTAGTTAGAATAATATAAATATATAATTTTTAACAAACAAGTAAAAAATGTCACAAAAGACAAAAATAAACAAAAATAAAATCACAAAAAAATCTATATCAAAACAACACCTACAAACTTAGAGAGAAAGTTGGTTGAGATTTGCCAAAATAGTAAATGATCATTGAGCACCATTGCTATAATTTGACAAAATAACACTATTCATTATTAAATTATAACAATAACAATAACATTATAGCAATAATGATTAGAGATGCTCTAACAAAGGTCAAAAGAGCCAAGAATACAAACTTTTAAGTGTGAAATATTCCAAAATAAAGCTGGCATTAATTTATTTATTGGGAAATAGCCCCAAAACACACCAAATTCTAATACCAATTGCTCTTTTGTATTGTGTCAAAAAAAAAACAACAAACGAATATGGGGGTTATATATAGAGGGCAACAACGAGGCACATGAGACTTTAAAAGAAACTGAGGGTAATTTATATAGGTAAATTGGGCCAAGTTAAGTAATGGGCCGGTGTGGGCCAGAGTATGAAAAGCAAAGTAAAAAGACCTCATTCAAGTAGACCAGTCGCAGAAGTGTGTTATCTCGGTCATGATTAGTCTGGCCAAGGAAGAATGTTGTTATATCGGTTCAGAGAGCGCTACTTAGTCTGTTGGGTCTTCTAGTCAAGTAAGAGAAGCTATCTTCCCGACCGCCCCGAGTTAGTTCGGCAAGTATCTTCTATGGATAGCCTTGCCGAGTATGGGAAGCCGAGGTAGGAGACAAGAAGGCAGAGCTAACTAGCGATAGGTTGGTCACTCCAGCTAGTCTAACATGGCAATGTTACTTCGTCATAAAGTAGTTCATTGGGTAAAACCATCTCACTTGGTTTAAGCAATGAGGGGGTGTCGAGAGAAGAATTATCTCTCAGAGTATGAATCCTATGAGGACTCTACATGGAGGAGTAAGAGTCCTACTAGATTGTGCCACACTTAAACCTATAAAAGCTCACCAATATTACCTTTGGAGAGGGACACACAACTTTGCTTTTCAATACGAGCTTTTGTCTATTTGTCAAGCTTATCGACTTAGGCATCGAGAGGTTTCAGCACCCACCACGGCTAGCTCACGCTTGTATTTTCAGTGATAAAGCGACGCAGACGGAGAAGTGCAGACTTGATCAACAAGATTATACGAGAAGGCGATTTCTTTCCGCATAATTGGCGCCGCCTCAGGAACTCGCATAAGAACAAAACCTCTCGATCAAGCTTTTTCTCTCAAACATCAATGGCGAACAATGAAGAGTTACCTCAGTCCGCCATTGACGGACAAACTCCAGATAGGGATGCAAGGCGTGAAGGCCTACCCTTGGTCACTCCCATGGCGAACCTAGAGCCACAAAGACAGAATTCCATGAGGGATACAAGAGGACGAATGCGGAATAACAGCCCTCATCCTTCTCGTTCGCAAAGCCCAAAAAGACAAAGGCGCAGGATTGATCCTCAAGCTCAAGGATCGCTCAGGAACAAGACGAGTTGATTCGCTTGATGGCGGCGACATGGAATCTCTATGCTGTAAAAGGAAAAGAAGTGGCAACAGGAAAAGGGCGCACAAACAAAACGCCCCCTCGCCACTCGGAAAGTCGTGGTAGAAATACTACACCCTCTCAAGCAGAAAACAAGAACCTCAGTAAAGTGACACGCTAATTCAGATTTCCAGAACTCGGCACCTGTGTCTGAGAGGACGAGTTCTGAGAGGTCGTACACCGAGGGAAGCACATATTGGCCTTCGCATATGTACCAAACAAGGTCTAGACAGACGGAGTTGCCCAGATCGTCTGACCTACGATCCATCCTAAAAGAGAAGGCACGATGGAGGGAGGACGCCAGGGCACGTGATCCACATAGAATTTCCGGCCTAATGTTATTCCTCTGACGACGGAAGCTGCCGAGGTTGAATGCCAATACAAATACCGCCTATTTAACCAACAGACAAGGCATTGGCGAGGCTGCAGACCTCACCATTCGTTCCGGCAATAGAGAATGCACCCCTGCCATCAGGCTTCCTACAGCCCAAATTCACCACGTACGAAGGGAAGACGGATCCCTACTCACACCTGAGCCACTTCCGCCAGGTTATGGCGGTATATCGACGCAACGAGGCCCTGATGTGCATCCTATTCCCCTCGAGCCTTGGCGACCTAGGCCTAACTTGGTTTGAGAAACTTCCAGAGGGCAGCATAGCCTCATGGGCGCAATTGGCGGAGGCGTTCGTGACAAGGTTCCAAACAAACACTAAAACTCCGGTAGAAATCGACCAACTACTCTCCATCGACATGGGCAACAAGGAGACCCTAAGATCATACAACAGTCGCTACTGGGAGACCTTCAACCAGATCGGGGACTGCCCCACTAATCTCACCATTGCACAGTATAAAAGGGGCCTTCCAATCGGCAACAGACTAAGGGACTCAATTACCATGACACCGCCCCTCACCATGGAAGCCCTGATGGAAAGAGTGCATCAGTACATCAGGGTGGAAGAAGATGGCGCGCGTGCCAAAGAAAAATCTGGCGCGACCACAACACCAGAAAAGAAAACCTCAGCAAAGGTCAACACGGTAGACCGTTCGAACAAACACGGACGTGGCAGAAGAAACAACGAAGAAGACCAGGACAAAAGATGGTTGAGAGTCCACACTGCCATAACTACGGTCTTCAAAAAACCGATCTACCGAATACTTAGCGAGATTCGAGACGAGTTTTCACAAGTGGCTAGCCAAGTTAGGCGAGGCTCGGCGACTACGATGACAGTCACGTACACCTTCCATAAAGAAAAGGGCACTACATCGAGAATTGCACGCCATTGAGACAAAGACTTGAAGAGTTGGTAGGCCGCCACCGATAAATACATCGGGCGAGGGCGCAACCAAATTTCAGACCATAATAACCCCAATGGTATGCCAATTGACGCCCCACCTCAAGGCATAATCAACGTAATACATGGAGTCTTTGAACCCGCGCAGAGCGCGAGCTCAGAGGATCAATTAAAAGGTTGAACACTTAAGAGAAGTGCTATGCCCAACTCGCGTCAAAAGGAAGACTAAGGCCACAAACGCCATGTCTTTTTTCGGATAAAGACTTGGCGAGGATATATTGCCCTCATAATGACGCTCGGGTCGCCACTCCGAGTCAAGGATTTTGACGCCGGATTCGATTGACCAGGGTAGTTCATGTGAAATCATATACTACGAAACCTTTAAACAATTGAAGTTGCAAGATAAAGACTTGGCACCCACCATATCTCCCCTGATCGGATTCAACTCCATGCCAGAATGGCCGGTCGGCAAAATAATCCTCTCGGTCAGAGTAAGGAGTGTGACAAAACAAGTGGAGTTCTGGGTGTTGAAGGTCCCCTCCACTTACAACATCATCTTGAGCAGAACATGGCTGCATGCCATGCGCTCGGTGGCATCCTCCTACCACCAAGTGATGCGGTTTCCCAACGACACCGGAGTAATAAAAGAAGTCTATGGAGACCAGATCATGTCAAAACAGTGCTTCGTCACAGTAAATGGCAGCCACGCTGCCAAAGGATACGTTCATTCGGTGGAGGAACCAAAGAGTAATGAACTATTCGCAGATGTTGGCAAAGCGGCTAGCCAGAAAGCGGTGGAAGACTTTGTGGAGGTAACAATAGACGAAAAGAACCTGGATAAGTTCTTTTTGCTCGGTTCGTCGTTGTCCAGCACCGAGAGAATGGAGGTCTTCGAATTTTTGACTTCCAACATCGAAGTGTTCGCCTGGACACCATACGACATGCCAGGCATTGACCCCAACTTTATCTGCCACCAACTCAACGTCCACCCATCCGCCAGACCAATCATCCAACGCACCCGCAGATCGGCACTCCTCCACGCCGAGATAGTGGCGGAAGAAGTAGGAAACCTGTTGGAGGCTGGGACAATCAGAGAAGTGCACTACCCCGTATGGATCTCCAACACAGAGTGTCAAGAAAACGGCAAGAAGGGCTCATGCGACCACAAGATACCAACAAGGCATGCCTAAAAGATGTTTTCCTCTACCAAGAATAGATCAATTGGTAGACCTATTAGCGGGCACAACCGACTCGCTTCGACGATACAGAGACTACACCAAATTGCCATGCACTAACCGCATCAGAGGTCACATCCTTCACCACGCCAAGAGGACTATACTGCTACAAGGTCATGCCCTTTGGCCTAAAGAACGCAGGGGCGACATTCCAACGGATAGTCACAAAGATGTTCGAACCATTGTTAGACAAGACAATGGAGGCGTACATCGACGATATGGTGGTCAAGAGCAAAGATGAGAATGACCATCTCAAAGACCTAGGTGAGATGTTTCAGATCTTGAAGAAGCATAAGTTACGCCAACGCTACGAAATGCGATTCGAGTAGGATCTCGCAAATTCGGGCTTCGGTGACCAACCCGGTATTGAGGCGCATCTATCCTGCATCAAGGCTATCTAGGACCTAGAGAGACCAAACTCAGTAAAGGAAGTACAGCATCTCACCGGCATGGCGGCGGCGCTCAATCGGTTCATAAGCCGGTCGTCAGACAGACTACGACCATTCTTCCATGCACTAAAGGCTAAGTTTGAGTGGGATGAAGAATGCGACCACGCACTGGAAAGCCTAAAAGAATACATGTCTTCTCCATCACTACTTGTAACCCCAATCCCTGGAGAAGAACTCTTCTTATACCTGGCAGTCTCGCAGCATGCAATTAGCGCAGTGTTGGTCCGCGCAGAAAGAATCCAACATCTTCCCATCTACTATGTCAGCAAGACATTACTGGGCGCTGAAACAAGGTACTTGCCACTGGAGAAACTGGCATTGGCCTTGATGATGGCCTCAAGGAAGTTGTCACATTACTTTCACGCCCATACCATAGTTGTTCTCACAGCCTTTCCATTAAAGGCTTTATTTGAAATGGCAAACTTTCTAGGCGAATTCTGAAGTGAGCAATAGAGTTGGGACAATACGACATCAAGTTCCAACCCAAGACCGCAATAAAAGCACAAGCGTTGGCAGATTTTGTCGCAGAATTCACACCAGGAAGTCATCACATCTGCCCAATCGACCTAACTGAAACAACCGAACTAGGGATGGAAGTTGACGTCGGAATAACACAACCCCTAGTGTCTGTTACTCACCAGCCTTAAGGCAAACCAAAGTAAAGAAAGGAATGAAGAAGCAAACCATGCTACACCAAGTCAGGACTCACCAACAAGACAAGGCTTGGTACAACCAGATGGCGAGGGACAAAGAAGCATAGACCTGAAAAAGACCCCAAAGAATAAGGAAGATCCTAAGGCATCATCTCGATCCCTTTACTTGTCGGAAGTTGTTCAGAGGAGAGATGTGGAAGCTTTCGTGGATGGAGCATCCAACCAGCATGGAGCAGGACTTGGCATAGTCCTCATCTCTCCAGACGGCCTAGTAGTGGAGCAGAAATTAACCTTGGTTTCCCAGGATCAAACAATGAAACGGAGTATGAAGCGCTTCTAGCAGGTCTCAAGTCAGCATTCTACATGAAGGCCAATTTAACTAATGGTTTACAAATGACCGCAATGGTGGTTAACCAAATATCTGGCGACTACGAGGCAAAGGATGATAAAATGGCTAAGTACCAAGAATTGGTCAGAACAGAGATAAAAAAGTTTGAAGTGGTGAGGATAGAACAGATCGGCAGAGAAGAAAACAAGAAAGAGCAGACGAACTCAAGCCTTCACTTCAATGGCAGATACCTTCATCCTCACCCACTACTAATCGACTACCCGCCTGCATCAAGCATCGGAGACCCGTAAAAAATCGTCGCTGCTCAAGTCCTTGTCCCTGTGTCCTTAATTATTTTTTCATATCGGCAACAGATTCTCAATAGTATACCCACCCATCCTCTTTGAACCCATGGAATACAGGAATATTTCGCTAGGCCGAGGCTTAGACCCATGGCGGTTTAGTTCAAATTTATTCCCATTATGATTCGGTAAGAGTTGGTGGAGAGTTGGGTTAGACATAGTCTGGTTTGCCTAAGAAACTCACAAATTAAAGGTTGGACTGGGAATCTCAGTCTGGTTTTTATTATTGAAAGCAGGGTAAAATGTACAAAGCATTCATTCTCCCATGGAATGGTATTTGGTTTGGCTAGGGTAAGGTGCACGTCGTCAGGTATCCTATAATCCTTTCGGAATTCGGCAAGGCCTCCTGGGGTTTCTACCAAAAACCTATACTTCCCCATTTATTATATAAATAAAGAATAAAATTAGTTCTGGAGAAGTTGTGCTCAAGCTCTGGCTGAGCGCCAAGAGGATGGCTTGGGCAACCTAAAGTCCGCAAAAGTGGAAAAACAATGTGTTAAGCACAGATTGTTGACTGCTACAAAACAAAGCAAGAAAAGAGAAGTCTTACTTTTACATAGGGCACTACAGGATCTACCTCTGCTATAACAAGGTGTTTGTTATCTCTCCAAGAAGATATTTGGTTATCTCGGTTCTACCTATGGGTTTGTTACTCTGGTTGGGCATCAAGGGGCAGCTTTCTGAGTTCGGTTTAGAAACTGAGAAAGCTAACTTAGCCCCCGAAGGCTCAGCTCGGTCGTGGCCAATAAGGCTCCACTTGGTAAGTCTCTCAAAATATAATTTTACCTATTAATTTGAGTGTGTTGTTTGTTTGAAGCTTTCAAATCATAATTCTACACCCATTTCTCAAAACTCAATTCAAAAGAAAATCATTATTTTTCAAAACTCATAACCAAACACATAACTCAAAACTCTTTTCAAAACTCAATTCAAATTAATATTTTAATTTTTTTAAATATCTTAAATATTTTAATATTTTAATATTTAAATATGTTACGATTTTTTAAATTTTTAATTTTTTGAATATTTTTAAATATTTTTATTTCAAAATATTACAATTTTATTTTTAAAATATTTTATAAAAATAAATTCAAACTCTATTTTATAAAAATATTTTTAAATATTTTAATTTTTTTGTTACGTATTTGGTTACGATTTGAGTGTAGAATTGTAAAACAAAAATGTTTGAGACCCTCTTCCCTCCCACCCCCTTTGACCCCCTTTCCCTCCCATTGGCCAGTTTTTCTTTTCTATTTTTTTTTTTCCTTCTTCCAATCACCACCCGCCACGTGTGTGTGGTGGTGAGGTGGTGATTGAGGGTCTCTATCAATGCTCATTGTAAAAAGTAGTATTTTGAGTTATGGTTTAAGCATGAATTTTAAAAATAATTTCTTAATTGAGTTTTGTTTTATATGTTTATTTATTTGAGTGTAGAGTTTTTTAAATTTAAAATATTAACATTTTATATTATTTTAAATTTTTGAATATTTAAATTATTTAAATTTTTACGATTTAAATTTTTTGAATATTTATTTTAATTTTTTACTTATTTAATATTTTAGATTATTTAAATTATTTAAATATTTATGATTTAAATTTTTTGAATATTTATTTTGAAAAAAAAAATTTCCTTTGTAGTATTTTCAATTAAAAAAATGATTAATGTTATTTTCTGTTAAAAATAATTTTTTAATTGAATTTTAAAAGAATTTGGTTATGAGTGTTGATTAGAATTTTCAATAATGTGAAAGTAGTGTTACATGAGTTATAATAACTGAATTAATTTTTGAAATTTTTTTAAAACTCATAATCAAACAAATTTTCTTACTTCACATGTCAAATTAAACTTTTAAAACTCAATTTCACACTCAATTCAACACTCTATTCAAAAATCATAACTAAACAAATTTTCTATACTCAAATCATAATTCCACAACTCACAAACTCAAAATACAACTCATACTCTCAAATCACATTTACAAAACTCTACCAAACACAACCTAACATTTTATCATCTTTTCAAAACACCACTATACTCCACCATCAAATAATAGAACAAAATGAGACTGTCCGAGAATGTTTGCCTGAGATAAGACCTGGCCAGGTGTAATAAGTCCAAGTGTCTTTCATGATAAGCAATAACTAAGCTTTTGATTTTATTAACGTCAACACTTTCTAAGCACGTTATAATGGACTATTTTAAAAAAATAGTTAAGAGGCCTCTATTACCTTTTAGCCTTAGTTTAAGTCTTGTTTGACATATATTAAAAAAATAAATTAAAAGGTTAAAAAATCACTATTTTAAATAAAATTATTTTTCTATCACATTATTTCAAATTCAACTCATATTTTATAAAAAGTCAAAAAGTACACTTATTTAGAACATTCTAAACAAGTATGTTAGATTTTTGGATTTTTTAATTATTTTAGTCATAAAAAGATAAAATAAATTTTTTAATCTAATAAAACAAAATATCACACATAATTCATAATTATTTCATTTTTTCTTTTACAAAAGTTAAAAAAGTCAAAAAGTCAAAAAAATTTATTCCAAACGAAATTTTTTAGCCCAGATTAAAATAGCTAAAAAACCAAAAAAGCCAACCAACGTCCCAAACGAGCCCTTAATTCATTTTAGATCATATGATTTCTCACATTTTTTATACATTTTTTAAAAAAAAATCAAAAAAAAAAATTAAAAAATCAAATTTTAACCATCTTTCTAAAATATCTCAATATCATATGCGAAATGCCATTCACATGAAACTCTTTGCCACGTCATTTTTTAATAAAATATTTCCTACAGGGAATTCCAGATCTGGAAATCTGATTTATAGGTTTTATTAGGATTTTGTGATTCTTTACAATATATTTTAACCAAGAGGATGATAATTATTTGATTGTTTTCCCAAAGCCCGACAACAAAATTAAATTAGATTCGCATTAAAGGCCAAAAAAACAAATTTATAATGTTGGTACACATGGGATTAGTATATGATTAAACGACAGTGCATAATGTCTAACCTTAGTTAGGTTTCATTATGTAAAGTAGATGATGTTGGGTTTAAATAGTTAACATGTTACATCTTGATTACATATAGTTTATTTATTTATTGTTGCAGAGTCTATTTGAAATTGGACAGTGCAGGTAGAATAATATTAATTAATGTACTAATTAATATATTAACAGATAGTGTGACATAATTTTAGAAATTTTAAGTATTTATAATTTGTATAATAAATAGAATCAATAATAATGACATAACACTAATTAATACATTAATTAGTATACGTAAAACTATCGGTGCAAATAACACCCACAATAAATAGCTTTGATAAAATAATCAATCAAAGGTCAAAGTCTTTTTGGAAGTAATATTTGAACCAACTCTCATTGCTTATTAACTCTTTTTCTTTTTGTATTAATGAAGTAGATTTTTAATTAAAAATATGAATTGAAAAGCAAAGGGGATTCGAAATGCTCCAAAAACAACCTTTCACATGAGATTTTTGATAGCGTTTGATAGAGTTTTTTAAATATGATTTGATAATAGAGTTGTATTTTGAATTTGTGAGTTTTAAAATTATGATTTGAATATGAAAAATTTGTTTGGTAAATGAGTTTTGAAAAAAAAAATGAATTAAGTGGGAAATTTTTCATATAACATATGATATTTGATATAAAAACTTACAACTCATAATTAAACACACAACTCAAAATTTTATTCAAAACTCATAAAAAAATTTAAAAATTGCCGATTTTTTTTATTTAAAATATAAAAAATAATGTGTCAATTGTATAAAAAAAAAATACTGTTCAAATCAATCGGCCAGAAGGATTAGATAGCCCAAATTTTTTTACCTTAAAAAGAGTTTTCAAAAGTGAATATGAAATTAATTTTTAAAGATGCTAAACAAACAACACACTCTTACTCAAAATAAGAGGTAGAAATGTATTTGGTGAGCGGCACCAAACACATTTGTTTTCCTAAATTTGAGCATTGATTGATGAAATTTTTGACTACTCTGTTCCGTAGATCATAGACTAACACAACACCCAATTCTAAAAGCTTATCCCATATGTTTTTGTTTCTTTGTCACACCCATACCGCATTTTATATTCAAAATTAGAGGTTCCAATAATCACTTCATATGAATCATCATAAAAAAAAATTTAAACTGCGCATACGATTCTTTTCAGTGAGTGCAATATCAGCTAAAACCATCTTACGAAAATGCTAGAACAATTGTGGAATAAAATTTACCATTGGAGAAACAGAGTAACTAGAGCCAAATTATATAACTCTAACCACCTTGGCTTGAAATTGCATAGCCATTGGCATGGTAATCAAATTTTTTTTTTGATGTCACACCGACACCGGATGACACCAAACATCAACACTACAAGTTCCTAAAACATTCATATCGATTGACTACCCCATTAAAGAATTGTTATCACAATTTGAGAGGGAAGCGCAACGGGACTAAAACAAAATTCAATCTCAATCAGAAGTAAAGACTTTGGATTCTAACTGGTAGGCCTTGGTGAAGAAGGTGGGCCAGCAGAGGTATGTCGACATGATGCTGCTAAAAGTTGATGCCCCAATGAGCATGTTCATCACCACAATCTGCAGCTGAATGGCCTCCAGAGGCGAAGCTCCTCCCATGATGAGGCCGGTCATTGCACCGGGGAGTGATATGAGGCCCACGGTTTTGGCATTGTCCAATACCGGGGAGAGGGAAATGACCAGAGCCCTTCTCACCTGTTGAATTGTCGCCTGGCGTGGGGTAGCCCCGAGAGCCAACGCTGTCTCCACCTGT
Organism: Camellia lanceoleosa; assembly: GCA_025200525.1. Classification (NCBI taxonomy): domain Eukaryota; kingdom Viridiplantae; phylum Streptophyta; class Magnoliopsida; order Ericales; family Theaceae; genus Camellia; species Camellia lanceoleosa. Next base: position 72,639,665 of record CM045772.1, on the reverse strand, counting down.
AAAAATAAAATTTCAAGATTTTCAAAACCACTTAACTTTTGGAAATGACATTGAAATCCAAAAAAAGAGAACAATGTAGTGAACTGAACATTGTGGGGGAAAGAAAACGAGAAAAGCCAATTTGTCGATTTGAAAGGGAAAGTCAAGTATCAGAAATAAACTAATAGGGCTTCAAGAAACTACACTCAACAACCCAAGGAGACTAACAACCCTTCTAGTGTTATTGACTCAGCTCGGTCTCAAACTTACAAAGGAGTCAGAAGAGCATGGCTTGTTTAGATTATGCAAAGAATTGAAGTTGCCCTGTTTATGCTACTTTTCGGTGACTTTATTGCAAGACTCAAAATTTGTTAACAAAACTAAAAATTTCACGTTCCTTAATCACCTCCGATTGATTAAGACAAGTAAAAAGTGTTTCAGGATTTATATGCAATATGTATAACATTTTGCACATGCCTCAGTGACAAAATAAATGAAATTAGTTGACAAACAGCTCTTCAAAGGAATTAAAGATAGGAAATTGTCACAATAAGGAATAATATTGAAAAAGGAATAGTAAATAGAGAGTTTTTTTTTTTGGATAGGGACATACCAGGTTCGTTTGGATTTTGATATCATCCCGGAGTCGTTTCATGGTAACTCCAGTGACCGTCATTGCATTACCAACAATCATCCCTGCCACAGGGATTATATACCGCGGAGTGAACTCGAAAACATTCAGAATAACTAGCAGAAACATTGTCACTGCAGTTCCAGCAAGAATGGAGATGCCTGCAATGTACATCCCACGAGGAACGTGTTTGGCACGTTGGCCTGCTGTATAACCGGCAATGCAAACCTGCAGGGGAAGATTGAGACAAGGTCAAATAAAGAAGGAAAAAAAAAAAAAACACTAGCAATACTTAGGTGTAATTTGGCGGCTTGGCCCATGTCGTCTCACAGACTCGCCAAAATTTGGGCGAAGCTAGATCACGGGTTAAAAATTAGGTCAGACTTAAGGGTATTCGGCCTTGGGTGGCTTGAACATTTTTTGTTTTAATTATTTTTACAAAAATTTTATTATTTTCTAAAAAAAAAAAAAAAAAAGACGCTGGGCCTTGGGTGGGCCGGGCCATGGGCCAAGCTTAAAAATAATGGTCCAAGCATAGGTTTCGTTCTGGGCTCGAGCTCAGGCCCAAATGGGCCTAAACGGACCGGACCCATCCCGGGCCAGACAAGTTTTGGGTCACCCACAGGCCGCGGGTCATTTTTACACTCTTTGCACGCAAGAATTCAAAAAATAAAAGAAAATATATATATATCATTAAGAAATAATCAACCTAAAAGTTTATGCATATCAAGAATTTGGGAAACTAGTTGCATAAATCAGTCCAAACATTGGATAGTATTTACTCAAATAAAGGTTTTAAGTTTGGTTTGGTAAAATGCATCTAAGCTGAGGTTTAATATCTGCATTCAAACAAGGTTTTCCATGTAACAAAACATTCCCAAACTATGTTTGGATTTTAGATTTATTTAAAAAAAGAAGAAGGGAATTTAAATAAATAAATTTAGCTTTCTTTTAGTCCAACAAAAATGGCCTAAAAATTTTGAAAAAGAAAGGATTTGTTGATTAGTTGCTGATTGAAACATTGGGTAAAATTCACGCAAACAAATTATTATCATAGAATTATTTTCTTAGTAGACATCAAATGAAAGGAATTAGGAAATTTATGAAATTTCAATAGCACCAAAATTTTCTTTTCTTTTCTCCTTGTTATTTCCCACCAAGAAACCTCTCATTCTAAGAAGTCTATACATATAATCAATGAAACAAAATTCAATAAATGCAAATTTTCTCAGGAACCAAACAGAGAGGAGAAGAGAAGCATACCATGAAAAGATAAGCAAAGAGGATCCACACAGCATTGTTCTGATTAAAAATGAACTCAAGAACAAACCCAATAATGGTGAGCTGAAGAAAAGCCCTGAAAATTGAATAGAGCATTTCAGTCCCCAAACCCAGCCTCTGCATATAGGATAAAATCACAGCAAGGAGCACAAGAACCAAGGCCAGAACTGGCTTCACCATCCCTTGCATGTAGTTCATGAACCAAGCCCAATCTATCTCCATAGCTCAAAATCAATCACAATCCAATTCAACACTACAATGATTTCAAATTCAAATCTGGCAATGCGAATTGGGTTTGTAAGGAAAGAATGAAAGAATGAAAGAAAATGGTGTTGGAGCTAATGATGAATGGAAGGGGGTTTATATAGAGACGGTGTAGATAGATACAATGGATGTGTATGTAGAGAGAGAGAGAGAGAGAGAGAAAAGACCTTCCCCTGATGGGGAGAACGGAGTGAGAGACATCTCGTGGAGTTTTTCTTCAGGAAAATAGTGGAAGGTACGTACGACCGAATACGTTGTGTCACTGAGGGATAGCATACACGCAAGCCACGCAAAGCATGTTCTGTGGGGCTACTATTAGTTGCGAGGAAAATGAGTGACCCTTTTTGAGACCTTACAATTTTTAAAATGGTTCATACTATTGTATATGTATAGGGTTTATTCATGAATGTGTGATTTATATTATGAATGGTGTGAATTACTTTGAGACAGTGAGTGTTTAAAAAAAGAGTTTTTATAATTGTTGTAGTTGTAATTAGGAGTGATATCGGTCTGTTGGCTGATTGAATTTGTTTAATTTTATTTTATTTTATTTTTTAAGATTCAAAAATATTATTTTAGGTTAATATTTTTAATTTGAAATATTAATAGACCAACCTTGAAATTTATATTTTCAATTCAGCTCAATTTGATCCAGTCTATTATTAAATTAATTATTTATTTATTTATTTTAATATATTAAAATATATATTTTTTTGTTAAGATCTAAATTTTATTTTTATTGATTTTATTGAATCTCACATTTGTGGTGGTGCGATTGAATTTATTTAAAAAAAATTTCAATTTATACACAAAATGTTTTAATTTATAATAATGTCAATATATTTATTTAAGAAATATAATATGTGATTGAAATTAATTATGGAATGATTTAATTTTTTTTAAAATATAGTCTGATGGGTGAGTTTAAAATTTATAATTATTTTTTAAACCGAACTTGTATAGATATAGAGACCCGATGTTTGGACTGGACTGAACTTAGACAAACGCAAATTCCCTGTTGGCCCTTTTTGAACCGACCTGGCCCAACGTTTGCTTGCCCCTAGTTGTAATAAGGGGAATTATGCATTTAAAAAAAAAATAATTATAAATACATTAAAAAAAATTATGATTTTAATTATTAATATTTATAAAATTTATAATTATTTTTTAAAAATTACACTGATATATAATTTCCCCTTGTAATAATGGGGGATACTCCATAATTATTCAAAAATTTTAAAAAACCTTATAATATCTGTGTTAGGGGTGTTTAAAAAAATAAGAATAATCGGGTATTCCTCTGCAATTATTCAATTTTTTTTAAATATTATATAATATTTGTATTAGGGGATTTGAACACTAGTTTTGATTGTTAATTTATTTATTAACATAAAATATATCGTATTTATTGTTATATAAAATTTATAAAACCGTAAAATCGAATTGAACCAAATTAGTTTTTATAGTTCTATTCTAATCCGGTTTTACAGGTTTAGCAGTTCGGTTTTGATTTTAATTTTTTTGAAACTATATGAATGGGTTTGGTTTCTAGTTTACTCCAAACAAAACCAATCTGATTCATGAACATGTTTAGTTTGTATTGTAATTTCTCAATGTTCAAAAATATTACATAAATAATGTTATATGATACTTTAAAAGCATTTAATAATTTTTTGGACAACAAAGGGTATTTTTACATGATGCCATTCTTGATTTTGATTTATTTATTTTGATATGTTACCTAATAACATAAAAGTGCTATGTTATTTTACCTAATAAGAAGATAAAGATGTAAGAGAGGAAACAAAAGGAGACAAAACAAAACAATTAACATTTTCTAGCCACATTTTGTATTTAGTGTATTATGGAAAATTAATAAAAAAAATAAAAATAAAAATATTCTTTTGAACATTAATTTGTTGACTTAGTTCATAAATAATAGTGTTTAATAATTTAAAATTTGAATGAAATCATCACATGTTAAAAATCATATCAAAATCACAAGATTTGAATTTTTGGAAGTGGATTTTAAAATAAGAGGGGGGTGGTGTGTGGGAAGCATGATGTGAGTGAATGGTCTCTCATGAAGTTCGGAAAAAATGTAAACAATTTTATAATTTTAATATAATTACACGGATTTTCCTTACAGTAAGACTACATAAACATGATTAAAGCAGATGATATAAAGATAAAAAATAAACAAATAATTCATATTGTAAACATTAATGAAATTTGGATTTTACTCGTATATCATGTTCGCCTATATTGTCATTTTGTAAACATTGTACATAAATCATTTACAGTGGTTCAGAGATAAGATATTAGATCTGTTCAAAAAAAAGAGATAAGATATTAGATGATAGGTCGTGCATGTGAGATGGGGTTCTACTTGTGGGCCCAAATCTCTTTGATATTGTTTGTAAATTATCATGTGATCGGTATTTATGTAAATAATTTTACTCAAAATAATATATGAGTAATGTTACAATATCATTTATTATTTGAACGTGATATGAGTTAAGTATGTATAGAGACTCAAAATATGTATAGAAAATATAGTGGTATTGAAATTGATTTTAATTTCAATGTCAAATAATATAATTTTTATACGTATTTCGTTTTTTAATTCTATATATCTAGTATCATTATTTAAAAAAATCTGATAAAATAATGATTTTGATAATAATAATAAATGTAACATGGTATTATTTTGTTTTGGGCACTAAATAGGTTGGTGTGGGAATGATATCTATTGGAACATATCAACCTAGGGAGGAACCAAATACAATAAATTTTTATTGGGTGTTCTTGAAATCTAAATTCTAGTGGGAAGGGTTAAACCTTGTTCAAGATTGTTCTCAACAATGAATATTTATCCATTTTTCTTTGCAACCAAACATGACCCATGAGAGAGAGTGTCCAAACCAAAACCATCTTTATAACATGGGAATATTCTAGTATTGTCCATCTGTCTTGTATTACATGTGTAAATATAGTACTTAAAAAATGACCAAAAATTGAAAAGAATAAGAATAGTAATTAAAGGTTAGTCATGAGGCCGTGTCTTTCAGACGATAAGCAAATGAGACATGTTTGAGAATTTAATTTGACTCCATTCCTACGCGTTTTTAACACTTATTAATATATCATTATTATTATTATTAAAATTAATAATAATAATAATAATAAGCTCTATACGCAACTCTTAAACCCAATTACAAGTTACACTTCCATTTTTTACTCGGACTAAAAAGGTCGGACTTTCCGGGTTTCTTCGCCTTTGATTTTTTTTAAATTATTAATTTTATATATTTAATTTCTTTAAATTAATTTTACACAAATAAATGGTTGTTAAAACTTGATTTGATAGGCAAAAGAGCCATTTCAAAAATTGTCATAGTTTAGTTTAGGAATAAAAGTGAAATTACAAGTTGGTCCTACGACCAAATTTGTCCTGTTTCAATTGTCAACAATAAACTTTATTATTATAAAATATTTTTTAAAAAATACAATGCAACTACTTATACTTCTTTCAAAACATTTATCTAAAAGTATCAATTTTTTTTTAATTATCAAAACAAAAAAGAAATACATAAAATAAAAATTCACTCAGAATTTATGAGTAAATAAGTTAACTTGTAAATAATTTTTCCTTTTTTTTAATAAAAATTGTCAATTTTTTATTTAAAAGATGAATTTAGCGTATAAGGTCATAATATATATATATATATTAATATTGATTAAATTTGAAAATATTCCACTTAATAACCAAAAAAATGAATTTTTCTTTTTTTTTGGCTGTCTTTTACTAATCTAAGTTTGGTCCCATTTTTTATTTAGGATAATTAAACCGACATAGATATAAGAATGTCTAGGGGGCGGTGGAGGACGGGGAACACTGGTAAATCAATCATCCAAAATAAAAAGTTTTGACCTTAATTCTTTTATTTTAATGATGTTTAAAAAATCAGTCACTACTGGAAAAAGTAGATATAACCACATTTTTTTTTGTGGCGTTTTTTGTAAATGTTGCTAAATCTGTTAACCAATCTTTTAAATTCCTGGTGAACCGCGTACGGAAGGGAGTATGTGTAAAACGGCACAGTTTTGCGTGTTAAAATAAGAATTTTTTTTTCTCCTCTTTTTATAAAGGCATCTGTACCAGGAAATCCAAATCTATCCAGAGATATTTCGATTTCGGTTGATTGAGCAGAGACGCGACTCGAGAGAGAGAGAGAGAGAGAGAGAGATTGAGGCCTGATTCTTTGATTTCCATCAATTTTGACGATTTTGATCTGGAAAATCTTGTTCTCATGCATATGATTTTTGATGATTTCGGTTGATTAAGCTATCTTCGAGATTGTTCGAATCCCTCTGATCTAAATCGATCTAGGGCTCAAGGTAAGGGTTTTCTGATTTAGATTTGCTAAGTTCACTCAAGATCTGTAAAATCTCATGGCTAAAACAATGATTTGGAGTATATTTAAGTTGATGTTTGGAAATTCATATGCATTTTTTCCCCCGATCTAGCTTATTTCTGGAATTTTTGCTTTTGTTTTGTGTTCTTTCTCTTCATTTGTTTTGTGTTCTTTCCCTGTTAAATCCAATCAAAACTACTCATGTCTGGAATCTTTATTTTGGATCTATTTTGTTTTTACTTTTAGATCTTTATATATTGTCTCTTCATTTGTGTTTTTTCCCCCGATCTAGATGGGTCATAAGTAGAAGTTAAAGATCTAGAGCCCTAGATCTTATTCTCAAATCTGCTATCTCTCCGATCAGATCTGCAAATATCAGGTCTAAATTCTATTTGTTACTCTCTTCTAGTTTTGATTGGATTTATGTTTAAGCCACAACGCTATTTTGAGCAGTTGGAAAATGTGTTTGATTTTAGTTTTTGATACAGAGTTATATTTGTTGACAGTCCATTTAGTATTAGCAAGTACAGAGAAATGTGTTTTGAAATAGTTTAGAAAGGATTTAACATATATATATATATATATATATATTCTGCAGCAGAAGAAGATGAAAAGGACTCCTTTGAGTTTGTTGAAAAGATTGTTTACTCTTTTGAGAAAAAGAACTCGTTTTGTAATACACAAGTTTGTCCATCCCTCTTACTTTATTGCAGGTTGTGTTTTCTAATAGGTGATTAGAATATTAAACATGTAAAATTACATATCCCTCCTCCAGCCCAGCCAGAGACCCACCCTGCCTCCCAAGATAGGTGATGTGCTCATGCAAATCCTTGCTGGCTACAGTAGTCAAATTAAGAGATTTTTTTTAATGTTTATTTTGTTATAGTAGTCAAATTGAGAGATTTTTTTTTTATAATTTTTCCTAACATAATATTATTATGACTAAGAATTAATTTTTTTTAAAATAAGTTATAAGAAATAAGATTTAGTTATCCATATAAAAATTACTCAATAACAATATTCAAATCAAAATAATTTTTTTCTTTCCTTATAGTTTACCACAAAGGAATAATTTCATCACCAAGTTCTCTCAAAAACCCTCCTTTCCTCTTCCTCTTGGTATTCAGCCTCATAAAGTTCTTTGCTTTCACCATCTTCTCTAGCCTGCAAATCTATTGCAAAAGTAGTGGCTTTTCTTCAATTCTCAAAACTTTTCGAACCCCCCTAAAATCTGACCATTATAAACCTTTGACAGAGACAGATTGATATATCTGATTAAGATTTTGAGGATGGTGAAGAAGACAATAGTTGGAAGGGTGAGTGATGGGTTGCCAATAGCACAAAGTCCAAGGTATGTGAATGAAGAGGATGAAAATTTCTCAAGTTACAAGCAACAAGCAGAGTTCATACTCAGAGAAATCTCAAGAACAGGGTCTTCATTGGCTCTTTCTAAGATGACCATTCGACTCGATCTCCACCAACATTGCTTCAAGTATCCTTTTCTTCTCTTTTAGTTCTAAACATATGGTAATTATTCATCTTGCCACATTTAAATTTCTGGTAGGTAGCTGAGCTGAGCTGAGCTTAACATTCTAGCTTATATCTAATTGTTTCTTGAATTTGTTCCTTTGAATGGTGTAGGTCTTGTCCATGAAGACTGTTTAGTAAAGATGAGGTTGATGTCATTGGTAGATCTTGCCTCTGCTGAATCTGGTCAAATTTCTTATCCACTAATCAAGGACACTCTCCAGGTAAAATTATTTCCTATCCCTGCATCTATAGGTTTGAATATTTACACTTTCGTCAATACATAGATGCAAGTTTCTTTTGTAGGTCAATGATGACGAGGTAGAAATGTGGGTAGTTAAACAAAATTGTGTATTTATTAAGTTAAGGTTTGTTCACTTAATATAATAATAATTGCCTCTTCACACTTTTGCTTGAATTCTAAAGTTCGATTTCTTTCTCTTTTTTTTTTCTTTTTTTTTTTTCTTTTTTTTTAAGTAGTAAAATTCATAAAAAGTGAGAATCACATAAGAATTATTCAAGACCTTGACCATCTCTAATATTCTCAATAAATAGTTCAAAGTTTTTGATTCAATGATCCAACTTTGACTAGACTTGAATAACAATTTATTAAATTAATTAAAACTCATTTGCCAATAGAGCAATTATCGTGTTTCTTGTGTTGCAGTTTCTTAATGTAGTAATCTCATTGGAGAGTTTGATAGGAGAAAGTTGGACAAGAGAGACTTTTTCTCCTTTGTTTTTTTTTTTTTTATTTTATTTTGGTAGTTGTATGTTCCTTGTAATTTGTTGGTCACAATATTTAATAGGCATGATGAGTCTCCCACACCACACTTTTGTGATCATAGGTCAGACTCAAATTCACGTCATTCTGTCACCAAAGTAAATCACCGCCTTCAAATGATTGTTAAACGACAAATTAAAAAGTGTTGGTTTATGGAAAATATTTAGGCCTAGTTTGGGAAGACTAAATAAGTGCACTTTTTGACTTTTTATGAAATATAAGTTGGGTTTGGGTTGAGTTTAAAGTGATGTGTTAGAGAGGTGATGTGACTTAAATAAGATGATGTGACTTAAATAAGATAGTGACTTTTTGACTTTTTGTCTTTTTTCAATCATGCCAAACTTACCCTTCTGATGCCAACAGTATCACACTCTAATTAGTGATTTACTGTTATCAAAATTTTACATTCTTAGAGCAGGCTTGACAAAAAAAATTAACAATTTATATATATATATATATTTTAAAACTTTTGGGTCATATTAAGCAAGTAGACCTTAAAATTTTAAAAAGAACTGAGATTTTTTTATCATTAGTATTTTATTTTATTTTTCAATTTTTACAATTTTCTCACTTTTAGATATGTCTGACCTAGAAGAAGGTATTGGGAAACAAAAATTAATTAATTTCTAACTGTAATGAAAATTTAAAATTTGAGAATGTCAAGACATAATTATATGTCTAAAAGGGCCTAAGGGAGAGGAAGACGAGAGTTTTATGTATAAAGAATATGTGTTGTAAGACTTTCTCAATAACTTTTCCACCTCCTTAGAGCTAGGGGTGCAATTCGGCGGATCCCCAAACAACCCGAACTTAGCCTGATTATTTTTAGGACTTGGACAAGATAGTTTAAATTCGGTGAGATTTGGGCAAATATTCAAAAGTCCTAATTAAATTTAGACGAAGCTTGAGCAAAGATATCAAATAATCCGAGCAACCCGGCGATGCGAATTATACATATATAGATGTATAAAATATTAAATATATATATAAATTATTACCCATTACAAGATATTAAAGTAATTTAGATTATTAAATTATATTGAATATATATTATATATACAAGTATCATAAAATCTTTTTTTTATTCTCACTCATAAATTATAAAGACTACTATAGGGACATCTTTCTTACATTATATAAATTATTTGTTTTGATGGTATTAATGATTTTCTATTTAAAAAATATAAATAGAGTCAAAGTTTAATAATTTAATAATGTAGCTAGAAAAAATAAAAAAAAATTTGAAATTGATTTACAATTGAGCAACTTGAACAATTAGGGTTTAATTTAGAATTAGGACTTGGACATACAAACTCGGTTACAATTGAGACTGGGGAACGAACTGAGGCAAATAATTTGAAATTTGGATTTGAACAATCTCCTAACCTAACGAACCCGTCAGTTACATCCTATTTACTAGGATAAAGAATGCTGCGTGCCTCGAGCCTGGCATTCTTCTTGACCTTATGGGAGATTTTTGAGTATTTTCGATGTCTGAACCGTTTATATTGTAGGGTTAAGCCAAGATTACTATTTATATAAAAAATCAAGTTAATCGGAAATTCATAACCCCATGATCGAGGTTCTAATTGTTTTCAAAATTTATGAAAGTTCGTTAGCGTTAATTTTTATAAAACAAATATGCTTTGGTTATAGGGCTCACGGTATCCAATCAGCAATTTTTACATGGATGATCTACTCGTGAGCCTTACAATGTGAGCGGTTTAGATCATCGAAAAACATTCAAAATAATCTCCCACAAAGGGACAACGACAAGCTTCTTTACTTGGCAGAACGATGTATATGTCGTATTCTTGCATCTCTAATAAACTCGTTAGAGTCCATCTTAGTTCAAAGTTTGTTAATAAGGCCTACGTTTGGGAGCAGGCTAATTTAGTAATTTTTGGCTATTTGGCTAAAATATGAGCTAAAAAAACTAGTATATTTGGGATGACTTTTTAACTTTTTACAAAAAATGTGCAAAAAGTAGAGAGAAAAGGAATCTTTGACTTTTTGTATGAGTTGTTGATTTTTGACTAATTTAATAACTTTTAACTTTTTAATTAAAAAAAATGATTTCCAAACGAGGCCTAATTGACTTGTTTCAAATTGAGCTCTGTTGGATCTGCTAAATGTATTCCTAATGGTGTTAGGTATTTGCTAACTGTGGTAGGTACTTGAGAAAAATCCAAATGAGCACCACCGAGCGAAAGAAGAGAGTGTGTTGATACATACATTTTATAAATTTTATTATATTTATATTCAACACATCGCTTAATAAATATTTTAACACATATTTAAATATCTTTATTCAAGCAATCACGTATTTATTAAGAAAAATGATTGAAGCCACAAATTTGAGGCCTCGAATTTGCTTCGAATTTTTTTTTTTTTTTTTTTTTCAAAGCTGTGTTAGTTAGTTTTTTTTTTTTTTTTTCTCTTTTCTTTATAGGGGTGATTATGTATAGGGGTGTGCTAAAAAATTAAACATTTTGTAAGTAAGTTGGGTTGGACTGATTGGGTAATAAAATTGACTGATCAATTTTTTAAATTTAATTTAATTTTATTTGTTAGAATTTGTGTTGTTTTTTTTAAATTTTTTAAAGGTGGTTATGTGCAGGTGTGTCAAAAACTAGACATCGCATACCAACTCATCGTACAAAATTATATGGAATTAACGAATTTTAATCAGCAGTCGTGATCGATCAATTAAGTTGAATTTGGTTAAGTGATAAGAATTGTTGATCGATCAATTAAGTTGACTGATTAAGTGATAAAATTGGTGATCAATTAAGTTATTGGTTAAATTTTATTAATTTCATATAATTTTATATGATGATGTATAATATTTTATATTAGACTTTTTAAAAAATTAACACACACAACATTAAAAAAAAAAAAAAACTTCATTAGAGGCCTTGAATTGAGACCTCTGTCCTCTTTGATTTATTAAAGAGACAGACTTCTCTCGGTCCAAATCTGGACTTGGCGGTGCTTTAGGCCCATGAGGGCCCACTACGATCGTGTTTAGATAATCCTAAACCGTTCAATGTGTAGAACTGTCGAGTACTATATGCTTGTAAAAAATCGCGTTGATCGGATATCGATAGTTATATGATCAAATCAGTTTTTGTAAGCGTTTATTTTTCGCCGTCCATTTTTTTCATAAAAAACTGATTTGATCATATAGCTATTGATATCGGTCGGCGTGATTTTTTGGCGTATAGTCTTCGGCGAGTTCTACACGTTCAACGGTTTAGATTATCGAAACCGACCGTAGTGGGCCCCAAGGGCGGATAACCGATCAATCGATTTGGAGAGAAGCTGTGGCCTTTAATAAAATAACAAACATTTAACACATAAATTAATTTATCTTTTTTATCACTTTTTTTGTTAATTAACACATAATTTTAATATCTTAGCCATGTGAAAAAAAAAAAAAGAATGCGAAAGAACAGTCGGCTGTGATTAATTTTAGGGCAAATTACAAATATATTTTTGAGATTTGTTTAAAATCTGAATTACTCCTTGTAGTTTAAAAATTATAAATACCTTCTTATCAAAAATTTATTTAACAAAATTAATTGAAAAAATGAAATTTCTAATTGTTTAGCTATACAATAATAAAATTATCTAAATTATAAATTGAAATAAAATTTTAACATTATTAAAAATTATTAATTAACTTGATGATTTAATAATAAAATGACTTATTTATTATAAAATTAAAATCTTAAAAGAACATAATATAATTTTCAAAACTATAAATAATAATTTATAATTTACATACACTTCAAGGATTATGTTTGTAATTTACCTAATTTTTATTGTTGGTCCAATTTGCACATGGGGACTTTTCTTCTTGTTGATTCTTTTTTCTCTTTTGATTGTCTTCTTGCGTTGAAAATAGTACCCTAACATGCCCACTTTTGGATTTTAAAAAATAAAAAAAATAGTGCTATATACATCATTAATATATTAATTAATGTATTAATAGATGATGTGATATAATTTTAAAAATTTATATAAGAATAATATTATATGTAGTAATTAGTGTACATATTAGTGTATTAATTAGTAATATAACATAATTTTAGAGGTTTGAATATTTATAATTTGTATAATAAATAAGATTATTAATGATATTATAACACTAATTGATACACTATCATATACATTAATTAGTATATATAATACCACCATTTATATAATAAGTAGATTAATAATAATATTATAATACTAATTAATATATTAACTCATATATTAATTAATACATATAATACAAGGAGTTTTTTTAGGTGTGCAATCACAAAGGTATAAGTGGGTGCACACTATGTCTCACTCAGCAAAAGATGTAAGTGTAAGGTTTAAGTGAACACAAAAAGATGTAAGGTGTAAGTTGCACACTATAGCATTACCCATAATACAATCACCATTGTTATCATGTAGTTGGTGGACCATAAAACCGTACCACAACAATATTGAGCAAAGCGACACAACCCAAAAGGAATCAAGATGTGTAATAATTACATTAGTCTTTTCATATGCATGTTGACTTGGTTGATGTGGTCCGTGAAGTTATGGGGTTAGACACTGCACACTTTAATAGTGTAATGATTGGTGGGGATGAAATTTAAGGGGTTATTTATGATGTCTTAAATAAATATATTTTTTTGATTTTTTTTAGGTTAAAAAGTTTAAGAAAAAAAAATGATTGTTTGAAATAATTTTTTAATTTTTTACGAAAAAATATATATTAAAATATTATAAAAAAAATAACAAAATTATCATTTTACCTCTATGCCTTATGCATAGTGACAGTGAATATTGAAAGAAGCAATACGGAATGCTTTGAATTGTGTGTGGGGCAGACATGCTTCGAATTTATATGAATTGTGTGTGGGGGCCAGACATGCTTCAGATTTATATATATAGGATGAGACTTTTCTTTAATCCTTCATCAGATTGGAGGGCTTTATCACGGGTCTCATTTTAATAATCTGAGCGATTCGATGTATAGAATTCATCAAATTATATGTCTATAAAAATCACGCTAATCGGATATCAATAGCTATGTGATCAAATCAATTTTGTATTAAAAAATAGAGCGATTAAAAATAAGCGGTTGAAAAAAAAATGATTTGATCGCATAGCTATCAATATCCGATCAGCGTGATTTTTATATAGCATATATACTCAGCAGTTCTACATATTGAATGGTTAGATTATCAAGCAGGACCCATAGTGGGCCCCAGATTGAACAACATTTTTGTAATTTTTTTGTACAACCCGATTAGGTAATTTGTACCATCCAGTTCGAACCAGTACCATCACGTCAATGCCTTTTTGAGTTGTATTTTTTTGTGTAAATTTATTTTTTTTATATTTTTTGTGAAAAGTGATAATTTTTTAATTTTTTAAATAATTTTTTGACTTTTTGTCTTTTCTAGGCTATGCCAAACCAGTCCTTATAAATTTATGTTAAGTGATTGAAAAATATAAAAGATATAGTAAATTATAATTGGTGAAGGACATGATCATGTATAGGAATAGCAACGGGTCGGGGCAAGGCTAGGGATGACACTCCCTATCCTCGATCCTCGAAAGTAAAAAAAAACTTCGTCCCTGCCCCAAATTCCTGGTGGGGAACCCATCACCTCTCCCGCCCCCATTTCCTAACGGGGATTGGGTTTCCCCAATCTCAAAAAATCCCCAATAGATCTGTTCTCAACACACAAACACACACACAAGAACAACTATTTAGATCATCAATAACAATTACCAACAACAATAGATATATATATATATATAACAACTTTAAAAAAAATAAAAAATAAATTCATCAACACAACACAAACAGACAACAACAGATCCATATATATAACACCTTAAAAAAAAAAAAAATTGTTCGTCAACAACAACAGAGATATATATATATATATATAAAGAGAGAGGGCTTCACGATCTGTCCATCAATCAAGACATCGATCGGACCAAGATCTGTTCAGATTGGTAGCTTTACGGTCCTGGCTTCACGATTGCGGTCTTGTTCAGATCGGTCATAGTCTTGTTGAGATAGGTAACCTTGGAGGCTTCACGGATGGACCCACAGTTCACAGTGAGGCATAGATGAAGAAATAAGTGAGTGAGGAAGAAAGAGATGAGAGAAATGGTGGGATGAAAGAGATCTAAGTCGATTGAGTGAGGGAGAAAAAAGATGAGAGGCGTGGTGAGGAGAGAGGCGAGAGACACGGTGAGACAGATGGAGAAGTGAAAGTGAAAGCTGGTTTGGTTTATATATATATATATATGGGTAAAATAGTAATTTCGCCGATGATAAGGGGGGCGAATGCAGACTGGGACACGTATCCCCATCCCTGACCCGAAATTGATTGATGATTAATTTTTGAATATTATCCCCGCATTGTTAGAGATATTTTTCGGAGAAAAACCGCTCAAATCGGGTCGGGGTTAGGTCCCCATCGGGGCCTCGTTCAAATTGTCATCCTAATCATATAGCACTTCTAGATCAACTAATAATTTTCTTATGATCATTGTTTATTACTTTTTCATTAAAAAAAAATACAATTTGTACTTGATTGTTTCTTTATTGTATTTAAAATTGAAAATTGAGGCCATAATACTTTATTAGGTGATTATTGAGTACTTTTCGAATATGATTTTATAGGACTTTATGATATTATGATTTGTGAAAAAGGTAGGATATTATGATTTTATGATCTTGTTTGGGAAGAGGATTAGGTTAAAATAGCCAACTTTTTTTGGCTATTTTTTTTTTAATCTAAAGAAAAAAGAAGTCAAAAAATTAAATAGCTAACTAAAATAGTCAACTTTCCAAACAATGCCTATATTTGGTGATTGAAGGATACGAGGAATATGACGAATAAATGATTGGTAAAGAAATACCAACATATGGTACTAATGGAGTACTATAGTTTCCCCCTTTGGGGTGACAAACAAAAAGATTTCTTAACTCAAATTCCTTATTATTTCAGATCTCACTTTCTCACTAAATACCCTAACAGCCCCACTTGGGGTGGCTACTGTGTTGGGTCACAACATTCCTGTTGTACAGTCACATGGGTTCCTTTTGCAGTCTAGTTTGACTATTTGTATCGTGTAGATTTTAGAGTATATTGAGTAGAATCAGGCCCGACCCTAAGATTTCCCAGGTCCAAAGCCGATAACCAACTAATAAATATTATTAGATCATTTGGGGTTCTTCACATAATTTTTTTTCATTCAACGATTTTTTTTTTAAGGTAAAGGATAAAAGATTTGTGTCAAAATCACACAAAAAAAATACTTAGTATTACATTACAACAACTAATAAATATCACTTGATCCTCGCTCTTTTTGTATTTTTAGAAGCAAATAAATTAATATTATAATAGCAATTGAGTAAAAGAAATGACAAATATTTAATTAATTGAATAAAAAAAAAGACCTACATGTGTTGTGCTGCTACTATAAATTCTTGAAAAATTTGTTAGTGCTTTGTTGTGCCGTTTCTCTCAAATTTTTGAAAAAATTGAATTAAGAGTTAGGATTAGAAATTATATAGGGAGAAAGAATGGGCCTTTTTAATTTTTAATGGATCTTTTAATTTTTAATGGGTCAATTTATTTTAAATTAGTGTGGACCATTTTAAAATTTTTTTTGACTTAAAATATACCTAATATATTATACTAAATTATAATAGATTTGGGCCCCATTTTTTGGGTTTATTTTGAGGGGCCTTAAGCCATGGCATAGGGGGCCTATGCCCAAGGCTGGCCTTGAGTAAAATATATTTACAAAAAATCAAGTTAATCGAGATATCGTTAGCCTTTTCATCCACTAAGAGTTAACGATATGGGATTCACTGATTTTTTGTAAGTATATTCTACTTGATGTACTCTCAAATATAAATTGTTCAAATTATCAAAATGAGTTCCAAATGGGCCCATTACAGTTGGCATAACAGCCACCCCAAATCTATAAACACATGTTTTTGTAGGTTTTCATTTTTGAAATGATTTCAAATAATAAAATTTCATTTTTTTGTCTAAAATTTGTATTTTGAAATCATTTTGTCAAGATTTGTTAAACAAGACTTATGAGAATATGGAATTTTTAAGCAAAAATCACGTTTCTTCAATGCCTCAACAGAGTGAAATTTTTAATTGATGAAAACAATGAAATTGTTAATACAAATTTTCAAAACAGCTAAACATAGTGAAATTTTTTAAATTTAGAGCTAAAAATTACAAATTTTGGGTTTCAAATGATAAAATTTTTAGGACAAACTTTATTTTATCCCTGTAATTTGGGTCGGGTGCGATTTATTTCCTGATATTTGAAAATAACCACATAATCCCTATACAGTTTTTGGACCAAAACGCATATGTAACTTTGTTAACAGCAGTAGTAAATTGACTGTTATATCCTTATTTCTATCATGTTATTTAAACTAAATAAATATATATATATATATTGTTCACAATCATGGTTTTAAAAAGCGGCCATATTGACTAAATGCGCGGTGCGTTCATTAGCGATTTTAGATTAGATTCTGACGCTTTTGCGGTGTGATTGAGATTCACAATTATTATTAAGCGGTAAATTAACTTGATAACAGTCTTACAATGTGACTGTTACACGTTACGTAATGGTTCCAAACTGTTTCTTTCAAAAAATCATACAAAAAAAAGCTGAAAATTGGAGAAAAGGGATAGAGAGAATAGGGAAGATAAAGAAAGAAAATGGAGGAGCAAGAGATAGAGAGAGAAGAGGGAAGATGAAGAACATGTTATTGATTTGTTGAAACTGTAAGACCTATGCTATTCTATTCAGCTGTTATCACTAAACCATTTTGTTTGTGTGTGTCTATCTATATATTGTTTGGAAATAATAATAATAATAAGTGTCGTCATTATCTATTTGGCTTGGTTAAAATATGTATATATATATATATATATTTTTAGGCTCTTATTTATTCTTACTTTTGTCATTGTTTATCTTATATATAATAGTTAGTGATTGATTTTTTGTATAATATAAAGTCATTAATTATTAAAATAAAATGTAAAAAACTTAGTTTATAATGATTTAAAAATATGAAATATATTGGATCATACTTAAAAATTTATAAAAATTGATTAATATTTATTTTTAACCCAATAAATATGATCATGGAAAAAAAAAATATCTTTGTGTCGGTAAAGTTTTTTCAAATTGTGCGAAAAAATAAAATTCAGTTCAGGTTACATAACCGTTACACCTCTACGCTTACACCCTTAGCCTTAATAGCGTCACGCCCGTAGATTCGGTATTTGCCAACGCTTTTGAACCTTGTTCACAATTTAGAGAGTTGTAGAAAAATAGATGAGAGAAGAGCAACAATGACAAGGGGCTAATAATCAACCAACTTCAACAATCAAATTCATAAGTTGTTGATCAATTCTTTGCCATATACATGTTTATCAATCCTAGGGAGAGTCATAGCCAAACCCACTTCTAAAAAAGGCAATATTTATACAAAAAAAATAGATACATATATACACATTTATATATATGTCGAAGGAGCAATTTCATGTGGGTAGTGAATTTATTGAATTTCTTGCATTGAACAAGTGTTTTTGGGTTAGAATAAGGAGTTGGTTTGGGGTGTCACAAAAGTGTACTTTTTGTCTTTTTAGCCTAAAGAAGTTGAGAAAAAAATATAAAGCTTTGGGTTAACTTTTTAAATTTTTATGAAAAAATGTGTATTAAAAATTGTATAAAAAAAGTGGGTAAGAGATGATTGGAGAGTGGTGGGCTGACCATACACAATCTTGTTGAGTGTATTGGGGTTGGAAATTATTAGGTAATTTTTATACAAAGCATTGGATGGTTTTGTTTGGCAGTAGGGGTCATCACGGGTCCCATTTTAATACGAACGTTCAATATATACAAATCGTCGAACAATATGTACCTATAAAAATCACGTTAATGGGATATCGATAGCTATCGATCGATTTATTTATTTTCAATCATTAATTATAACACCATCCATTTGTTGTACATAACTAATTTGATCATATAGTTATCGATGTCCGATCAATGTGATTTTTGCTTGAGACATATAGTACTCGGCGATTTCTACATTGAGCAGTTGATTATCAAAAGCAGGACGCGTGATGGCCCATCGGACGAGCGGCGGTTTGTGTGCAAATCACCCAATCAATTAATTACGTCTTTGCGCGGCCAGACCCATTACGGCGATGGTCATTCGGTGTGTACTTTTGCTTTAAAAATTGTTTTTGTTTTTTTGGTGAATAGTAATACCTTTTTGAATTTTAGGAGTAGCTTTTTTGACTTTTTTGACTTATATAGGACCGCCAAACGGGCCTAAATTAGAGATAAGAGAGGATTGAAAGTGTTGTGGGTCCTTTGTTTACTTGATTGGACCTTGTGAAACCCTAGACAATTCACTATTGTTAATCAATCACCACCAATCAATCATTCCAATCAATCGTCATTCATAAAATTAGCAACTTCAAATGCTGATTAATGCATATTTATATATGGAAAATGTTTTTTAGCTCGAAAATTTAGGTCAGAATGCCTCTAAAGTCCAAAAGCGACTTCGTTTTTGGGCTTTAGGTTCTTTCTTTTTTTTAGCCATTTTGGACCTCTGCAACTTTCGGAGGAAGAGGAGAGAAAGAGGAAGAGGGAGAGAGGAGAGGGAGAGAGTGTCGTCGTCGTCTCCTCGACTCATCGCTTGGCGTGTCCTGCTCTTTCGCCTCACTTGCATCCCGATCATGCGCCCCTTGGCGCCTCCGTATTTTTAGGCCCCCTCCCCTCCAGTCCTCCTCCTCCCCCTTCCCCTCATCTCCAGTCGCCTCTGCTGAAAAAAAAAAAAAAAAAAATTAGGGGCATTCAGGCTCGATTTGAACCCCGATCACAACTCTATATATTATATAAGGAAAATAAGATTTTTAATACATAAGTTTTGTGGGAGTTTCAAGAAGAGTTGTTTTGAAAAAAAAATTTGGGGAGAGAGTTTAGTAATTTTTTTGGTTTGTTTGGTTGTATATTTTGGAAGAGTTATTTTTTTGGGAGTTTGGGATGATTTGATATTTTGGGAGAATTTGAGTAGATGTGTGTGAGAAAAAAAGTAATTGAGAATGAGAGAGAGAGAAAAAAGTGATTCATTGATGATGTGTAAGGAGAGTCTCAATATTATTTTTTAAATTTTTGATTTAAAAAATAAATAACTGAATATTTATTGATTTTTCCCAACTCCACTTAAGAAACTTTTTTGATTTCTTCCAACCCACAAACCTTTTTGACTTCTCTCATAGTTACTACAACACGCATTTTTCAACTTCTACCTCATACACTGCCTTGATTAGTAATGAGATTGTTAAATTATTTTATAAAAATAAAAAAAATAATTTGTATATTAAAAAAATATCTAAAATAAATATAAAAATAATCAATATCTATATATTATATAAGAAAAAGAAATTTCTAATGAGAAGCCTTTTAAGGTTCAAACTCTCATTTAAAATTATTAATTTTTCAATTTATAAAATAGATGGAAAAAATCTGATTAGGTGATTTATTTATTTATTTAATTTTTTAGAAATAATAATGAGAAGATAACAAAAATATTTTATAATCTCTCTCACCAATTTTTCAAAAAAAAAAAAAAAATTTAAACTTGCATTCTTTTCTCTCTTTCAAAAAATTAGATAATATTTTTTCACTTGAAAGTTGTGGCTATTTGTCTATATCTTATATATTATATTATAACATAATAAAAAAAAATAAAAATAAAAAATGGAGATATACAAGGCTTGACTAAAATTAATAAATTAGATTTTTTGTTTTGAGTTAAAAATATTTAATTTGCCTCTCAATATCAATTTTTAAATTTTAAAAATCGATAAAGTCTACATCTAAAACAAATCTAATTTGAAAATATCTTTCCTATTATCATACTTTAAATCAATAAAATTCAGCATATACATCACGTATTTTAACTTCGCATCGCAACACCACAAATAATAATAATTAAAAATAAATAAAATCATAGATAAATTAAATTAAATAATAATAAGAATAACCCACAACTCACATCTAAAATAAATTAAAAAAATAAAACCACACAAAATAAAAGAAGATAAAAATTTAGATATGGATGCTTAAAAAGATATAACACTATCTAAATTTGAATTATGATTTAATAATATAATTATCTATTTTTGATACTATATCTATCAAAATTTTTAAATTACTTAATAGGACAAATTAATTAATTTTAAAATTATTGATTTTTTCAATTTATAAAATAAATTCAAAAAAAACTATTAGTGATTTATTTATTTAGTTGTATTTTAGAAATAATAATTATCCTTTAATTTATGAATTTCAAATGGAAATATAACAAAAAATATTTTCGCATCTCTCTATCCTAATCTCTCTCTCAATTTTTCAAAAAAATATATATATATATATATATATATATTAAAAAACTTATTTGCCTTCTCTCTCTTTCCCAAAAAATAAGATTAATGAATAGTTTTTCTGTGAAAGTTAAAGACATCTATCTATATCTTATATATTATATTATAACATAACAAACAAACAAACAAAAAACTAAAAATCGAGGATATACCAATCGAGATAAAATTAATAAATTTGATTTTTTATTTATTCAATTAAAAATCTTTATTTTGCATCTCCAATATCTAATTTTAAATTTTGAATTTTTTAAGTTTATCTAAACAAATTCGAATTTGAAAATATCTTACCAAATCATGTACTTTTAAATCGAGTAAAACTTCGTAATATCTATTATATATCTAACTCATATTATAACTTATCTAAATATTAATAATTAAAAAATAAATAGAAACCATATATAAATTAAATTAGGGAAAAAAAATAAAAACCCATAATTCCATCTTAAATAAGTTGAAAAAAAAAAAAACCAAATAAAAACCACACAAAAATAAAAAGGGCAATTTAAAAACACGCCCCTCGTGGTTTGATAAAAATACAGATTCTCCCCTGTGGGTTGAGAAAATAGAAAATGTTCCCTGAGGATCAAATTTTCATAACAAATTAGGGAAAATTAGAATTTGTATGAAAATAAAAATCTCAGCAATTTGTTATGGAAATATAAACCTTAGGCGGGATGTAATTTCTGTCATGCATATTGCATCGTGTTCGATAGGAGTTAGCGCGCGAAACGAGGCGCGTTCCAGACTCGAGTGACGGAACGAGTCTCAATTCCCAAGTCACCATAATTCCGGATTATCCCCTCAAGGGGTGTTTGTAATTTGCCAAATAAAAACATAAAAAGATAAAAATTTAGATATGGATCTCCAAAAAATATGACAATATCTATTTTTCTTATGTATATCTATCAAAATTTTAAATCACTTAATGAGATAAATTAATCTATTTTCAAGTCTTATTTGAAGAATAATCTAATGGACTTTTGTTGCCCTTTTCACTGCTCTCTGTTGCAAAATAAAGAATCAACTTTTTTCGAGTCCCACGCATTTAGAGGAACATTGCAACAGAGGCTAATTGGGGCATCCCGATTGGATTTCAGCATAAAGCATTAACATGCATTAGTTATCTTCATTATCGAGCGAAGTCAAGGCAACCCCGGCTTGCATGCCAGGTTCTGATTTTCCTTACTTGCTAATGGATTGGGTTAGTGAGATCTAAATTGTTAGAGATAACATTCTCATTCTATAAATTTATTTGTTTTTAATTTTATTGTCTTTCCATGTGTGATTCTTTTTTCTCTCTTATAACACCCTCAAAATAAGACATACTTCATTCATTCATAAGATCCATAAAAACGAGAAAAGAAACATTATATTCCAAACATCGAGTTATTTATTATTCAATGTAATATCTTGATCAGTATTATTCTTTCATTTGAATCAGTATTATTATTTATTCGACCCTCGCGAGGGCATAAGGAAGCCATTACTGATAATAATTAGCATACAAGATGACAAATGACATGTTTTTTCATACATTGCATCATTCATCTGTTTTGCACGCATCGCTCGCATCATACAAACGCATTTGACAATATTTACAAACATTGACATGGACCTGTTTAGAATAGCCGAGCCTGCTATAGTTTGCCACCCTAAGCTTGCATGTGTCGATTAGGCAATTTCAGATACTTAGGATCCATATATATGAGCGTGAGCTAAAGCCCGATGAATAACATAATGCGTAAAGGGGTTAAGAATGAATGTCCTTACGATGGTAAGCAGTTCATAGCATGCTTACCATGAGGCTAATCTGCTTATGTGATATAACTGCTGAATGCTCAGAGGTGGAGGTGGTACATCCATTCCAATTCAAAGCGATTCATTTATACTTGTATGTCGCATCACATAAGTAGAGGCCGGTCTTTGACCGGCGAAGCTGGGTGACCTTCATACCCCAAGTTCGAGCCGAGGCAACTTTGGTGATGACGGACACGTGGCCTTTTGGCACCGAGTCGGGGTTTCCTAAGTATTCAAGATAAACATTTTGAACATATCTTTACACAATTGTTACTAGGTGGCGGCGATGTTTGACACTTCTTGAACACACACTAAGCTACAGTTGGAAAGATCAATAAATTAATCCCTAATTTGCCTTGGTGTGTTCTACATCTATATCCTCATTAAGATGTCTTAAACTAGGCCTAAGAATGCCTAGAATGGGAGTCCTTCGAATCAGAAGTGACCCAATATCGAACCGAACGGGGACTCAGACTTTCCTCGCAATGCGCTCGGGACGCCACAAAGTAGGCAGGACTTGTGCCAGCGCTTAAAGTCCCTTAGCACGCAGAGGTGCCACAAGTGCTTAAAGTCCCTTGGCACGTACGGTTGTGCTACTTAAGCTTAACGCCTCTTAGTATATCTAGAAATTCCATATTTGAGTCCCAAGCTCAAAATCAAGTTTCAAAGCATCAAAATCGATCCTCTTGGGCCCATTTTTAAAAACATTTGTAAACACATAATATTACATGATTCCAAGCTCAATTTATAAAATCAAAGCCCAAGGGTAGTTCAATTAAACTCATTTTTAAATCAATTTTCATAAACATGAAGAACATGCAAACATGCATGAATTTGAATCACTTTAAAGCCTCAATGCTTGCTCAAATGAGCTCATTCTTTTCAAATCATGATGAATTCATGGTCTACTCTCAAAATATGGACATGCATGTAACATTTTGCCATGAAATCAACTCACAATTCAACAATGTAAACATGCATGAACTTAATTATCTTCAAGACTTTAAACACAAGCTCAAATGAGCCAAACCTTACAAAAACATGAGGGATTCATGGACTTAAATATAAACATGAGCATGCATGTAACAATTGGCCATGAAAACAACTTTAAATTCCTCAATATGAACATGCATGCAAGAGATGAGCTTCAATTCAACATTATAAGCCATATCTTGGCTCTAATCTTTAATAATCCTCTAAACCATGCAAGAATCAATTGAATTCACAAACAAGAGGATAGTCACACTACCTTAGGTATTGTAGTTCAAAGATAGGAGCTCAATTTTGCAATTATCTTCCAAATCTCCCAAGCCTCCAAGCAAAAAGAGATGAAATCACTCTAGTCTCCTACTTTCTCTCTCTCTCTCTCTCTCTCTCTCTCAGTTTGAACACAAGAAATGGTTGATGAAAATGTTTTGATTGAGTGTAGAAAGGTCTCAATATATTATAATAAGGGTCCACTAACATGGCAAAACGGTAAATAAGGCCAACTCTTGTAATTTATATCATTTGATCTAATTTAATCATACCAAATCGATTTTTAGATGAATATGCCATAAAATCACATCAATCATGGAAAACATGTCGAAAACATCTAGGAAAACATGTTTGGCAAACATTTTATGGGAAAACATGTCGGTACCAACCGTGTCTTGGAATGGATGCACGTAAATGATCTAAGCAAAAATGACCTAGCTGAGTGAACTCAGGAGGTCTTGGCCGAGGTCCCACACTTCTTGGCCGAGGTGTGGCTACCTAGGCTTCGGTGTGCAGCTGCCTGCCGAGGTGTTACAAGATGTCGGCAAGGGTGTACCATGGCCAGCCTAGATGATCAACATCTCAGCCTAGGTGATGCAGTGGTTAGCCTAGGTGTGCATGCAAAGAGTTTGGTCCTCCAAACTCGAATCAATATAAGACAATAGAGATGATACCTAACATAAAGGTAACTTTCACTCTATAACAGAGCATAATCATAATCATAAACAAGTTCACAATCTCAATCTTAGCAATGCAAACGAATCAAATCACGTGAGGTGAGATACGATGCTTGGCCTAGGTGTGTGATCTAGGCAAGAGTGGTCTCATGATCACACCTAGGGAAATGAGGTCCGAAACTGGGTTTCTCGCTTGAAGGACATCATTTTTATATTCTTGCCCGAGCATATATAGATGCCACAATTCTTATCTAAGCATCGTGGTGCATTCATTGGTTTCTCTCTCACGGTTGATTTAACATTCAAATTTCGGACACGCGGCAACAAATGGTTGGTTCTCAAAGCGTATCTAACAAGCTTCACGGCAAGGCACTCGGCAAGTAATGATCTCGCCTAAGGACATAGGCTTCAAATAAGGATTACATAATACTAAGAGTCACGAATATATAACAGGATCAAACACCACACCTCGGTTTAGGTCATTCCAAACAAAGAACAACACTACTTATATCAAGTACTTATCGGGGTTATATGACCTAGGCTTGAGACAAAGAAGAAAGGAACTCGTACAACCTCGTCTTGACATCGTTAAACCACCTAATTACCATCGATTAATGCTAAATCGAACCGCTAATGACCGATAATTAAACCTGATTAAAGTATCGACAGATCGATTGGAATCGAAACCGAATCAATAAGACCGCTTATTGAATTGCATATTCTATCTGCTTGATTGTATTATTGGGACATAAGGCGATTTGTACATTACTCCCATAGCGATGGCGAGTTAAGTAAGTATTCATTTGATTTTATCTGCTTTGTAGTTTATGTTTAAATCGTTAATTGAAGGCCTTATCGGCGGCCGATTTCGAAACCGTTTGATGTTTTAGAATCGAGAATATTCCTGATTTTATGGTCTTAGTCCCAACCGACCAAGAAGAGAATTAGACCGAGAAGGAGACAAAACAATCATTTCCTAGTCATTGAGCTTGGAAGGCAACTGAAATTCAGATGGCTTCTTCGCCGAGCGAAGGATTCCTCGCCGAGCGACCAATTCATATGGCATGTACCCTTTCCCCTATTGTAAGCAAATCGTATTAGCTTCTCGATAAGGGTTCCTCAGTCAATTCGATGAAAGTTCAACTAGGTCACGTCGATGCAAGTTACGCCTAATCATAACAAGCTCGGCGTAAAATCGAACATCCAAGATTTTTCTTGTTTCATCGACCGCTCGGCGAAGGAAGGCTCGCCGGCGAACCCTTTGATTTTGGAAGCTCGCCGGCGAGAATCGAGCAAGCATCGCGTAAAAATTGAGCATCCAGACTTTTTCGTTTCATCGAGATCGCTCGGCGAATTAGTTACACAAAGGGTTTCATCAACCACGATTCCATTCTAGGAAGGCTCGCCGAAGCGAGACCCCTGTTTCAAAGAACTTTGATTCATAGTGCCTTCCAATCGTATTTTGCATCCTCATCGCATCCTAGGATTGTCAAACTTACATTAGAGTCCGTACCATTACAATTCATATCAAAGCGATGCGTCATATACTATGTGTTCCTCCAATTATCGTTCTTTCCAAGCTGTAAACTTATCGAGAGGTAAGCATCACGATCAATATAGCAATTTTCCAAATAAATCTTTGTGTTCTATTTGCTAAGCTTTAGGGTTGGCTCGACGCGCTCTAGCCAGCGATAGCCCAATCAATGAGTAACAGATTGTGTAAAACATGGTTCTTGGTGACACATAATAGTGAGTATTTTGAATCTTGAATCATCATTGAACTGTTTATTGAAGCATGTATGTCCCGTATTTAAGCATGTTGTGGCATCCTTAGCTTTCCACAATCACAATTCCCTCAAGAGTTTATCAATTGGGGTTTATTGTTGGGTCTGCATTAAGGCCAGGTCCTTTTGCGATAAATAACTTAACAATCATTCCGAGCAAAGGTATCATCATATGTGTGCATGTTCGAGTCTACTAACATTCCCAATTCGGATTTCGCAAGTTCAATGTACAATACAAAACAGTTTCTCGGATCGATAGTTAAGGTAAGTTATTCACGGGCTTTAGCTCATCTTTATATATATATGTAGGTTCTCGGCTGACCGGAGCTAGGAGCGTGGGTTAGTCCCCGATTTTGTCAAGCCGGCCAATGTGCCTCCTGTGAGGTTCGAGGCGCCATGCCATGGCTTGGGGTGTTTTGTTTCCCCACTGTCTCCCTCTTGTTTTGTACTTTTGTATAGATTTGTTTACTGTATAGTATCTTGTTATCGAGGATTCGATCCCCGTCTTGTTGTTGTAAATGATTGTATAGAGTGTCTTTGTCCTTAAGTAAAGGTAGCGGATATGTACATAAGCAATCTTCCTGATTTTCACAAATTTCAATGGACACTAGTTCAGATCAGATATTGGCTTCCGCCAGCCCTCAGATTGCCTTTATCAGATTATCAGAGGGCCTTCGTAATCTATAGTTCATCAACGAGATTTCAAGAGATTCCACTAAAATGGTCATTAAACCGAATTAGTCAAACCGAAAACATTTAGCCTAATAGGAAGTTAAAATCGCAATTAAACCAAATAATGAGTCACGGCATTCGTTCACAATTTCATAAGCGAAGTTCATCTTTACAAACCAATATGGGTTATTTTTATATTATTAAATGAAAAGCTGCCAATGGGTATAATTCGAGTTCAAGAGTTCGTTCATTCTTAAAATTAAAAAATCAAAAGAGAAATCGCGTTAAACCGCTAATTAGTCAAACTAAAACGGTTAAACCTAGTTGTAGAAATTTTTGATAAAAGCTGCTAAAATCACGGTTAAACCAACGAATCACAAATCAAAAATATTAAATCAGTGTGACACTCGTACTTAAGATAGATTCACCTCGTTACGGTACTTTGTATGGTTCATAATTCCAAAGATAATTCAATTTTAGTCAATATGTTCAGTCTATACGTAGTATCACTCCAAACAATTTGTCTGGCGAACAAAAACACGTGTTCTTACTCTATTAAAAAATTCGGATGTCCAACTGTTGGAATTATTAGAACTAGGGTCTAGATTTAGACAAGTGTCCTTTCTATCCATGTCTAACAAATTGTCCAACAGTAATGCTTTTTGAATGAACAGATTTGTTTTCAAAGCGTAATACATGTGCAAATAGATAACTACTAGGCGCTTCTATTTGTTGAAAGCTGGATCTGTGTAGCGATTTTGAACAGATAAGGTATATCATTGTTCACATTGCTTCTTCGACCTTCATTGGTCAACTCTATAAAAAAATAAAAATGAAACTACGTGAGAACATGAAAATTCTTTATTATTGGCGATGTTGATTTTGATAAAGAAAAAAAGGTGAAACGTGCCATTTTCCTAGGTGTGAAAAAAAAAAAAAAAAAGGAGGAACTGTATGCTTTCACGGCACAAGGCACATTTGGTAGTCAAGATCATCATGTGGGGTGCCTATCAAACTAGCTAGGTAAATTTTACCTCATATTACCACGCCTTATCACCTTACTCAAGTTGTTCAAACTCGAGATACTTTCCTATCTCGGATGCATTAGGGAAATTATTTTTCATAAAACTTCACATACATATTTGAATTTGTCTGGCAATTTTAAATCTGTCAAAAGCCAATAGATTTGAAAATTGGTTGAATAACGTGTTTGGAATAATGTAATATTGGATAGAAAAATTAAATTCAAATTACAAAATTTGAATTTTCCTTCTAGTTAACTCTAGCATAATTTTGTCCAAAAAATTAATATTAGAATCAACCAATCCGATTCACAACCCACATTTGGGTTAAGATTCCACTTGTTTACACCGGGTGATTAGCAATATAGGAGAGGTTCTTCGATTTCACATTTCATTCCATGTCGACGTGTGTATACTTTCATTTCAACTGCAGTCACATGACCCTTTACTTTCATCGTTCATTTTCTTTTATCCATAACTCACCCCTTCTACAAACTTGGAGTGCTCCTTGGGGCCCCAACCCAAGTGTTGTTACTCAGAACTTATATAGAACTTATATGCACATAAGTTCTCTTAAGTTTTCAATGTGGATAACTATTTTGAAACCCACATTTTACTTGTTTAAATGTCTTCACATTATGTGTTATTCCACTTAACTTCATCAATTATGCATTTCATAAACTTCAAATGACGTCAAATTCCCTATTTTAACGAATCATCTTCACCGTGTGACTTGCCATGCGGTAAGGAACATGACACTTCTTCGGACCCACCACAAAAAACGTTTGGAATCTACTGAATTTTGGATTCAAAATTGACCCAGCATAAACAATCGCATACTTAAACACATTAATCTCATTAGCATGTAATTTTCATATCATAGCCACACATACTTTTCATGCTCATGTAATGCCCTAATTGCTCTTCTAGGACACCCTATAGCTCATTTGGACACGTGTGTGCGGTATAACTCGTGGTAAGTATCACTGTGTTTTATAATATATATTTTCTAAGCTTATATTGAAGCCATTACGATAATAAAACAATCCAAAATTTAACGAACAATACTTGAATAAATTTTCATACATTTTTTATCCGAAATTTGTGTGAACCTTTCATTTGTCGGAGAGATTTGAAATAATTTTCTTTTTAACTTTTTTAATTTCTTTTTTAAAAACGAAAATGATACATTGCTTTTTATTACATGTTTCTCTTTACACCTCTACGTCAGTTGCTTCTTTTTCTTGTACCTTTCACCACTCTGCTTGTACTTTTCTTCGACTCAACTGGCCGGCCATCACATATATATATGAGCGGTGAGCTAAAGTCCGATGAATAACATAATGCGTAAAGGGGTTAAGAATGCTAATAAGCACTTAGACAAATCCTTTACATCCATGACTTGTATGAACAAGCCATTGCTCTTACACCATGGAGGAGAAGGAAGAAAGCAAAAGGTTTTTTTTTTTTTCAAGATGGCAAGGGAGCGGTTTTCGTGAGAGGCCGACATACATTCATTCAAGAAGCTGGTGCGGAGAATATATTACGCTCTGGTGCAAGAGAGGTATATCTGGTTTTTGTTATTGTTTGTATTCAAAAGATAAACATTTTGAACATATGCAGAGGAGCGTATTGAATGAACGAAAAAACAAGTCTCCTTGGTAAGCAATAACAATAAAAAATAGAAAAACTTTTCTGAAACACTAAGCTACACAGGAAAGATCAATAACTTAATCCCTAATTTGCCTTGGTGTGTTCTACATCTATATCCTCATTAAGATGTCTTAAACTAGGCCTAAGAATGCCTAGAATGGGATGAGGATGCGTTTTAATGGCTTACTAGCTACTCCATAATCTAGAAATTCCATATTTGAGTCCCAAGCTCAAAATCAAGTTTCAAAGCATCAAAATCGATCCTCTTGGGCCCATTTTCTGGAAAACATTTGTAAACACATAATATTACATGATTCCAAGCTCAATTTATAAAATTAAAGCCCAAGGGTAGTTCAATTAAACTCATTTTCAAATCAATTTTCATAAACATGAAGAACATGCAAACATGCATGAATTTGAACCACTTTAAAGCCTCAATGCTTGCTCAAATGAGCTCATTCTTTTCAAATCATGATGAATTCATGGTCTACTCTCAAAATATGGACATGCATGTAACATTTTGCCATGAAATCAACTCACAATTCAACAATGTAAACATGCATGAACTTAATTATCTTCAAGACTTTAAACACAAGCTCAAATGAGCCAAACCTTACAAAAACATGAGGGATTCATGGACTTGAATATAAACATGAGCATGCATGTAACAATTGGCCATGAAAACAACTTTAAATTCCTCAATATGAACATTCATGCAAGAGATGAGCTTCAATTCAAGATTATAAGCCATATCTTGGCTCTAATCTTTAATAATCCTCTAAACCATGCAAGAATCAATTGAATTCACAAACAAGAGGGTAGTGACACTACCTTAGGTCTTGTAGTTCAAGGATAGGAGCTCAATTTTGCAATTATCTTCCAAATCTCCCAAGCCTCCAAGCAAAAAGAGATGAAATCACTCAAGTCTCCTACTCTCTCTCTCTCTATCGGTTTGAACACAAGAAATGGTTGATGAAAATGTTTTGATTGAGTGTAGAAAGGTCTCAATATATTATAATAAGGGTCTACTAACATAGCAAAACGGTAAATAAGGCCAACTCTTGTAATTTATATCATTTGATCTAATTTAATCATACCAAATCGATTTTTAGATGAATATGCCATAAAATCACATCAATCATGATGAACACAGAACATCAATCAATTTCAGATTTGGTCGCCGATAAGGCCTGCTTACACTTGGTCGTGTCATTAATAATTTTGAAGAACTACGTGAAAAACTTGAAATTCTTTACAAAAAGTATTACATGTTGACAACAAAAGTAAATGCTCTAAAGGCTTACAAACTTTCAAAGTCAACACTTGGTTTCAACAAGAGAGTTCTAATTCTTAACAGATTAAGCCCTAGGCTTGAATTACATGTAATACAAAAGATGACTACACAAAAATAAGCCTTCACCTAAACCTCCCAAGTGTAACAACCTTATCGATTCGATAAATTCTTGAATTAGCTCGTTCGCTAAACTAGATCTTATGACTAATAATTTTAATGGAAAAAAGCACAGTGAATGACCAGTTTATCTATTATATTGCATTTCTATCTGTTTGATTGATTGATTATCTGTTTGAGTTTATGTACACAACTTAATGTGAAAGATATGCTTTGGTTCCCGTTTAGCGAATTCGTTCTCTTTCTGGAATCGATAGAATATTTGTGATTTAATGGTATGTTTATCTCGAAAATTGATTAGGAATGATTAAATTAGATTTAAATGAATTAATTACAAGTTGTAGCTTATCTACCAAATTGCCATGGGTAGTTGATATTTGTTTATTGATTTTCAAGAGCCTTCTTACACCCAAACAAACACTTAATCACCCTATTTTTGAATCTACCATAGTTAGAGAGAGAGAGATTTGAGCTCATCTTGTGAATTGCTAGAAGAACTTGGAGATGTGTAACATAGGTTGCTAAATTGAGCTTGCAAGACTTGTAATTGAGACCTAGTTAAGAAAATCCATCTTCTTCTTGTTATCTTGAGCTTCATCTTGCATGTTCTAGGCTCCATTATAGAATCAAGCCATGATATAATGCATAGATGTTGAAATATGCTTGAATTCATGCAAGCATAGCCAATTTGGTGCATTTTGAAGTTGAATTCATGATGGATTGTACATGCATGCTTATGTTTCTATCAAAGTCCATGTTTTCATTTTGTTTTCCAACTAGTTTTCATTTTGTTTTCCAACTATTGAGCTCATTAGAGCAAGATTTGAACCTTGAATTTGGTTAAAACTCATGCATTGCATGTTTTGAAATTGTTCTTGAAAATGGGTTTGAATTTTGGATTTAATTGACTCACCTTTGGGGCTTGAATTCATAAATTGGCTTTTGAAACTTGTTATACATTGTTTTGGGATGTACTTTCCAGAATTTGGGCCCAAGAGGTCGAGAATTGAGTTGAGAATGCTTGGTTTGAGCTTGTACATGCAAAAGATTGACGCAAAATATATTGTCGCGAAGGATTTCTCGCTCGGCGACCAACGCTTTCCTCGAGCCACGCCGGCGAAGGATTGGTGGTGTTCTTATTTTTTGGAAATCGTCGTGTCATGTATTATTTCAACAAATTATGCAAAATGTTTTCTAAGTGTGTTTTTGCATCCTCATCCCATCCTAGGCATTCTTAGGTCTAGTTTAAGGCATCTTAATGAGGATTTAGACATAGAACCACCGAGGAAATTTAGGGATTTAATTATCATCCCTTGTGAAACTTAGTGTGTGTTCTAATTGATTCGATTATTAAATCCAAACAATATCTCGTGAGTAACAATTGTGTAAAGATATGTTCAAAATGATTATCTGACAATAATGGTCGTAATTGACATGCTCGATATTGTTC
Source organism: Camellia lanceoleosa (assembly GCA_025200525.1). Lineage (NCBI taxonomy): Eukaryota > Viridiplantae > Streptophyta > Magnoliopsida > Ericales > Theaceae > Camellia > Camellia lanceoleosa. Next base: position 72,606,543 of record CM045772.1, on the reverse strand, counting down.
TTGAATTCCTAAATCTTGATGCTAACTGACTCTTCTATTCTCTGTCGGTTCCTTGTATTCTTGGGATAGATATTCCACAATTCAAATTCACAACTAATTTAGGAAAGATGAAATCTTGTTTATGTGATTTCATTACTATAAGGACATTCATTCATAAAGGTAACTCGGATAATTTGGATTTCATTCATTGGATTTGACGGACAATTTCTATGAATTTAGACGGACATATACAAATTTTCATCACCATGGCTTGGGGTGTTTTGCCATTGTTCGCTATCGTTCTTGCGGTTCCTCGCTTCTGTTTGAATGCATGAAAAATGTTTTTGGCATACAAATTGTCATGACTCAATGGACACTAGTTATTTCTTGGCCACTCTCCGACCACACCACCACCGACTCCACAACCCAGCCCACGGTGACCCGTGAACCACGAGTTATACCCCACGTGTCCAAAGCGAGCTATAGGGTGTCCTAGAAAGTGATTAGGGCATTTCATGAAGCTGGAAAAAGTGTGTGGCTATGTTATGATTGAATACATGTCCATGTGATAAGCTGTCTAAACATGCAAGCTGTTTAATGCTATAATTGCTATAAGCGCTTATAGTGAAATGGACAATGCAAATGAACACAATCATCTATCGAGGCAAGAATGGCGAGAATGGAAAGTGGAACAACCTTACGTGTAAATAAACAAATGTGAATGATGGGGACATTATTGCCCTTACATAAAATACCAGATTTATTTATCGAACCGGAAAAAATAATTCAAGACCAAGTCGAGTGTGTGACACTCTGTCCTTAAGACAGATTCGCCCCGCTACGGTACTTACGGTTGAATGGCGTCTATCTCCCAAGATACAATGATCTTCACAATGAATAAATTTGTTACGAACCAAACCTATGTTCTATACTCTCTGAATATTTATTTGTGCAAAAGGAAAAAATTATGGATAGCAGATACAAGAAGCAGACTAATTTTTCGGATCCCCTTTATTTCGGAATGGGTTTGTATATATAGGCAACTAAGAGATTGTTAAGACAACCCGAACATGTTCCAGAAGGTGGTGTGAAGTGAACAGATGCACTAAGAAATGAGCAGTGGCACCACTTTATTCAAACTTAGTTTTTATGCATTCTTTGAGCAGTTCTCTTCTAAATACTTTGGAAAGTAGCCGTTGATGGTTGACGGCACAAACAATCAAACTGTTTGGAACTTTATGACTTGGGCTCGATTCAAGGAGTCCTTCTTAATGTTAAACTCGAAAACAGCGTCATCTCAATGTCTTGAAGCTATTCGGCCGTTTGTGTAAATTCACCGAACTTGCTAGGTATGCACCACACATGGTGGACCGATTATAAGAAGGCAAGGTTTGAAGGAGGCCTTAGTGTTGCTATCGACCCGAATAAATGTTTTGAAGAACTCACACAGTATATTCCGGACAGTTTAGTGAAACGTTCATTTTGTACTGAACAACCTGGTCTTCATGTTCAAGAAAGGCACAAATCTCATGAACCGGCCGATTCACACTCACATAGGAATAAGCACAAAGTCTTACGGTGTTATATAAATGACGAATGTGTAAATGACTTCTAACCGAACTCAAGATCTGACCGCCCACCAAGAGTAAAGACATACCCACTGGTGGACTTTCTATCGTGCTCAAAATGCATATGTGTTGATTGATTGGTCTACACATTCGTATGTATCGTATGCTTTTTCGCGTAAATTGAATAGACCCTTAGAACTGCATCACAAGATCCTTCAAATCTTCTTTCTATGACATGTGCATATATGTATCCCCTGTGAGATTATTGTTGGGGATATGCATCTATTTATTGATTTCGCCATTGAATATTGATCACTTTGATGTAATATTGGGGATGGATTGGTTACAAAAATATCATGCCACTATAGCGTGTAACAAAACAAGTAGTTTTCCGTCACGGGTTTGCACAATTTGTGTTTAATGGGGTGGAGTAGTACCTCCTCCGTGTCGAGCTATATCACAGGCGAGTCAGTTCATCAAATTAAAAGCGATGTGAATTGTATTCCTATAGTCGAGAGAATTCCCGGATGTATTTCGGATGATTTGCGAGACATAACCTTTATCTGTGTTTTTAAAAAGTGCAATTGCAAGAAGTTAGACAAGAATTCTTTCCTGGAGCAGAAAAACCTTTACAGTTGTTCCTTGTAAAGAAGAATGTACCCAAAGAGGTTTACAACTGGTGGCAAATCCACCAGCTTAAAGAATAAATATCCATTACGCGTATTGATGATTAATTAGCGAGAAAGTATTGCTTCCCCACAAGTTACGAGGTAATCGAGGCTTGATTAACATAAGTTTTCCAAGATTGATCTTAGATCGGGGTATCATCAACTGAAAGTCAAACCGGAAGACATCGATAAAACTGCTTTTAGAATGAGGTATGGCCATTATGAATTTTTAGTTATGCCGTTCGGAGTTACGAAGCCCTTGCTGCATTTATGGACCTCATGAGCGAATTTTTAAACCATACCTTGATGATTTCATTGTGGTATTTATTGATGACATCTGATTTATTCTAAGACTAGAGAAGAACATGAACACCATCGATTAATAACAGAGGGTACAACTTGATCATTACATTTGTCTAAATGTGAATTTTGGCTTGATCATGTTATGTTTTTGGGGCATGTTGTTAGCAAAGATGCGAATGTCCGATTTTATGCACATTGGGGCTTGTGGATATTATAGAAGGTTTGTCAAAGACTTCTCCAAAATATTTCTTTGAGGCATCTTCATTTTGTACTTTGATGGGTGACCAAAGGGAATCGGCATTTCAATTGAAAACCCGACTTGTGATTGCGTTCACTCTACCAGTCGGATGGTTATCTTGTATTTAGTGATGCTTCTCATAAGGGTTTGGGGTGTGTTTTAATGCGAGAATGGGAGAGTTATTGCTTATGCTTCGGCAGTTGAGACCACATGAAAAGAACTACCCGACCCATGACTTAGAACTTCTTTAGAGTGTTTGCGAAAATTTGGCGTCACTATTTGTATGGAGCAACATGTGCAACATTTTACATTGCCATCTTTTAAAGTCGTTCACTGAGAACTTCTCGGCTTTTCACCGTGATTTACCATCTTGTCATCACGAGAGAGGGGTTGGTACTGTCATGACCACCATTATGACCTCTGATTTTGTAATTAGAATTTACACTACCTGAAAAATTAATGCCAACTTAGCTTGTTTGCTCACGCGAAAGAATTGCTTCATGATCTGGAAAAGTCTGAAATTGAAATTGTTTTGAGAGAACAAGGTAAATTAAATTCCACACAGAAAATTAAATTACGTAAAATAAAAACATTGATTGAGGAAATTAAAGAAAAACAACAATGGATGATTTCTTGAAAAATGTTATTGAAGAAAGAGATTCTAAAGAGACCGGGGTTCAAATTTGAGCACTCCAAAATTAAAAAATCTTGAAAGCAATTTTAAATCTTGCAAGAGGGCCACAATTCAAAATTGTTGTTGTCAAAGAAAAGAGCGTATATTACTGGAATGAAGAAGGAAATTCGACTTTGTGTCCAAATAACATACGATTTATTTATCGAACCAAAAAAATAATTCAAGGGAGCATATCACGATGGATTTCATCGTTGGATTACCTCGCTCGAGAAAAGGTATGGACTCTATTTGGGTTATTGTTGATAGATTGATTAAATCGCACTTCCTACTGTCAAGACAATTTATAATGCGACAAATTGGTCATTATCTATATTGAAATTATGAGATTGCTGTGACACTCTGTCCTTAAAACAGATTAAGCCGCTTCACGGTGCTTACTTACATCGAGGTTACGCAAAGCCTCTGCATTAGTCTTGAATTGAGGTTGAGTAGTGCCTTCCAGACTTTAGAGGATCTATTGAGAATGTGTGTCCTTGATTTTCGAAGGGAAAGTCATTTGCCGTTGGTGAATTCGCCTACAACAACTACCATTCGAGTATTGGAATGGCGCCTTCGAGACATTGTATGGCGAAAATGTAGATCTCCAATTCTTTGGCGAAGTTGGAGATAAACGGGAAAAGATAAAAGCGATTGTGGGTGATCACGTGTTTGTGAAAGTGACACCAATGAAAGGCGGACTTCGTTTTGGAGTCAAAGGCAAGTTAAGCGCCAAAAATCAATCCGGCGGCGTATCAAGTTGCACTTCCTCCTGAGATGGAGCATATGCATAACGTCTTCCACATTTCGATGTTGAGGGACTATCTCTGGGATCCCTTCCACGTGATTGAGCCTACTCGTATCGTGTTGAGTGATGACTACACTTACGAGGAACGGCCTATACATTGTGACCAAGCGGATCAAGCGAGAAACAAAGAGATCCGGTGAAAGTTGATTGGCGAGAACCATGGTGGCGTCTATGCCACTTGGGAAAGGAAGATGACATGGCGAAAAGATATCTGATTTGTTCCCCCCGGATCCTGTATTCTTCCAGAATGAAGGTAAATCGTGTGTAGAGGGCTAAACTGCTTATAAGGAGGGAGGCTGTAACAACCTTGATTCGATAAATTCTATAATTGAACTAATTGAAATCTTGGGATGATTGAAATCGGCGAAATTGAATAAGTTTATCTATTATATTGCATTTCTATCTATTTGATTGATTGATTATTTGTTTGAGTTTATGTGTTTAAACGCTAATTGAAGGTGGAATCGAGAATATTTGTGATTTAATGGTATGTTTATCGAAAATTGATTAGGAATGATTAAATTAGATTTAAATGAATTAATTACAAGTTGTATCTACCAAATTGCCATGGGTAGTTGATATTTGTTTATTGATTTTCAAGAGCCTTCTTACACCCAAACAAACACTTAATCTATTTTTGAATCTAGACCATAGTTAGAGAGAGAGATTTGAGCTCATCTTGTGAATTGCTAGAAGAACTTGAAGATTTGTAACATAGATTGCTAATTTGAGCTTGCAAGACTTGTAATTGAGACTTAGGTAAGAAAATCCATCTTCTTCTTGTTGTCTTGAGCTTCATCTTGCATGTTCTAGGCTCCATTGTAGAATCAAGCCATGATTTAGTGCATAGAGGTTGAATTATGCTTGAATTCATGCATGCATGGCCATTTTGGTGCATTTTGAAGTTGAATTCATGATGGATTGTACATGCATGCTCATGTTTCTATCAAAGTCCATGTTTTCATTTTGTTTTCCAACTAGTTTTCATTTTGTTTTCCAACTATTGAGCTCATTAGAGCAAGATTTGAACCTTGAATTTGGTTAAAAACTCATGCATTGCATGTTTTGAAATTGTTCTTAAAAATGGGTTTGAATTTTGGATTTAATTGACTCACCTTTGGCTTGAATTCATAAATTGGCTTTTGAAACTTGTTATACATTGTTTTGGGATGTACTTTCCAATTTGGGCCCAAGAGGTCGAGAATTGAGTTGAGAATGCTTGGTTTGATTGGCTTCTTCGCTCGGCGGATTGGTGGATTGTTCGCTCGGCGAAGAAAGGCTCGCCGGCGAGGCTCTTATTTCAGCAAATTATGCAAAATGTTTTCTAAGTGTATTTTTGCATCCTCATCCCATCCTAGGCATTCTTAGGCCTAGTTTAAGGCATCTTAATGAGGATTTAGACATAGAACCACACCGAGGAAATTTAGGGATTTAATTATCATCCTTCCCGACTGTGAAACTTAGTGTGTGTTCGCTATTAGCCCAATCTCTGTGAGTAACAATTGTGTAAAGATATGTTCAAAATGATTATCTTTTGAATTCTTGAATGAACGTCGGTTCCTTGTGGAACCATCATTTATTGATTGATAATGTTCATAACCTCTTTACGCATTATGTTATTTTAGGCTTTAGCTCCTTTGTTTATAGGCGTGGGTTAGTCCCAGTTTTGTCAAGCCGCCTATGTGCCTCACTGCGAGGTTCGACGCCATGCCATGGCTTGGGGTGTTTTGTTTCCCCTGGGGATTTGATTGAAAAATGTTTTTGGCATCTGATTGTCACTCAATGGACACTAATCTCGGATTCTTGGCGATTCTGATGTTAAACCCATAGAATTAGGGTTTTGGTCTGACACCAAGTCCCAAATAGGGTGAGCCAAAGCCCAGTAGAGATATGCTAAACATAATATGAGAATTAACTAAAACAGTAGCATTTGATAAATGTTTAACTCATATAATTCAACGTACATCTCTTCCATAACCATTCCATAGTAACAATCATATTTCAATCCCTTTTCGTTTCATTATCCAATCCAATTCATAGATATGGTTCATTATTTAACCGAACAGTTCAAAATGGGATTACAACTCATACTATCAACACTTCAATTATAATCAACTTATAATGAGACTACAACTCATATTATTACCACTTTAATATTTCAACTCATCTACGTTATGTAAACATAATTAAGATTTCGGGACTTTCACCCGAACACTCGGCTAACTTAGTTATCACTGGAGTCCATCCCCTATCTCCTCCCAAACAGGTTTGAGAATACATCCCCTATCTCCTCCCAAACCATGGAGTACATTTCCTATCTCCTCCCAAACAAGATACATATGCAATGTATTTAAACGTTTTATCATATACAATGATCAATCCAGGCACATGTTCAATGTGTTAGTTCAACCGACATATTCAATGACATAACTCATTTCAATCAAGACTATCCTCCACCGATAGCCCAAAACAATTATTTCTAATTAGATAATAAATTTACCAAACAGATAAACTATCAACAATTTCATAGGTGAGTGATTAATCAATCCAACTACACCATTCATCCTCATAATTTCTCAATTTCATGATTTTTAACTCAATTTCATATCTCCCCAAATTAATTATACAAATTAATTATTTAAACAACATTAGGGCATGTAACAACCCCATCATTATAATAATTAGTACTTGATTAATTACGAGGATTTGAAAGTTTAGTGCCGAGTTTTTTTTTTTAAATTGAATTTACGAGAATTGTAGGATCCGATTCATATATGATTCTGTTAAAGAGTTATTTCGAAATTAGAAATTAAGGGTCCAAATAGCTTAAGGAAGTAAAAATTGAGAAGTTGAATCAATTTAATTTTTAATTACGGGTCCATTTGGGAGTTTAATATTGAGATTCGATTAATTAGGCCCTAATTGGAGTTGATTAAGTCATAAGGATTAAGAATTGTGGTTATTATAAATTAAATTTAATTATGATGTGTTCAATTTGAATAGGTACTAAATGATTTAAGAAACCAAAATTGAAGTTGGAAATAAGTTTAATTTAATATTTGGAGTATTTTGGAAATTTGATTAGAAATCTGATTCAAATTGATAAATTTAATTACGATTGATTGGGTCTTAATTGGAATCAGTTAGACTAATTAAATTATGTAGAATTTGTAATTAACTATGATTAATTAAATTATGTGCTAATTGAGATTTATTTAGATTAAGTGTTAATTATAATTTGTTAAGGCTAAGTGATGTTTAATAAGTGTGATTAGTAGGCTAAGCTAATGAAACATGGATTCATGATATGTGGACAAGGGTCCCACTAATGAATAAAAATAAATAAAATAGTGAGAGATGGCAATTGAAGTCAAGTGATGCATTTCACTCTGCTGGAAGCAGAATTAGAATAGAGGAAAGAGAGAGACAACCGTGGGTGAGAAAAGGGTTCTATTCCTTAAACCTTTGCTGGGAATTTTTTTGAAGGAAGGTCAAGTGGAAAGCTAGGAAGGGTGAGGAACAAAAGGAGAGTTCAAGAGCTTATCAAAAATTCAACCATTGAGAATGATAGGTAAGGATTTCAAACTTGATTCTTGTAGATCTATTATCTAACAATTAAAATTAAGAGGTAATTAGGTTCAATTACATGGAATTTGTTAGAAATTAGCAAAAAGATGATGAATAGTAAACTAATTCCACATCCATGGTTGCATGTCTTATATTTCATCATTGTGAACTTGGTTTTGAAGATCTTGTTTAACACAAGAGTGTGTATATATCTCGCATGTTTTCAAAATAAAATTATGGCTCACATATTTAATTTCTTGTTTTGAAAATCAAAATGAAATAGAACCCACTTGTATGTAATCTTGCATGCAATGAAAAGAAAAGAATTAATTTCATGTTTGGGTATAAGAAGAACAAGTTTTGGTAAATTATAAATTCATGAACATTTTGAGCTTAATTTTGAGTTAAAGGGATTTTGATGTAGATGGTTTGATTTTTGATTATAATTTCACACATGCAAATACTTTTCTAAGAGTTTTATAAATTCAATTTCATAATTTAAGGGGATAGAAAAGAGTTAGAAACCAATTTTATGGGATTAGAATGAAATTGATAAGAAAATGATGAAGTGGAGTTAAAATCAAGTTTATGAGAGTTAAGTTAGAATTAATTATCTTTGGCTTGATTTTGTAGAATCATCCTCTAATACTTGGGATTTGAGGTTAAATTCATGGAATTAAGATGAAATTGGATTTTTATTTAATCCATGCATGTAATGTGATTTAAGAATTTTATTCAATTTGGATACATTTTAGAACACCCATGATTATAAATTAAGTATTTGGTTAAAAATTAAGTTAAGTTGATTTTGTTATTAATAGTAAACTTGGATCTATTTGTGTTTCATACATCATAGAATTTCAAGAAGTTGGGAAGTCTAATTTATATTTTAGGATTGTGGGTAGATATTAAGAAGATGAATTAAAACTAAATTTGGGCAACTAGAACATGATTTTGAATGAAAACTAAATCATACAATGGTTCTCCATTTTGTGTACCACACTTATATGTTTTGAGGCTTTGAATATCAAATTTGAACTTCAACCGGCGGAGATTTCAGCATGTTTTGAAAAATTGCATTTGGTTCACATTTTTATTCTTATCTCTTTCCAAGGCATTCTAGACATGATTTATGACTCAATAGAGATTAATAATCTACCAACCAACATAGATTAATTAGTTGAAGAGTGAATCATTGATCTAGTGGTAATTGTTTAGAAGCCAAGTAAAGGATCAATCTATTTGGAAGAGAATGACATTGTAATAAAAGAATATGTGAAATAAGAACCCGGTTTATTTAAATAAGAAAGAATAAACGTAGTGGAACTTTGGCTATAAAGACTAGAAAAGTCAAGTTTGATCAAGGAAGTAATATTGTTACCATCTGTGAGTAATAACTTTGTAAAGTTATGTTCAATGTTAAATATTTTCTGAACATTATGACGGGAAATGATTAATCTTTTGAAATACTATATGTTTTGAATGAATGAATGATTGTCCAAGATTGAAAGTTATCCTGGCATCCTTAGCATTACATGATATCGTCCTTTATGGGTCATCGGTCCCTTCATGAGGTCCCTTTATGTCATCAGAAAGCCTTCAAGGCTGTCCCTTTATGGGTCATCAGATTTGGTAACGCTATTGGATGTACCACGTATGATTATATGAAAAATCGAATACGGAAATGATTATGAACAAGTACATGAAACTGTTTTGATACGAATATGAACATGACTATGTTTCTGATTTGAAATCTGAATAAGCATAAGACTCTATTCTGATAAGATCGTGATGGACATCATTCATTAAAACCCTTTACTCTGTTATTATTCACGGGCTTTAGCTCATGTATTATTTATGCATCTACCTGTGCCTCCGTGGAGGTTCGGATATGTCAAGTGATTATCGCTATGTGATTTAAAGTTTGAGTTTTGTTTTCGCATTAGTTGAACAAGTCTTATGTATTTTGTAAGTAGGGTTAAGTCCCTTTTTGATGTGTATATATGTATATAAAAAGTTTAAAATTTTTCTGTCTCATATAAGTCACAATTCAATGGATGTTTTATATTCTTATTTGCTTCCGCTAGCCCTAATATCTACATTTCTCTACTTTAGCTCTAAGGCTCAATTTCCTCAATGTTACACCAATAATCCCATTTTCCAAGGTCTCACACATACATGGAGCTCAACAATTGAAGACTCTTTTATTTTTTCAAAATCAAACCTTAACTTTCCCAAAATTTCCATATTTCACCATTTATACAAAATGACTAAAATTTATGTTAAAACCCATAAGTAGGAGTAAATTATCCCTACCTCAAAGTTATAGGCCCAAAGAAGAAGATGGAGAAACTTGAAAGTGCTCCAAACACAAGCTTTTTAGGATCAAAGTGAATCCTCACCAAGCTCTACCTTTCTTACAAAGAGACTAGGGTAGGAGCAAAGAAACTCAAAACATAGCGCCGAGCCAAGAGACACACCACTCAAAGCTCGCCGAGCGAAGGAACCCTAGCTCGGCGAAGGAACTAAAACCCAAAGCTCGCTCGGCGACAAAAGCTTCGGCGAAGAAACAAAAATCTGGATAGCAACTATTTATTTCAAATCACCAAAACTCAAATACAAAGAATTTAAGGGGAAACAAGATAAAGACAACAACAACCATGAGAACCCAAGTCCGGAATACAATAAACTTGGTTTTGGTTTCAATTTCGATTTTATTGAGGTTTATGTGTTTCTTTATAGGTTTGCATGGTAGAGAAGAATTATTAGTGATTATGGTTGCAATCGAAGTATCTATGTCCGTTCTATACCAATGATTTTGATTGGATTTTGTTTTCTTCAATGAAGATTATAAAATTGAAGTAAAAAAATGGGTATAAATTTTTTTTATTTTGTATTGTCATTTTATTTTATAGAAAATGTGAAAATTTATTGAGAATTCAAGATTTTACTATAATATTAGGTAAATTTAAAACTTTTCAATATCATTGTGTTATTTACTTTTATCCTTTTTCTATCCCATTATACAATTACAACTATTTGTTAGTTTGTTAATGTGTGTGTGATTCGACCATCGCCAAACTAGTACTTAGCAGATAGCAAAAGTGCTTAATTCACTATTCAGAGCATAAAAAGCATACATTAGATCCACGAGGGTGCCTCTCTTTTATAGCCAACACAAACCTAGTTCCAATAGAAGCCTAGCTTCAATGGGTTTAGGATTACTACTAATCTTGGACTCTTAGTAGGATTAAACTCTCTAAGAGTCTTATCTTTACCTAAACAAGTCCTCTCTCATTCTAGGACTCTTGTCCCTTAAAATTATGTCTCCAACTACTCCCTAGGTTCTATTACCTCGGCATCCCGAGGTGATGGAACCTATATCATTCATTCCTTTAATTAAAATTTCAATAAGTGTTAAACATGTTCTCGGTTTAATTTCAACTTGTAATTTTTTCTTAAAATTTCAACAAGTGTTTAACATGACCTCAGTTTAACTTCAACTTGTAAATTTTCCTTAAAATTTCAACAAGTGTTAAACATGACTTCGGTTTAACTTCAACTTGTAAATTTTCCTTAAAATTTCAAAAAGTGTTAAACATGACTTCGGTTTAACTTCAACTTGTAAATTTTCAAAATTTCAACAAGTGTTAAATATGATCTCGGTTTAATTTCAACTTGTAAATTTTTAAAATTTCAGCAAGTGTTAAACATGATCTCGGTTTAACTTCAACTTGTAAATTTTCCTTAAAATTTCAACAAGTGTTAAACATGACCTCGGTTTAATTTCAACTTGTAAATTTTCCTTAAAATTTCAACAAGTGTTAAACATGACATCGGTTTAACTTCAACTTGTAAATTTTTAAAATTTCAACAAGTATTAAATCAACCTTAGCTTGTAAATTTCAACTCCCAAGCATCATTCTCCAGCCCTCTTTGGTGCACTACTTCCAGTGTCATTGTGAGTTCTTTTGGACCTCCCTCCATTGGTCGATAAAAAGAGTTCCTTCCCAACATCCCGATGTTCTTTGGTGCGAGTTTCTTTTGTTGACGTGTCTTCGATTCTCCATGCCCGTTCTTGGCCGTTGGAATCGACGTATCTTGTAGCGTTTGTTCGCCATTCCTTCATTTCGTGTGATTGACGTCAAGGTCAATATGTTTCAAAGATAGCAAAAGTGCCTAATTCACTATTCATAGCATAAAAGCATATCTTAGACCCATGATGGTACTCTCTTTTATAGTCAACACAAACCTAGTCCCAATAGAAGCCTAACTTTAATGGGTAACTCTCTAAGAGTCTTATCTAGGCGATCACGACCATGACACGTTCAATTAATTAAAAATAAAAACTTAATATAACTTTTCATATATACTATAATTAATTTGTTACAACTATAGTTATATATAATAACATAATATATAGGGATAATCTCTAAATATAATTTCTATTTTTTTTATGTGATTAAATAGTCCATCTTAAATAGTACATTGAATAGTTAGATTTCTTTTATCTCTAAAAAATTCAATCTATTTTTTTTACTTTTTTATTTTTAAATTTAAATATCAATTGTTTATGTTCATAAAACAAAATTGATAAATACATATCCAAAAGCTACATTTTTTTTTTTAATATGGGGGATATTTACAAATGAAAAATGTTTGATACCTCAAATTTTTTTCCATAATCGACTTATAATGATGTAGACATAAGTGTCAATTTTTATACAAATATGAAAAGAATTAATTAAATTATACATTTCAACCGACCACATACTCAAATTTTAACTATTTCAATATGCGATTTTACTATAATTTCAATTAAGAGAATCTTCTTAATTTTTTTTTATCAAATTATAATTTGATAAAATTTAAAAGATGAAATGTTGAAAATTATTGTTTTTCCATCAAAATTGGTGAAAAGAAAAAAAATTGGGAGAAGAATGAAATTCTTTTACAATTGATTAGAATTTAATGAAAAAGTTAAAATAATTCATATAAAATCAAAAAATTTATTCAAATTTAAAATCAAATTAGATTAAAAAAAATTAAAAGAAAATGATGAAAGTTTGAAAATATTTTGAAATCTTCTTATTATTAAAGATTAGAAATCTATGTGTGTATTATATTCATATCGTATTTTAAGTTATGAAATTGAAATCAAAAGAAATGTAACTTTAATTATTGGATTAATAATAGAAACTTTAGATTAATTATTATTAAATATCACTTCACTTCACATTTAATCATAAAATTGTATATTTGTTTTAATTATAACTTTTAAATTTTTATATTTTTATAACAAGAAATGGTATGTCATCATAACGCATTTAATCTCATTTAATTAGATTTAACTTTGTTTTAATACAAATTATCAAAATTACACTAATTAGACTTATATATATATATATTTTAATTTTTTTAAACTAATAATTTTAAAAGTTATAAACATAAAAGTTAATTTATAAATTTTATGCATACACAAAGATAAAAATATTAAATTATTTTAAAGAAATAATTATAATAAATTTTTTTAATTTATAAAATTTTGTGCATAATGCAATTCATAGTATATATAAAAAAATAAAAAATACAGATTATATATATATCATTTACAGCTTTAACTAAGAATATATATACAGATTATATATATGTTAGTATTGATGAAAGGTTTTGTATGGATCAGTGGTTTTAGAGATTGGGAGGTGGGTTTGGCAAGGTAAAGAAGTGAAGAAAGGGACGTTTGGTGGGAGAAAGGTAAGAGGTGAATAGAGAGAAAAAAAATAGAAGGAAGAAGAATGATATTTTTGTAAATTCGAAGATGAATGAGGGATAATTTTAGTCATAAAATTCACTTACTCTACCTCTATATGTGTTACGTTCGTTAACTTAGAAGAAATCACACGGGGTTATGTATTAGAGTAAAGTAAAATTTGCCCAAAATTTTAAAATTGTCCTAAAACAATGAAATTTCATTGTTTTCAAAATACCAAATTTTCACTATCTTCACTTGGAGAATCAATTCAAACCAATTTTGTTGGTGGGTAAATTAACCAATTTTTTGTTGTGCAATATCTTGTTATATGTGGGATGAGGATGGAATGAATAGTTTTATCATGGTTTCATTTTGGAATATTTGGTCCGTGGATTTGTTAACCAAAACTTTTGGTTTGACTCTTCTCACGGTGGGTCTCATTTTTGAAATATCAAAGTTTTGTTATTTTACTTCTTCAGTATAAAGAGTTAATTTTTGTTATTATGCACAATATATTTTTTTAATTGAATAGGTGATTTCTTGGCACCTTAGGGGTGGCTAGATTTCTTCAAGATCCTTCTTCGCATAGATGGTATTTTAATTTTTAGTTGTGTACGTGTCCTTCCCCATTCCTTTGTCTATTTATTTATTCTTAAATTTGTATTTTATTTCCTCAATCTTCAGAGTAATTAAGGAATCAATGAGACAATTGTCTTACATAATTGATGATGCTACATATGAGGCTGCTTCTTCTTCGAAGATGTGTTCCCATATATGGTCATTCTTAAATAATAAATTTATGTGTCAGAATTGTACAATGTGGACTTTAGTATGAACAATCACCAATTGTTAGATGGAGTGATAACTACGTAAATCTGCAATTATGTAGGGCCCGTTTGGCATTATTTTAAATTTTTATTTTCCATTAAAAAAAAAAAAATCGTTGATATGGAAATTTTTTCAAAATACAAATGTTCAAAATTTCTCCACGTCAAATCCATACAAATGAAATACGAGGCCCATACAAATAGTCAAAAATTTTCCACACAAGGCCCATTTGTGAGTCCCCCATTTATGGAGTCTCATCTCATGTGGAGACCATGCAAATGACAAGGTGGTTGAGATTCTTAAAACTGTGTTTGAATTATAGATTTTAATAGAAATTTGAAAAAATAAAGCGAAAGAGTAAGTGAAATGTAAATAAAATATAGTTACATTTCATCTACATTTCACTCACATTTTATCTTTTTCTTTCTAAATTCATAATCCAAATACAGCGTAAAAAGAGATGCAGAATTTTACTAAGACATTTCTAAATAATGAGCATGGCCCTAACGATAAGGCTTGCCAGTGGCACAGTCTGCAGATTCAAATCACAAAAATAGTATCTTCAAAAATATGATAAAGTTGCATAGATCTTACAATTAAAATCTGCTTTAACAAGAATCTCGTGCATTGAATCATTTTTGCTTTTAATCTTTTCTGTTTTTTGGGTCAATCAGTAAGTAGGGTAATGCATTGACTACTGAGTGCTCTCTCAATACCTCTATCTTCACATCTTCACGTGTTTAATACATGAAAGATCCAAACCACAAAGCTCACCTACATAACCACATCGAAGTCTATTATGGCCCCAAAACAACCGAAGTCTGGCACTTCATGAACAACAAGAAACACCACAACATAGTGCCAATTTCATCACAACATGTCTGTACACAGATCATAACCACACTCTAGTTGATATGTCTCAGCTAGACAGCCTAAGCTTCTCATGTGGTCTACCAAACAATCCACCACACCAGTGATCTCTTTGGAATTTGAACTACCTTCCGCTCTAAACCAACAAACCTCATTCCTGATTTCAATCCAACTATAACCAGGATCGGTTTTCAGCCCTTTATCTCTCATCAATCTCCGCACCCTTGCTACCTGATCCCAAAAACCTACACTGGCATACAAATTTACCAATTGCAAGTGGGTGGAAGCACACTCTGGCTCCAACACAAGCCTATTCTCTGCAGCCTCGATTCCAACCCAGACATTCCCATGAAGCCTGCACGAAGAAAGAAGTGATCCCCATATGATGGCGTTGGGATCGACATGCATTTTCTTGATGAATTCTCGAGACTCTTCTATTTCCCCTGCTCGACCAAGAAGATCCACAATGCATGAATAATGCTCTACTTCAGGCTCAAAACCAAATTCAACCATTGAATTGAAGTAAAACCCGCCTTGTTCAACAAGACCCCATGGCGACATGAAGAGAGAACGCCAAGGAAAGTGATGCCATCGGGCCTCACTCTTTCCTTCTTCATCTCTTCAAAGATCAATCGCTTGCAATGCAAGCCCATTATAAGCGTACCCGGCAATCATAGAGTTCCACGACATGAGATCTTTAGCGGGCATGTTTTGAAAAATGAATAATGCTTCTTTCTCATCACCACACTTGCAATACAATGAGATGAGAGCATTAGAAACATGTAGATATGAATCAAAACCCATTTGCATTGCTTGACAATGAGCAATCCTCCCATGTCCAAGACACCCATTGCCTGTGCAAGCACTCAAAAGGCTCGTTAGCGTAAACTCATTCGGTTTTGCAGTTGAATTTCGCATTCGATGGTAGAGTTCCAAACACACATCAATCTTCCACTCTTGTGCAAACCCAGTAATCATCGTCGTCCACGCGACTACATTTCTCACAGGCATTTCGTCGAACACTTGATATGCACTGCCTAACTCGCCGCATTTACAGTAAAACCGATCAAAGAACTCCCAATATAGACATTGGTGAAAAACCCAGTTTTAATTGCCAAGCAATGAACTTGAATTCCAAAAAAGACCGTCCTTGGACACCCACAAGAACTCAAAGCGTGAGACAGAACAAGTGGGTTGGCTCTCAATCCTTCCCTGTTCAGCCTAAACAGCATCGAAGTAGGACCTTCCTTCGAGTTCGAATCAATGGGTTCATGTGAAGTCGTTCGCAGAATGTCTTGAATGAGACGAAGATGGGTTTGGCGACCACCACGAATAACACTTGGTTTTGGAGTGACGAGGTCTAAGACTCTCAAGCGCTTGTGCGATTTACTGGTTTTGTTGGGCGTAATGGGTTTTGAGAAGAACAAGGTTTAAAGCGTGATGATGGTGATTGCAGGAAAGAGCAAAAGGGTATGGAAAGGGCAGAGAGAGTGCTTTCTGAGACATTGATTGGAGAAGATAGTGTTCATTCCTGTTCAGACCCATCAGTCAATCTACTTCGGCATGCTTTTCACGATTCTTGTTGTATCAATTTCGATCTGTATCTGTATGATTCTTCTTCGCTGTATGATTTAAGGGTTGTTTGGTATAATTATTGGTTTATATGGATTGGGTTTGGATTGATAAATTTTTAGTATATCCTAAACCAACCCTTAGTATCGTGAGTGTCATGAAAAATCTTTCAACAAAATAATTATAAAAATTTTGTGATTCTTAAATTACACTTAGAATAAAATAATCATTTACCCATCTTTTTATAAAATTCACACATGGACTCTCCATCATTTACCCATCTTTTTATAAAATATCAAAAAAATAAATTAATCTACTGCATTTAAACCATCCCTTAAATCTGTTGTAAACAAAAATATATTAAACTGGTGACGGGAATGGTTCATTTGTTTATTTATTTTTTTGGAAGACTTATTTATAAGTTTTTTTTCAAAATTTTATATTAGGTTAAGTCTTGTGTAATTTTTTATAGAATCTTAAGTCCTATTTTCATAAGAATATATTCCACAAGATCCTAATCTTTTTACCCCTCATATTTCTGCATACATATATAAAATAATAAATAAACGAATTTCTTTCGGATAAATAAATATCTATCGTAGTTATATGGAACAGAATGTTTACACACATACACAAAAGCGGATCGGATCGAATTATGGATCAACTATCCAAATTCAAAAAAATATTTTATAATTAATAATACAAAATAAAAATATATTAAGATTATATATCTATTTCAAAACAAACGGATTAAAAAATAAAATTTATGTAGATATGTCTCAATTTCTTATATATGGTTTTATTACTTATTTATGATATTAACAACTAATATTGAGGGTAAATGTGTCAACAAACTTCCTATAGGACTTATGGGAACATAAATTTTTAGTAGGACCATATGTAGCATAAGTCTCCCTAATAGGACTTCTAAATAATTTTCCTTTATTTTTCGTTTTTATTAAATTAAGAATCCCAAAAGTCTTTTAACTCTTTGAATGTTTAATTCCAAATTGCAATATATTTGCGATGGACGGGCGGGTTAAATAAATGATCAAAAATAATTTTAAAATTAAATAATAATATAAAATTTATTTAAAAGTATAAAAAAATAATTTAGAATAAATTAATTTTTAATCATTTTATTACAATATATATATATATATATATTATAATTGTTATGTCATTAATTATATATTTTAAGTTCACAATAAGAAATAGATATCATAAAATAAAAATAAATTTCATTTGTTTTATGATAAAATAAGAAATAGATGTCATAAAATAAAAATAATTGGTAAAGATAAAAACATAGAATAAATTACAAAAAAAATTATATTAATGATAAAATAAAATAAATTTCATTTTATAAATTTTTTGTTTTAATTTATTCTATATTAAAGTTTGTCATAAAGTTTAAACATACCTTTTAGAAATAAAACAATATACATATATATTGATAAAATTGTTAAAATTAGGCCAATCAACTTTGACAAAAATTAATTAATTAAAATTTTTAAATTTTATTTTATTTTAAAATTTAAATTGTTTCAATTGAAATACGCAACACTACAATATTAAATGAGAGCATATGTTTACTTTACATAACCTGAAACAACTCACTTTTTTCCTTTGTTTCTTGATGTGAGATTGTGTAAAATAAAATTTAACAATTGTTCGAGAAGTTTGTTTCAAATCAAACAATATCATCATTTAATCTTTAATTAGGTCAATCTTTAGTTTATTTGAATCAAATAAATCTAACCAATATTGTCAAAGATCACACATAATCGAGTATACATATAGTAAATCTAAATAGTCCATAAGAGCGTGTATAGATCAAATGAAATGACATACCTCTTAATCATAGTTTTACAACTTGAATACAACATAAGTATGTAGACACCGGTCCGTAGATCAACCATCTCCGATTCCTCCGGTTTTGGCATACATCTCATTTACTCCTTGGCCCCCGAGCATTCGTTTTGCATCGGTTTTTGTTCATTTTTGGCAGATACCTCTGTTTTATCATAAGGAAGGTCACTGGAGGGTGGGATCCCAGCAATTGTTTTGACAACCAACTTTTTGTTTGGTCAAATAACTCTTTTCACAAGAGGAATTAAAATATGAGACCACCACCATTGGAAAGCTTACTTTCTTCATTTTTCACTCAATAATATCCTAAGTCCAAATCCGGGGAGGAGATATGGTTTTTTCTCAGGAGGAATTTTGATGCAAGGTTTGCGGCATTGGAAAGCTAACTTCAAGGGCTACATGGCCGACTAGTCCTATGGCTTGCCTTTTGACCCTAGCCGGCCGGCCACCCTTTCCAGCCGGCCACCCACTTGTAACTAAAGCACTTTTTGCCCACCGTTTCTCTGATTTTCTTGCCTATATAGCTGGCCTCCCAGATCTTGTAGAAGGGTTGGAAAATATCTCTCAAGGATATACATTGATATCTATCTCTATCTCTCCATTTTTCTCTCAAATCTTCAAGTTTAGGCTCCATTTCTTCATCATCTTCAAGCTACTACCACCACTCCATTCCATGCAAGGAAGGGTTTTTCAGAGGCTTAGGAGCAGGAAACTTGAGCCAAGAAGCAACAAGAGTGTGATCTTCAAGGGTAAGTATCAATCACCCTCTTTTGGCACTTTTTTTGCACCATTCCTCTACCCTACTTGCTCACTGTTTTAGACTCGGCCCCCTGAAATGGGCCTTATTTTGAGCTATTCTACATGTTTGTTTAAGGGCTCAACCCTGTTTGAGCGCTCTATGATGCACTTGCTTCAATATCATTTTGTATGTCCATATCTTGCATGCTTTTTTTTAGTTCATGTGTGATCTATTTCTGAGCCTGATATAAACTGTGAGTGGGCCTATTTTGAGCCCCTCTTCAACATTGAAGAAGGGCTCAACCCTGTTTGGCCTCTCTATCATGCACTTGCTTCATAATCTCTCATATTTACCGTAAATTTGCATGATTTGTTTGGTCTACGTGTAGTCTATTTTGAAGCATTTCATGAACTGTGAGTAGGCTTATTTTATGTCCCTCTACAACATTATAGAAGGGATCAACTTCATTGGGGGTCTCCATGTTATACTTGTCATTATACCCCTCTTTGGCCCTCATTTTGCATGCTTTGTTAGGCCTATTTTGCTTCTGTTTTCAGCCATGATCAGGTCTAGAAAGAGTCACATTTTGGCCTTCTTGTCATATTTTGTTAAGGGTCCAAGGCTGTTTGATGAATGTTTGGCATACCTCATGTTCTAGCCTTTGTTGGCTTCATTCTTGCATGACATTTTTAGCAAGTTTTCATACTGATTTGGGGGATGTCATCTACTGTAAATGTTCATATTTTTAGTCCCTCATCAGTGTTGTAGAAGGAAATTTTTCAGTTTGAGCATCATGCATCACTTGTTTCAATACCCTCTCTTGGCCCCTATTTTTGCATGCCATTGTTGTCCTATCTATGCTTATTATTTTGCCATGTTATGTACTGTAAAGATGCTATTTTGGGGCTGCCTTGCTACTTTTTTTTCATGTCATGTACCAATTATTGGGACCATTCCGTACATTTGGTGTCATTTCCCCACCTTCCGGGACTGTTTTGCATCATTTGTGAGTGCTGAAAATCCATTGGCATGTTTGCATACCATTCCTATATCATTTCATGTTTTAATACATTCATGTTAGTATAAGTCCAATTTGCATTTGGGGTGCCATTTCATACTTTAGTACCATGCACTTCATTTTCATCCATTGGCCTCTTATGTAGTGTGGTGAGGCTCACTCATGTTGGTGTAAATGTCATTGCCTCGACATCCATCGCCTCTTATGTGAGTGTGAGGCTCTCTCATGTTAGTGTAAGCCCACATTGTATTGTCACGTTAGTGTAAGTCCAATTGCATTCGTATGCCATTTCATGCCTTAGGATTTCGAGGCATCTCATTTTCATAGCATTATGTGTGTTAGGATTGCAATGATGGAGTTAGGTTTTGTTGTAGCATTCATATACATTCATCCTATATTGAATTGTGCATTCCGACTCCTCGGCTATCATGCATCGATATGTGTGATTGGTGGCACGAGGATCGAGGCATGCATATATTTGTGAAATACATTGATACATAATTGTTAATTAATTAGGAATTTGTATTGTAATAAGTGTGGGTGAGTGTGATGTATGTCTTCCAACCCCACTTCTTTCTCCCTTTTATTTAACCGCTTATGATGGTTAGATATAGGGCATATTTCATTATTTTAAATTCCAAATTGAATACATGTTAGTTGTTGCATTTCACATGCCATATCTATGCATGGATTTCTAATCGGCTTTTGTTTTGGCTTGAGTACTAGGTAAGTTTTATGCTTTAGCATCCTTGCATGCGTGTGAGTGTTGCCATGATTGAGTTATTTGGATTGGGACAATTCATCAAATGTTTGTTTTAAGCCCACTAGATAGTGGCAAAATCATGTTTTCTAAGCCCACCTAAGGGTGGCAAATCCATCTTAGCCTACTTGCAGTAGCACCATCAAACCATTTTCAAACAAACAAACATGAAATGTTTTGGTAACCTAGGCTAATAACCAATAAGAACTCACAATGTTTTTAAAATAAGATATCATGGTTCCAATCGTAATTAAATATTTTAAAAATATTTTCAAAAATCTGTTTTCAAAAGCGATTTGCGGATTTGGACTCTTTGGTTCAAGATTAAGAACCGTGACATTTAAATACATATTACATCTTGATCAAAAGGCTTCTCAAGCCGACATATACAAAATACATGAAGTACAACTAAGAAGCATAATCTTCAAGATTGCCGACATAAATATTGCCGACATAACATGAATCCAAAACATCTTGCAAAACACACATCTAGGCGTCATCGCCTTCTTGTTTGGCACCTACACATATATAGAGAGAGTGAGCTTGGATACTCAGTGAATAGTACAAGTAATAAAGGGTAAAATGAATGATTCCCGATGTCTTGTCAAAACACTACATAATATAACTTGTATCAAAACATATACTTGGGGTGATGACATTCCGGACAAACAAACAAGCAAAGGTGCCACAAATGCTTAAAGTTCCTTAACGCACGGACTCCAAAACAAGCTATGCGATTACATTATAGTCCCCGACACTAGGGAGGACTTCTCGAGAATGTCATCCAAAACAAAGCTTACACTTGATACACAAAAATACGGGTAATCATTCATGCTTGATCAAATACTTTTCAAAACAAAGCAAAGCAAAGCTTATCAAAACATGATAACATAACTTTATTAAAAATACCACTCACATAGTTCTTGACATCGATCAAGGCAAAGGTCCAAGTTCTACAAACACATGGCAAAGCCTATTGAATGCACTCTTAAAAGCAAGCTTCACATGAATGCAAATGATCTAGTAGGGAAAACATCTTTGGTAAACATCTAAGGTCTTGGATAGACTAAGGTGCAAGTGATCATGCAAGGTAGGCCAGAAGAACATGAATGCTAAAATCATACCTTCTTTATTCAAAATCTGGGTTTTTCATGCTATGAGTTCAAAAACATGGACCTGGGTACCCATACTTGAAGATCATATGAAAACAAACACGAAAACATGCATCTTGATACAAACTTTCGAATCAAAACATGGCTTTTCCTCAAGAACACATGAATACCATATTCTCTTTCTAAAACCGAATTTCAAGACAATGCATGGCTTATAAATCATATTCAATCATGCAATGCAATAACATGATCATAAAGAACACATGAGCAGATCAAGAATCTAACCTTAGAACACGAATCTAACGGTTCAATCTCTGGGGATCAAGCTTGGAAATCTATTCTCCCTCAAGAACTCCTCTTCCTCTCCTAGAGCTTCTCTCTCCTCTTCAACAACAAGGATATAACAAATGATATCCTAAAAAGGTGATATATTGACAAGACATGTGAAAGATCTCAATGATCTCGGCTAGGAAGGATAACACTTGGCCAAGTTGTGCCACACCTCGGCCTAGATGTGGATCACTAGGTGCAAGGATCAAATATCTAGGATGCCTAGATGATAACATCTCGGCCTAGATGATGCATATCTCGGTCTAGGTGATGCACCTCGGCCTAGATGATGACATCTAGGCCAATATGCCTAGGTGATGGTGGAGGTCAACCAAAGTGGTTCCAAGATAGTCTTAGGTGTAAGAGGTTCAAAGGTGTGCCTAGGCTTAAGATGACCTCGGCTTGACATGACCTAGGCTTGGCATGACTTAGGCTTGACATGACCTAGACTTGGCATGACTTAGGCTTGACCAAAGCATGCATAACACTTAGTCAAAACATGTGTATTATATTTATCTGAAAATTCATTAGGAATGATTAAATTAGATTAAATATTGATTAATTGAAAGTTAGGCTTGATTACGAAATTGCCACCTTAGTGGACCCATTTGTTTAATGTTTTTGAGCCTTAATGCATGTGAACAAAACATCTTGATCAGCCATTCCGTATTGAGGAGATTTGAGCTCATTTTGTAGATTTGGAAGGTTGATTGCATAGTTGAACTCTAAACCTTGAATACAAGACTTAAGGTAGGAATCCATCTCTTTGATTGTGTATTTAAGGTTGATCTTGCATGTTTGATACATCATTGTAGAACTAAGACATGAATTTGCTCATAAATAGTGAATTGGAGCTCAAATGTTACATCGTGCTTGAATTGATGCATTTTGAAGTTGAATTCTTGAAAAATTGTACATGCATGTCCATGCCTATATATTAGCTCATGTTTTCAGAATGTTTTCCAACTATTGAGCTCTCTAGAGCAAGATTTGAAGATTGAATTGGGTTTGAAGCTCATGCATTGCATGTTTTAAACTTGTTCTTGAAATGCTTGAAAATGGTTTTAATTGACTCACCTTTGGGGCTTGAATTCATAAATTGGCTTTTGAAACTTGTTGTACATTGTTTTGGAATGTATTCTCCGAATTTGAGCCCAAGAGGTCGAGAATTGAGTTGAGAATGCTTGGTGTTTTCCTCGAGCCACGCCGGCGAAGGATTGGTGGTGTTTTGCAACCTCGCTCGGCGAAACATTCTTAGGCCTAGTTTAAGACATCTTAATGAGGATTTAAGCATAGAACCACACCGAGGGAATTTAGGGATTTAGTGTGATATGTTCAAAGTGGTTATGATATTGTTTATTGAATGAGTCGGTTTCCTTGTGGAACCATCTTGATTGATGGCCATCAGACCCTCATTTATAGGCTAATGGATGTACCACATATGATTGATTGAAATCTTGATTGATTGAAATACCGAAAGATTGAAATCGTATAATGAATTGATTTCATTCTTGTAGGACATTCATTCATAACCTCTTTACGCTTTATCATAAAATGTTTTTGGCATAATAGGGGGTTTGGGTCATGACAACATGATAGCATCAAGACAAGACAAGAACATTTATCTCGGTAAAACAAGTCTAAGTCTACAAATGTAAGCTTAACAAGACAAAATCATGCAAATGCATATGAACATGACTAAGATAGAAGTGTGGGTTATTACAAATATATTTTAATAAAACATTGGCTAAGTCAAATAACCAACTTAAACAAAATTAATTAATTAAAATTTTTAAATGATATTTTAATTTTAAAATTTAAACTATTTTGAATTGAATTATACAACGCTAATATTAAATATGAGCATAAGGTTCATTCACTTTTTTCCTTTTTCTCGATGTGAGATTGTAAAATAAAAGTTAATAATTGTTTAGACAGAAAATTTATTTCTAATCAAGCAATCAGTTAAATTTTTAATCATACTAGTCTTTAGTTTATTTGAATCAAACAAATCTAACCAATATATTTTGAATAAAACCATCTTAAATGATTCAACCAATCGGCTAGGTCAAAAGATCAATCAACTTACACAAAAATTAATTAATTGAAACTTTGAAATTTTATTTTAAAATTTAAACTATCTTAAATTGAAACATGCATAACACTATAATATTAAATGAGAGTATAAGATTTACTTTATATAAGTGAAACAACTCATCTTTTTTCGATGTGGGATTATAAAATAAATCATATTATAGACTAATTAATGTTTTGATTTTAAAATTTAAACTTTTTTAAACTCAATTGTACACAATACTACAATATTAAATGGGAGTATAAGATTTACTTTATATAAGTGAAACAACTCACTTTTTTTTTTTCTTCTTCTCTTGATGTGAGATTATAAAATAAATTATAAACTAATTAGAATTTTAAAAAAAAATAATTGTAGCGGTTATAACCAACCAACTTACACAAAAATTAATTAATTAAATTTTTTAAATGATATTTGAATTAAATCATGCATAACTACAATATTAATGTTCACTTATGTAAGTAAAACAACTCACTTTTTTTTTTTATTTCTTTTTCCAATGTGTGATTATAAAATAAACGTTTACAACTATTTGGATGAGAAGTTTATTTTTAATCAAGTAATCTCAGTTGTTCAATCTTTAATCAAAACAACCTTTAATTTATTTTGAATCAAAGAAATCTAATTAATATATTATGATTTAGCCTAATTGACTAGGTTAAAAGACTAACCAACTTACACAAAAATTAATTAATTAAAATTTTTAAATTTTATTTTAAAAATTAAATTATATTAAATTGAAATATGTATAACACTACAATATTAAATGTGAATATAAGATTCACTTTATATGAGTAAAATAATTCACTTTTTATTGCTTCTCCCGATGTGAGATTATCAAATAAATCATAGACTAATTAACTAACAAATGGAGATTTTCTTAATTATTTAAAATAAAAAAAATAAAAAAATGGTATGAAATATTAAAACTTTCATAATGCTTCTCACTAAAAACTCTCTTTTTTTTTTCTTGTTTTTTTTTTATATAATATATCAAGAGATATAAATGGGTGCTCGGATGAGAAGCGCAAATTTTCTTCGTTCAAAGGTTTATGTGTTAATTTTTTCTAGATGTAATACCTTATAACCTTTTTAGATTAGATTTATCATCAATTTATTGTTGGAATAATCTTCTGTGTACAATAAATAAATTAAAACAAATCAAACAAATAAATAAATTATTTACCGAATTTATTTTACCAAACTAAATAAATAATTAAAGATAAATGACGTCTATCTCAGGATACAATGATCTTCACAAATTCTCGAATTTTTTCTTTTGAGAAAATAATATGAAGATTATAACATGTAAAAGAGCAAAACTAGAAGGAAAAATCTTTGGTGTTTATAGGCAAACTCTTTTTTTCTTAAATTTTATTTATTTTTATTTTAGTGTTTAGAGTTTTCTTAAAATTTATTTTTTTATTTTATTTTAGGGTTTAGGATTTAACTCTTAATTTTTATTTTAGGGTTTAGGGTTTAGGATTTAGAGTTTAATTTTTAATTTTATTTTATTTTAGGATTTAGAGCTTAGGGTTTAATTCTTAATTTATTTTTTATTTTTTATTTTAGGGTTTAGGGTTTAATTCTTAATTTTTTTTATTTATTTTACAGTTTAGGATTTAGGATTTAGGGTTTAATTTTTAATTTTTTTAATTTTAGGGTTTAGGATTTAGGGTTTAATTCTTAATTTCTTTTTTTATTTTATTTTAGGATTTAGGATTTAAATTTAATTTATAGTGAGAACATAAAAAAAAAGGGATGAAATTAAATCCTAAATCTTAAACTCTAAAAAAATAAACACTAAAATAAAATAAATAAATTTTAAGAAAAAAAAAGAAAAAAAAATGAAACCATTGGTTGGACTAGAAGAGAATTTCATTAAAATTTATGGAAAAATTCAAATACTTGCATTATAAAACCAAATTTTCAAACATTTACTTTATTTATATTTAACATTCATTAACATATCCACGATATGCCATATATAAAATCGATGCACGATACCAAATACGTATTATGATACACACAACATACTTCTTCAAAATAATTCCTTTTCAAAATTTATTTTTTCTTTTGAAAAATACTAAAATTTAGTTTGGTGAGATGGTTTTAAAATGTCCTAATAAGAAATCAATTTGGTACAAATATGATTGATAAATGAATCAAATAAACATAGTTCATTAAGTAAACATGTTGAACTTGAACATATTTTAAAATTGATTAAAATTTTCAAACCAACTTGAATAGTCAATTGCTCGTTTAACTCTTTTTGATAAATTTAAAACTATAAAAAGTATCAAATTATTCAAACTCAGCTCTACAAAAACTTATTTGCAATTAGTTTAAACTGATTAAAATTTTCAAACTAAATTTTTAAACAATTAATTATTAGACTCATTGGGTTTGTTTATCACCCTAGGTGCAAAAATGTCTACTTATTTAAACAATTGTAATTTATCACTAAATATTCAATTTTAACGTTTAAAATATTTCATACCTAAAATTGAAAGATGATTAAAATTAAAAGTTCACTTTTGACTTTTGAACCTTACCAAATTGGGCCTCAATAGTGGTTCTGTTTTGCAAATTTAATTCTTGAAACGGTCGAACATAACAATGTTAAGGATCATAAACTGTCATAAAAGCTCATCTTGATTTCAAGAGTAATTGCTCTCTCCTCTCCTCTCTCATCTCTCTCTAGAATGCATAAACACTAAATTATATCAGCCTTCATTAATCTTTTTACTGTTCCATATTCATATAAAACAAAACTTCATCAATTTCTTTAATTTTCTTGATGATCAAGTCTTGCAATTACTTTGTATGTTCTCCTTCTCAATTGCAATCTTTTTTCAGATTCATTTTGATTATCTTGTTTGTTTGTTTGGAAAATCTGAGTCATGAATTGGGTTCTTTTATTTCAAGCTATTTTAGTTCTTATTTTTGTTTAACTTTTTAGGGATAGAAATACATAATTTATGGACAATTCAAAAGCATCAACAGAAGAAGGAGTTTAATTATCATTGTGTAATACTTTATGGTCTCGTGATAAGTCCAGTAAAGATCCGCGACCATCTGATGATGGAAGCCCAATCAAGATTGATAAAGATAACGGTATCAACGTGCAGGTTGTTCTGCGTTGCAGGTGCGAAATATTCAATTTCAACACATATATATTTGTAAATTTAGATGCTTGATTATATCATATTGATGGTTTTTGTGTTCTAGGCCATTGAGTGAAGATGAAAAGAGGGCAAAAATGCCAGTGGCAATTTCTTGTAACGAGCATAAGCGAAGTGTCTGTTATTCAAAATGCAGTGTGT
Source organism: Camellia lanceoleosa (assembly GCA_025200525.1). NCBI lineage: Eukaryota > Viridiplantae > Streptophyta > Magnoliopsida > Ericales > Theaceae > Camellia > Camellia lanceoleosa. Next base: position 72,578,468 of record CM045772.1, on the reverse strand, counting down.
TTGATAAAGTGAGTTCTTGATTTTGCTTTTGTTTGAGTTTTGAAGGATTGAATTTTGTTTCTATTAGTTATATTTTTGAAACTTGTTTCAGGTATTTGGTCCAAAATCCCAACAGAAGCGATAGTCAATGAAGCTCTCGAGGGCTATAATTGCACTATCTTCGTATGGTGAGACAGGAACGGGGAAAACTCATCATTGCCACGTGTTTAATAGTGCCACATTCAGGTGTTGTCGACGCATTCATCTATTATCTTTCTATGTAGCTTGCTTTTCTTTCCTTGATTGTAGAGCGGAGAATTTCACGATGTAGGCATGATTCCAAGAGCGGTCCAACAAATTTTTGATACTCTTGAAGCTCAAAATAAATATAGCATGAAAGTTACGTTTCTAGAGCTCTACAATGAGGAAATAACCGATCTTCTGGTCCCTGATGAAGTCTCAAAATCCTTAGATGACAAGTCAAAGCCAATAGCCCTCATGGATAGAAGAGCGAGTAGTGCGCACTGCAGATGAAATTTACAAAATCTTAGAGGAAGGTTCGAATGAAGCATACTGCAGATACTCTTCTGAACAAACAAAGTAATCGCTCTCACTCAATATTTTATTACAATTCATACCAAGGAGTGTAATATAGAATTGAGCTGATCAAATGTGGAAAACTGAATCTTGTCGATCTTTTGCTGAATGTAGTTAGGAGAATGCTGTGTAGGCATGTTGAGGAAATATTTTTTATCAAATTTGGTCAATAATTGACTACAATCCACAATTACAGTAACTACTCACTAATCACACCATGATTACAGATAATCAACAAGTTATCAAAATAGAAAATTTGAGTTGAGCTCAAATTTTGAATCTAGAATAGAAAAGAGATTTATTGGAAAAATTTCTGATCAAAACAGAATTGACTAAAGTTCTAAATCAGCTAGTCAAATATTTTCAAAAGTAGTAAATTTCCAAATTTGAAGGCGAAAACAATGGAATTTCTCCGAAATCCAGTGTCATTCACCGATAGCCATCACTCAGTCAAATTGCTCCATGAACTTCCTATCTAACCACACTGCATCACATATTGGTGCTTTTCTAGTGTTTTGCTACCTAATTCCAAGTATCTGCTACACAATATGCCACTGTATCTTTTGCTTGCTAGTTGATTCTAGTATCTGCTTCACAATATTGCCCTTAATCTTTTGCATTGCTAGTGCTCTCAAACGAGTAAATGTAACATGAAAGGGCTTGACACTCGAAATTTTCAATGTAGGAAAGAGCAAGGAAGCTGGGAGATCAATAAAAGCTTGCCCTAGTTGGTCACTCTGTACATGTTCCATACCGGTATGAATTCTAGTTAGCAAAACAGTACATGAATTAATACATGATATAATGCTATATCTAGAATGCATGATGAACTGTCGAAGGTTTTGTTTTTGGAATCCCAGGGATAGCAAATTAACCAGGTTATTGAGAGATTCATTAGGAGGAAAAACAACGACGTGCATAATCGCTACAATATCACCATCTATCCACTGTTTGGAAGAAACAATCAGCACTCTAGATTATGCATACCGTGCCAAAACCATCAAAAACAGACCAGAAGTTAGTAATCATTTCCTCACCAATCTTTCACACTCTTCTTTTTAGTTTTTACCCTCAATAATAATTTCAGCTCACTACTACTTTTAGGTAAATCAAAAGGTGATAAAGTCCGAGCTGATCAAAGATCTGTACACAGAGATAGACTGCCTTAAGCAAGGTTTTTGAGCACTTCCCCCATTCAAATATTACAAGATTAGTATTTTAATATCTACAAAATGACAAGGTGCCAAATATTAACTCCATAGTATCTAACATGGGATGGATATATTACCAGAGTTACGTGCTACAAGGGAGAAGAATGGCACCTACATTCCACGGGACCATTACATGAATGAAGAAGCTGCTAAGAAGGTTTAGATCACAACCCATTAGCTGTTAGATAATGTTTGTTTTCTTTAATATGAAAGCAAAACGTTCTATTAATTCTTGATCTATCTGTACAGGCAATGGCTCAGAAACTAGAGTGCATGGAAATTGATTCAGGTTTTAAAAACAAGGTAAGTATAATTTTTTTCGACTTTACTCTTTTAAGTCACAAATCTCAGTAGTATGTTGATAAATTTATATGCAGCAACTAATGGAGCTTCAGGAGCTTTACATTAATCAGCAACAGTTAGAATTACTCAGGTATTATATAATTTGATCATCATTCAACATTCTTAGATAATTTCTGTACAATTACAGTGCTTTTCTACAAGGGAAGGGACTAAATTGCTTGTATTATGCTTTCACCTGCAGAGAGAATTTGAACAAACCGGACAAGCAATGCTTGATCTAGAAGAAAGATATAGCCAATCAAATGAAAAAATTAAAGAAAAGGACTACCTTATTTTTAATCTACTAGGATCCGGTAAGCAAGAGTTCTGTAATATTTTTTGGCAAATATTTTCTTATGAAAATATAGTATCGGCATTCTACTCTGATAATCCTAAAAAACTTCACTTTCCTGGAGAGAAATGTTCTGAAAATAACTTAGAGCATCAATGATTTTAAAATTTTTTAAATTCTATATTTTTGTTAGAGAAAGCGATGACTGAAAAAGCTTTAGAGCTTCATGCTGAGCTGGGGAATGCAGCATCAGAGGTATCCAGCTTGCTCGCAGACATTGGTTTGTATTTTTTTTTTTTTTAAAATTATTAGAAGATCACGTTGTCAAAAAATTGATTCATTGACATTGCCAATTATGATCTGTGAACAGATCGCAAAAGTAAAGTGGAAGACAGGAACAGAATTCTAATCCAGAACTTTCGCGCTCAACTAGATCAGCAGCTTGAAGTTTTACATGAAACTGTTGCTGCTTCTGTAACAGAACAACAACAGCAACTGAAAGTAATAGAAGAAGACACACAATTGTTTGTATCTACAAAGGCCACGGTAAAATATAAATTATTTGGTTACAAACAATAACTCATTTTGTCTTTTATCAGTGATTTTAGCAATGCTTGAAGCGAACACATGGAGGATTTGGAACTCATACTGTTCTTTTAATGTATATTTAGGCTACTGAACAACTTAAAGCACAGCTCGGAGGCTTAAATCCATGTATGGTTCTAGTATAAAACATTTGGATGATTTAGCAGGAGAACTTGATGGAAAATCACAGTTAGCTTTTGATAATCTAAGCTTGGAAATATCAAATCATTCAACTTCCCTCATGAATGTGAGTACTATTTCTTGACTGAGTCTTCCATGATTTTGTCAGCTTCTCATAGCTGCATTTCATTCTTCCCAGCTTTTTAAAAATATTGCTTCAGAGGCAGATCCTTTAATCAATAAGCTACAAAATAACCTCAATAATCAAGAGGAAATGATTGCTGTCTTTGCACAACAGCAGCATGAGGTATGTTCTTGTATTTATCATCAATCACAATTCTTTTCTTTCATTAAAAGTTAATCACTTTTCAAAATTATGTTTGACACTTTATGACATCAGGCTCACTCCAGAACATTGCAGATGACTCAATCGATTTCCAGTACTATACTGAATTTCTTTGAGAGTTTAAGCTTGCATTTTCAAAATTGACACTAGGAACTCCATGCACTTGAAAAGAAGCTCAAGGAGTATGCCGTTAATCTAAGAAAGGCAACTATTGGATAAAGTGGCAAAGATGTTAGCTACTTCAGCTGCTAGGAAAATAAAGCTGGTAGGCAGTCCAATTAATTGGCAATATATTTGAAACTTCATCTCAATTTATCTCTTTCAACCTCTCTCTCACACCTTTGTGTTTTAACCTTATCATAACTTACCCTTTTTGACTGCATGATTACTCTTTGGCGTGAGATTTGTGTAGCTTTTTTCAGAGGAGGGTGGACTTAAATCTTTATTGATTCTATGAATCTCCCAATCTGGTTGTTTAGGTTCAAACAGAAGTTGATGGCTTTCGAGGGAGTGCCGCCAATAGAATCAACAATCTACATCAGGAAATGTCTAACATCCAAGATTCGACTAACTCTGTCCAAGAAGAATGGGAAACTAGGACAGTACTGTAGTGGAAAGCGTGAATGATGGCCTAGAAGAAGGCCTTAGACATTGGTATGATCAATTTCACGACACTATGACTACTGAAATTGATTTTATAATGTGTATCCATTTCTACTTTTTTTTTAATCTAATTTTTATATATCATACTATTGAATCTTTGTTATCTTTGATGAATTTTGTAGCATGGAAAAGGCAAATTTGGTTGCTGAACATTGGAGGAATGCTAAAGACTCCCTTCTTAGTCTTCGGAGAAGAAATGTCGATTCTATGAACTCCATTGTCAAGTGAGTTCATCCTGTGAAATTGATATATTTTTCTTAATAAAAGAAATTGAATTGTATTGTCAAATGTCCCTTGGTTTGTTTACTTAGGGATGGAGTGGAAGCCAATCAAGTGGTCCGTGCTCAGTTTTCTTCTGTTGCCTTGTCAACAATGGAAGAAGCAATTGCGACAAACAAGAGTTTTCTTTCCTCCATTGAGGGTAAGTTTCCATTGTTTCATACAAATTGAACTTTCACTCAGATAAAATTATTTTCTGAATGATTTTCTTGCAGATTTACTGAAACTTGATCAAGATGCAAGCAAGAAAATCAATTCCTTGATTGCGACTTGTTGTGAGGGGGTGAGAGAAATGGAAATCACTAACTCCACAAAACCATTGAAATCATACAAAATAAAGAAAAATCTCTGGTTAATGAATACAGGGTAAGTGCATCACAATTCAAGGTTTTTGCACCAGTGAAATACAGTTTTGTTGTGAGAGTCTAACATGATCTATGAGACACCGACACTTCAAAATAGGTGACACAGTTATGTCAGACACTTATGGGACATGGACTAGGCAGCATACCATGTCTTTATATACAAAATGTCACACACTGATCTACATATACACAATTGTGTGAAGTTCAAGATTGCCTTCTAAGGATCCCTAGAGGCTCATACAACATAGTCTAACTTCAGGTGTTTTTTTTAAATTTTTTATTTTTAAATTTTAAATTGGTGTTAATTTTTATTAAATTTGGTTGTTTATGGACAAAAAAATTTGCCATATTATCACCATGTCCTTGTTCTTAATTTTTTGGAAATTGTTGTATCATGTATCCATTTTTTTGCCATATTATCACCATGTCCTCCATGTCCGTGTCCTTGTTTAAATAGACTATGATTTTGTCTCTAGCTGCAACGTTATTGTGTTTCTTCTATTAACCAGGTGAATGATCAGCCCTCACCATCAGCACCACAGAAGCAACCATTTAATTTACCAAGCCCAACATCAATTGAAGAACTCAAAACTCCTCCATTTGAGGACTTGTTAAAGTCATTCTGGGCCACTAGATCTAAAATCAACAACTAAATGGTGATGTAAATAAATCATTAGGATTATCAGAGGCTGCTCAATCCTTCCACTCCAAATTTTATGTCCCCGGTTCTAATTAAGTAGAAGGAACAAATACACAAGAACACAAACTCGGAAACAACCTATCTACACGTTGAGGTGAGACTACGTATATTTGACTAGGCCCCTACAGTGATAGAAGTCTAGTATATTGGGATTGAGACTGCCCTTTAGAATACATGATGTGGAAGTATAACCATATCTTTCTAGATTTTTTTAAGATCTATCTAAATAATTAGCGCCGGTGATGTTTTTCTTTTTAGTGTAATAATTTTGCTAAAATTTTTTATGGTGCAAAAATGAAAATTGTGACTTACCACCATTGTATTCTTCAAGATATAAATTCAATTCAACACTATTACACATTTTGACATTGGAAGTGAATCTAGGTTGTTTGTGCATCACTTGGAAATTCAACTCTGATTATTAATCTTGATATTATTACACGGATAATAGATTAATAATAAAATTTTATTGAAAAAGTATCAAGATGATGCAAAGGAAAAGAGAAGAAAGTAAGAATATTTCATTATATCAGTTTCAAAGCATATGAGATTTGTGTCATTCGCCTTTCAAGTATGAATTTTTTGTATCATTTTGATCTTCAAAATATAATGCTAGCGGTCTCACATCTACTAGGAACCATTAATTTCTCTTTCATTTTTTCCTATTCCCACATTTTAGAAATTTTGAATTGCAATAAATAATGATAATTTTTCTCAACACAAAATTTAAAAATTTTAAAATATATATATATATATATATATTTTAAATTCCTCAAAAGAGATTTGTTTTTTCCCTAGAAGGATAAGAACATATGAATTGTGGATTAAAATTATAGTTTTGTTTTAAACCTTCATATTGCAATCCTCCCACACAATTTATATGCCACATCAATTTCAAACAATATAGCAATAACATTGCTATTAAAATCACACAAATGACATCCGGATGACTTAGGTAAATCATAGGAATATTGTGTAATTTTGCTTGCATATAATTTAAATGTCCATATGTAGGTGTAGATGTCCCTTTCTCAAGTACTATGGTTTGTAAATGACATTTGGATGAACCAACTAGGTTTCATTTTTTGAAATAAAAAAGTTTGGTCTCCAAAATGTTTACATTATACATAATTTCTTTTTCATCAATAATTTGTTAGTTAGATGAATAAAAAAAAAAATATTGACATATATTTTACATTGAAATGTATATTTTTCCTTTTTTTTTTTATTATAAACATCTATATTAAATAAGTCATTTTAGTCTTACTAAAAGAGAAGTTGATATTACTATCCCAAACTTATGAGATTTTACCATGTTTGGTTCAAAAAAATTGAGTTCACTTTACAAAAAATTGAGTTTTTATTTTTTATTTTTCATATATATATATATTTATTTATTTTTAGTGAAAATTTTAAATATTTTACTCAATTTTTTTATTTTTTGGATACACATAATCTAAATACGCTTAAAAAGTATAATATTTATGAATTTTTTTTTTAAAAAATTCATCAAATACAAAAAAATTCAAAAGAAATATGAAAATTCAATATATTTTGATATTTTGTTGTATTCAATTATTTTTTTAAAAGATTTTTGTACAATTTTTTTGCTTTTTAAGTATATTAAAATTAAGTGAATCTAAAAATTTATAAAATCATTAAAATATTTTTAAAAATCATCAAAAATATATATAAAAAAATGAATTGAAAACTCATAAAACTATTTTTAAAAACTAAAAAGAAAATCTTTTTTTTTAAATATAAAGAATGATTAGTGTAATTTACGTACTACAAAATATATACATATAGAGGGTAGATCATGCAACTTGTATTTTTATTTTTTTTTAATATTCTATAAATTGATTCATTCTTCCATAGTACCCCAACACTTTTATTTACTACTATGAATTGCTTATGCATTTTGTTTGTATTTGTCATTTTCATTCCTGGTCATGTACAACTTTTAGTTTCATAAAAATCTTCTGTTCTAATAATTGACTTTGTATACTTCCTAAATTAGCCAAATAGGTCGTAGATCAATCCATAACAATTCAAAATCCACCACCTATTTAGCAATCACCATGAACCATGTCTAATTAAGTTTATTATTTTCACTTTATTTTTTGTTTTTGTTTGTTTGTTTTTTTTGATTTCATGAGCAACAATTGCATCTATGCAAAATAGAGCTATTTTTATATAGTGAGCATGACAATACAAAGAATAAAATAAATTAAAATATAATGTAATAGTACAAAATTGTGGCCCATTACTAAATTCTAATATTTTGTTGGTTATGGCATCGACCTATCTTGTTCCTAGGATGTCGATACAATGGCCCAATCTCTTGCACTTTTTGAAAGTGCAGATTGAATGGGCTATTAGAATAAATATAAACTATTAGAATAACATCTTCCAATACCAAAGAACATTAGATGGCACGCATTTAATACTTTCTTGCATTTGTATTCTTTTTTCACTTTTTTAATTTTGATGAACTTTATTTATGAAGACCATGAAATTTTGATGACACGTGTTGCATCAAACGACTTGTTTTACTATCAATTTGTAGCAATTGATAGATTATATTTATACTTTCTTGACATCATAGGAAGAAGATAGGTCAATCGTAACCTACAAAATATTAGAATTTAGTAATGGGCCACAATTTTGTACTATTACATTATATTTTAATTTATTTTATTTTTGTATTGTCATGCTCACCGTAGAAAAATAGCTCTACTTTTCACGGATATAATGCTCATGAGATAAAAAAAAAACAAAAAACAAAAATTAAAGTGAAAATAATAAACTTACTTAGGCTTGATTTATGGTGGCCATGTAGAGTATGTCAATTACGATCATTATTGTCAATGCTAAATAGGCCGTGGATTTTGAATTCTTACGGAATTCAAATTCATAGCTAATTTAGGAAGTATATAGAGTCGATTATTAGAATAGAATGAATCAGACCACCATAGAAAAATAGCTCTATTTTTCATAAATATAATTGTTACTCATTAGATCAAAAAATAATGAAACTAATAAACTTACTTGGACTTGATTCATGGTGGCCATCTAGAGCATGCCAATTGATGACTTGTCATGACTAAATAGTCAATGGATTTTGAATTCTTATAGGATTGAAAGTATACAAAGTCGAATAGAACGAATTGACCATTGTATGGTCAATTTATATGAAGCTAAAAGTTGTGCATTACCAAGAATGAGAATGACATATACAAACAAAATGCATAAGCAATTCATAGTAAGAAAAGATGTTGGGATACTATTGAAGAGAATGAATCAATTTATAGTGCAATTAATATTACAATTTAATTTTAAATAAATTTAAACAACTTCTCCTCTGTCCGAACCAATTCAAATTGCACCCCTAAATTCAATTGATTCTCGAAACATCCATTTCATGCTCCGAGGTAGTTTTGGAAACAACTATTGGATGAATTAATTAATTTAATCATTTATTTCGTGCTCCCCATCAAGTCCGGATCGTCTTTTAGTGTTGAAGCAAAACTTTTAATATATATATATATATTTATCGAGAAAAAGAAGAAAGAAAACACCATCCTCCACTCCTAAGATTATTTAACCTCATAAAACCTTGTAATAAACCAAAAAAAAAATCTTAGGATTCAATTTTTGTAATAAAATAAATCCTAAAATTTAAATTTTATCGAATTTAAATTTAAATTTTTAATTTGTTTTCAAATTTAACCATCCGTTTGGCTGTATTAACTGACTAACAAAAACAAAATGATATTTTTAGTCATTAGGATATTTTTAGGTAATTTTGGTTACAATGTGCACTTTGTGAGATTAATAGCAAAATATATAAATTGTTTTTAAATCTTATTTTTTATTTGGGTTTAATTACTAAAATATATTTTTTTCATTTTATACTTGAAATAAATTAACAATTTATATTAAAAAGAAATAAATTAAAAATTTTAGAATTTAAATTGATAAAATTAAAAATTAATTTATTTTATTACAAAATTTGATTTAATAATTTTCAAAATTCTAAGAAAAATTAAAGAAAGAAAAAAGACATATTTGTTTATGCATAGTGATGTATTTTATTTGTGTAAAAAATTAAAACCACTCGCGGCATCTGTGATGAGGAATGTATTAGAGTTAGCACTCTGTAGAACAACCCCGTATCTTCTGGACAATTTTAGCCAGTGGTCGACCACCCAATCTATCGCTCGGTTGATCATTCATTAAAAAGAATTTGATGAAGTGTACCAAACCGACCACCCGATAAAGTCGATTTCGGATGCTTTTCCTTTCTATATACCGAACACTCGATTACCAATGCTGTCCCTCTCTATAAATGAACCTATTGTCGATTATACTTTATCGATCGATTCTTAGCCTTCACAAATCCTCTACAATTCGAAACTCACCGTCATCGCCTCAGTTGATCGGTATCACATTCCCCAACCCCGACATCCGGGAACTGGGTGAATTTGCAATTGCAAAGCGTTGATTGGGCTATCGAGTTCTATTGGCAAGAAATTATATGTCTTTGTTTTTCTTTAAATTTTAATTCATTCTTCTTTATTAATATGATTGGATTTAAGACAATTGAGTGTTGAGCCGTGTTGATTTTGCCCACCCCCAAAACTTGATTATGATTCATGGGCTTTGTGTCATTGAAAAACTCACTCTTTTTATTCTTCCTTACTGATCAAGCGCTCGAAGCCATCATGTCCTAAATGCTCGGTTCTTGATAGGTTTGGCTTTACTTGCTTTGCCAGGGCTTTACAATTGAAGGTTTCTACTTGCTTGAGAGACTTAAAGGAATTTATTAACTTTCGGGTAAGCGGAGGAAGAATTTTCAATGGTAGAAGTGGATGCAATTTAGTGACCCTCAAGACTTGGGCTTGCGTGAACTGTCTTCCATTCACAATCCTTGTCGACATCTTGAAGTTACACTATTTGATTGGTGTATTACGCGACTGGAGAAAAGCAATGTTAGAATATTGCTTGGCCAACTCGCTGAGATCGAGGTGCTTGCTGCTTCTGAATGGATTATTGAGGTAGTGATTGGTTACATGTAATTGTCGTTGGCATTTATTATTTATTGTTGCTAATTTTGTGTGTATTTTTTTCATTATGCCATTTTGGACATTCAAAAGTTTGTGATCGAAGAATATTATCTGAATGGTGGTCGTTGTACTCTATTCAAGAACCTCAAGGAATTCTATATTCTAGCTTCACCAATGAAGGAAGTATATAAATTGAAATAATTCAAACAAAATAAATAAATTTATAAAAGCACTTCAATCCTAAATCTAAAATGAGAATAAAAAAACATTATAATTAAACTATTAGAATAGTTTATTTAATAAAACCATTCACTTAATAGAATAACTTAATTAAACTATTTAAATAGTTTAATTAATTTTAGGAAACCACTAAGGTACTAAAATATAAATTTAGAATTTAAATTAAATTCCCACAATAATTTTTATTGAAAAAATTCAAAAGAATTTTATCTAAAAATTTCCCATTCACTCATAAATGGTTTTGGCGTTCGTCTTCACCACTTCACCTCTTGGACCCACCCCAAAACACGTTTGGGGTCCACCCAAATGGGTTAAAAATATGCCTATATAAAACCATTTTTCCAACAATCCCCCACATGAATGGAATTTGAGGAGAAAATGCAACAACATGATCTAATCAGAGTTTAGAAATTGGAAATATTCTACAAAGGATAGGTAGCTTTTGGCTTTGAACCTTCCTTGTGAGACACTATCGGATTTACTAGCTAATAAGTGAACACGAAACCAAGACAATATCTCACTATTGTAGTGCTCTAGAGAATTGTAGCCCTTTAATTCTTATGAAGAGTATCTGCCATACTCCACTAGGTTTACCTAGATATAAGAATCATTAAAATATTACTTAACCTAAAACACTGCAGACATCACTATTTCATCATAGAAATGGGTAGGAGTTAGACTCCCGGTGATCCTTACGAGTCAATCACAACTCGGTTGTCCCTTTGAACCTAGATCTTGGGATCTCCGTCAACTAGGTTGGGTTGCCGTTGTGGTAACTCTTATTTAATAGGCTTAAGTCCCATTCCCTCGATGAATTCTCAACTAACTCTCTTGCTAACCCTTTGGTTAGTGGATCCGCTATGTTGTCTTTAGACTTAACATATTCTATGGAAATAATTCCATTAGAGTAGTTTATACATATGACTCTGTGCTCTACCAATTCGATTGACTATCACAATGTATGCATATAGCGAGCACGGTTTTGGCCATATTGGAATATCTTCAAGAAAGTGGCGAAGCCATTCCTCTTCGGCTTTGTCTAATGCTATGAATTGATTCCATAGTAGACCTAGCAATACAAGTCTGTTTGGAAGATTTCGAGTCTCTAGTATCCGATATCAATTGGATATCTAGTATAATTCAAGCCCAATGTTACGAGTAAATCGGAGATATCTAAGAACCCTTATAATTGCTTTCGGTGTTCTACTCCCGGATTACTCGTATATCTACTTAATTTACTTCTTGCATACATTAAGCTTCCAATAATTTGGGCATACTCTAATTGAGAAATACTTTCTGTATATTCTTAGAAAGATACAAATTAACATCTGAGTTCTAGCAAGATGATCATCATCTTTCTTTGAATTTGTCAATATTTTCTCAATGTAATGAGATTGTGACAAAGTATAACCTTCGATGTTTTGGTAATTTTCATACCAAGAATTACATCGCAATGCCCATGTCCTTCATGTCAAAATGTTTATTCAACATTTTCTTGGTAGTTTTAATCATGTCATTATTACTACCTATGATGAGCATATCATCTACATAAAGACATACAATTATAAACACATTTGTCACACTCATTAATTTTAAAACCATTTGACATCATTGCCTTGTCAAATTTCTCATGCCATTGCTTTGGGGCTTGTTTTAAACCATATAATGATTTAACCAATTTACACACTTTCTTATGTAAATTTCTTCATTTAACTCACCCTTTAAGAAAGCGGTTTTAACATCCATTTGATGACTTTCTAAATTGTATAGAGATGCAATGGCAATTAGCATTCTAATGGATGTTATTCTAGTAACCGGTGAGTATGTGTCAAAGTAATCTAGACCTTCTTTTACATCTAAAACCTTTGACTACAAGTCTTGCCTTGTATTTGTCGATTGATCCATCTGCTTTCAATTTTCTTTTGAAAATCCACTAATTCCCAAGTGTGATTTTGCAAGATGGATTCAACTTCCATGACTTCTTTCCATAAAGGAGCTTGAGGAATTTGGACATAGCCTCTTTAAAGTTAAAGGCTCATTTTCTAACAAATATGTTAGAAAATTTGGACCAAATGATTTTGAGGTTCTAGCACGTTTACTACGCCTAGGTTCCTCTTCCTCATTTTGATCTAACTCTTGTTCTTGATCATGTTCTTGATCGACTAGTAATGGCATCATGAGATCTTTTATTGTTACTAGTCTCTTGTCCGGTCTTCTTTGGAAATACATGTTCAAGAATGATGCATTCCTTGACTCAATAATAGTATTTACATGCATTTTATGTTACGATTTATGAATCAAAAACCGATATGCACTACTATTCTTAGCATAACCAATGAAAATGCAATCAATGGTCTTAGGACCTATCTTAGTCTTTTAGGACTAGGAATAGCCACTTTAGCCAAACACCCCCACTTTTAAGTATTTGTAGGATGGTACTCTTCCATGCCACAATTCATAAGGTGTTTGATTTACTTTCTTCAGGTATTTTATTTAAAATATGCATTCATCATTTCTTTTAAAGTCCTATTTTTCCTTTCGGCAATTCCATTTCTTTGAGGTGAGTAAGGAAGCGGTGGTTTGATGAATTATTCCATGTTCTTTACAAAATTCACCAAAAGGTGATTCATATTCACCACCTCTATCACTTCTAAGTTTCTTGATTTTCTTACGAAGTTGATTTTCAACTTCATTCTTATATTGAATGAAAGTTTCCAAAACTTCATCCTTGGTTGAATTAAATAAATATAACTATATCTAGTATAGTCATCTATAAAAGTGATTACATACTTTTTCCACCTCTTGTTTGAATTGATTTAAAATCACAAATGTCACTATGAATTAATTCAAGTGGTTCGTACTTCTTTCAATTGAATGAAAAGGAGTTTTAGATAATTTTGCCTCAACACAAATTTCACATTTATGATTTGAATCAATGTCAAATTTAGGTAAACATTCCATATTAATTAATCTAGATCCATAATTAACATGTCCTAGTCTACCATGCCATAAATTTGAAGACTCAAGCAAGTAAGAAGAAGATGTAGTATTTTAACTTGAAAAGGCCATCGGACATGTAACCTTTTCCTACATACATCCCATTCTTAGTAAGTACAAATTTATCACTCTCAAATACTAGCCTAAACCCATTCTTACTCAACAAAGATCCGGAAACAAGATTCTTGAGTGAGTTCCTTTCTGATGTCATCTTGAGAACAATCTTTCCTTGTCCTTCAACTTTGGAAGTTGAGGAGTTGCCCATAAAAGTTGTTCACCATTGTCCTTTGTAGAGTAAGATGTGAACATCTTTTTGTACAAATATGATATAGCACCGGTGTCCACCCACCATTCTTTAGGATTTCCGACAAGATTTGCCTCGGAAACAAGCTCGAAAGATTGATGTCATCTACACCATTGGAAATATTGTCCACTTCGGTCATATGGGCTTGGCGGGCTTCTTGCTTGTTCTTTTCTTACTTTTGCCTTTGCTCACGGCAATCTTTGGCCCGATGTCCCTCTTTGTCCAGATGTAACATTTGCCATTAAACTTGTACTTTTTATTATCCCCCTTTAGAGCCTTGTGATGAACTTTCTCCAGAAGGGATTCGTTTCTTGGTTTTTGAAGCATGTTCCACCACAGTTGCCTTGGACTCCATAGGATTCTTACCCGGCCGCTTTTGAGTGCGGTTGTCCTCCTCAATCCTCAAAGCGCACAATTAACTCGTCCATAGAAATTTCTTTGCGCTTGTGTTTGAGGTAGTTCTTGAATTCCTTCTAGCCTTTGGTAATTTTTCAATTAAAGGTTGCAACTTGGAAGGATTCAGCGAGACATACCTTCTGCGTGAATGTCATGCGAATGAGTTGGAAATCTTGAGCTTGGCGATCACAGTTTTGAATCAACCATTACAAAATCCGAGAATCTGCCAACCACAATTTCTCCAACGATTCCCAAAGTTCCTTTCTTTGTCTTGATTGAATTTGTAGGCGTTGTATAATGTGTTGTCAAGTCCGTTCAAGGCGTAATTCGGCGAAATCGGCATGTTTCAAGCATCAACGCAACCACTTGCGGTCGGTTTCATCCTCTTTAGGATAGGAGCATCTTCACGGAGAAAAGCAGGCGAGTTGAGTTGTAAGATAGAACAGTAGTACTTGTTTGGGCATTTGTTTCAGTAGCCATCAATTCTAATTTATAAAACAAAATTAACCAAATGCACAGAATTAAATTCTGTAAAAATAAAAGAAACAAGAATATAACTTTTATTTTCCAATTAATTTGAAAATAAAATAAAATTTTATTTAAACAAATTAATTCCACACAGAAAATAAAAGAAATAAAAACTATAACTTTTATTTTTCAATAAATTTGGAAATAAAATAAAATTTTATTTAACCAAAATAATTCCACACAGAAAATAAAATTCTGTAAAATAAAAGAAATAAGAATATAACTTTTATTTTTCAATTAATTTAGAAATCAAATAAAATTTTATTTAACCAAGAAATAACTTTTGTTTTTCAATTAATTTGGAAATAAAATAAAATTTTATTTAACCAAATTAATTCCACACAAGAAATTAAATCTCTTGTTATTAATGAAAACTCGAAAATAATTTCTAAAACCCAAAATTAATTTACGAAAAAATTCACAAAAATATATTACGAATTGTTAATGACACGATGTCGTACTACTAGACTATCGTCAAATAGCATATAATCACTATTTGTTTTTCCAACGAATATTATTTTGTAAATTCACGAGAAAATAATTTTCTTCGAAATTATTTATGAAGAATGAAAAAACAAAGCGAAAAATTACGTAAGCAGAATAATTGAATCTGTCTTAAGATTGTTGGAACAATCTTACGTATAAATAAAATAAACTGAAATAATTCAAACAAAATAAATAAAGACCAAGTCAGTGGGTTGAATGGCGTCTATCTCCCAAGATACAATGATCTTCACAAATTTATAGAA